>JAEQBH010000288.1:0-438345 GCA_016808115.1 Tetrastigma voinierianum
CATTGAAATTGGTATTCATTTCTTTCATGATATCAAACATTCTTTATCGAGATCGCAACATTATTTCAGCACTATGTGAGCTAAGGTGTAATGTGCAGCATTCTCTAGCCGATGTTATGACATTGCATTTTCACTCTCATCTTCTCTTTTCTGCTGATTTTGCTTCTTTTATATAAAAATTCATACAAAACACAAATCTGAGTCAGCTTCCACAGCGATTTTGCATTAAATTGCATTTTAAGCCTTGAATATTAATTGAAAAATGGACTTAAAAATGGATGAGATTAGACTCATCACATTCTTTGACAACAAGAATAAGGGAGATGAGAAAATAACTAAGATTGAATATTCATTATATGAGATGAAATCTCCAAACTGCTCCAAATTTCAAGCGATCCTCTTAATAGGTTGGATCTTGAAAATCGGCTCAAATCCAAAAGTACAATTTATACTCAAAATCGAAACCTAATTTTTGTTCAAGAAGAAAATGTGAAACCCCAATTGAAGAATTCTTCTCCAAAATCAAACCCTAAAATGAAATCTACAAGAAAAATTTAGAACCCTAAATGAAGCTAAAAAATGGAAATTTTATGTGTTTCTAAACCTCTTCATGTAGCGATATGGCGCATGTTGAAAATAGTAGTACTGTGGTGTTGAAATGTCATGACATGGCTACTGCGATGTCGTGCCATCAGCATGATGTGCTCTGGCCCAAATGTCCTAATGTTAAGACGTGAGATGTATGATGTGCTTGACATAACATATGCGACTCTTCTTATTTCTTTCTAAAATTGCTCCATTTGCTTGCTCTTTCTTATCTCTAAAGATAAGCAAGAGGGGTGGCTCGATTAGGAAGGATAGATATTAATTTAGCATCAATAACCCAAATATGCAGAATTCATGCTTTAAATTCTAACTTGAGCGACACCAACTATGGCGTAGTGAGAATTGTGTACAGTCTTTGGTTATTTAACTGCGCCTTGGTGTGATAGTCATAACACGACTATGGATTGTTGCAACTCGATCTTTTGATGTTCTCACTTGAGTTCTGCAGCCTCCAAGATGACTTAGTCTCAGAATTTTCTGTCTTTCCAACTGACCAACTTTAAGCCTCAAAATGCTTGAAAACCAAAACTAAAATAAAGAAAACAAGATCAATCAGGAAAAGTCATATGGAAACAAACTCGAAACTAACTAAAATTTGAAAAAAAGGGAAAAAAAAACATTACAAATCTTGGGTTGCCTCCTAAGAAGTGCTACATTTTTAGAGTCTAAATTGACTCCTCATTTAGGAAATGAAGGATGAGTTTGCGCCGTCCTTCCCACCCCCCAGAAGGGATAACTATGCTCATGTAGGTATTTGAGCACTGAGGTCTTGAAAGGTTTAAGCACTTATTCCTGATGGTTGCTTTTCATTCGTTCAATGCCAATATGATTTGGCAACCTTTAAAAATATAGGGCATACTTTCATTTCAAGTTCTCATTCTCTCCCCAGATCCCAAAATTATTATAACACTTTTCCTCTTGGGTTGGGAGAAATTCACCCATTTCTTCATCTCTACTAGCTCATCTAGCTTCTTGGCAAGTACCTTAGCTCTTTTGGCTGTTAGTTTCTTTCCCATTTCCCAAGGTGATTGTCTTATAATGCTCATTATCCTCTCCTTCCAGGTTCACACCAAAGTATAGGAAAACTCCCTTGTTGTCTTTCAAACCATCTTAGCCAATTGACTAATTTTGCACCTACAATCTGTGATTTGGTATAGATTTTAAATTTATCCTTGTCGTTCATGGCCCGGGTGTGGCCAACCATTTAGAGCCTCTTGAATTCAACTTCTTCACTATTGGAAAGTGTGCATCTGGATTGTATGTGTTCTAGTATGGGTTATATTGTTGTTGATTGTAAGTACCCAATCTTGAACTTGATCAGCAGGCTGTCTGATTCTGTAGGCATTACACATAGTCAGAACCATAAGCTAGTTGTTGCTGTAGTTTCTAACGAAAAGCCATTTGGACTGCTAAATTGGTAAAAACATCCATTGTGAATCAAACTCCTACAAAATAAAAATGAAAAGAAACCCAAAGTAAAATAGGAAAGAGAAAATAAGATAAGGTCCAAAAATAAACTAAAAATAAGACTAACTATATCCAAAGTAGAATCAAGCTATTCTAAATCAATATTAATAGAAATGCACAATCCTAATAACGAGACCAAAAACTTATTAATAATTTCCATATGATATAAAATGAATGCTAAATGATGATCAGTACAACTTATTAATAAGTAATAAATTGATGAGTGAATATCGTTACAAGAGTTGAGCCTATTAATCACAGATCCTAATCTAGCAGTAACTTTCTATTTGGATGCTCAAAAGAAAAGAATTGAATGGATTTAATTAAGATAAATGACTAAACTATGATGGAGGAAAAGTCACTTAGTAAAAGTATTTTTGTTAAATTTTCTTTAATGAAAAGGATATTCAAATTAAAAGGGATTATAGGTTTCACTGAGATCTAATAACACTGGGAATGAGATCAGTGTTATGATCATCAATTTGCATATGGTTAGAAAATGATATAGTCATGGATTTGAATTAAATTTTCCGAAACATATCATTATAGCCTTGGAATACCTCGCCTTCTGTTTCACTTCTTGAACCTGTTATATGGTGTGTGTCTAGCATTCTCTTTTGAGATCGATCCTCTTGAATCAGTTTGCCTTTCTAAACTAGTACTATCAACCATTTCTTAGGGCCCCGAGGTCCACTTGCTTCTATAGATAGGGTAACACAAGTCTCACTTCAAGTAATTAGGATATCTCACTTTGTGTTTGGTCAGAATAATGCTCCCAAATCTTATGATCACAAACATTCTCTCCAAATTGAGAATTGAAACACTCGAAGTATTAAACTAACAAATCATTTTGCATTTGCTATGAGGAACCTTGAAGTCGAGGATTTAGAACATCACTGTGATTTGTCAAAGTGACACTAGTATATTAGTTCCAAGATATCGATCTGGCATTCCTGGCCTTCTCTCTTTACTCTCAGGCTCACTTCTCTGTTGTCATAGAGGGTCTTGGAAATCAGGCACGAGATACAACTCCTTTCTTAGTACTCTTGATTATTAAACGATTGTAAGAATAATTCGTTCAATCAATCAATCTTCAAACCATACTTAGTCCATTAAATACTATGAAATGATAACCAAACGCAATCCCTTCCCAAGGAGCTTAGCCTTTCATAGCTGGATCTGAAGTAACAATGACTAGTTGATCAAACAAATACATTGAAGCTTATAATCAAAACTAAAATAAAATGGTTCACGAAATATTTCCGATTCGCTCAAAGTTCATCTGAATTAAGCTTGATATACAAGATCTGACTCAATATTCGCATTTCAGATCATCTACTTTAATCGTTGAAAATGAAAATGAAAAGTAAAGAAACTAAAAGAAGAAAATAAAAATATGTACAATAACTTCATTTCTCTCACTTCGTCCCCTGAAGATTGTTGTTCTCGATGATGTGTATTCGCTCTAAATGATGCCCTATCTCTTCTATTTATAGGCCTCATAAATGTTGGGCCGAAATTCCAAGCAGGATTCATGGGTTTCAATGCAGATCAAACTAGGTACATTGTTGCGACAATAGTGGCAATGTTGCAACATTGGAGTATCCTTCTTTGTTGTCAGGTTTTGTTGTTGCAATGCCACTGCAATTGTTGATGTTGTTTTTCAAAAGTGTTTGTCGCGACAAAGTTGTGACATGTCGCGACATATATGCAACTCCTATCTCTTTAGCCTTTGTTGAAAGCTTACCGCAACAATGCTTCTTGACAATCCTCTTAGGTGATTATTGTGATAAAGTTTGTAATGTTGCGACCATGAAACCCGAGAAAAAATTCAATATTTCTAAAAAAGGATAAGATGATAATTTTATATAATAGTCGGGTTGAAAACTTTGGAGATTTTTCTAGATCTCGGATGACTAAATGGACTTCACCGTTGAATTCGTCTCATAAAATCTAGTTACCCTGTCGAATTTCGTCGGATTCTAAGACAATTGAAATTTCACGTTTTTCGAGGCATTGGGTGTCGGGTGACCACGTGGTGGTGCCATGGTATGACCATGTGGATGCCACATGGCACCTTAGGATATGGACACATGCATGATAGCCATGTGCTGTAGCCAGTGACACATGGCACTTGGTTGAATGGCTCATGTAGAGCCGTAATGTCAGAGGTGTGAGAAGAATGAAGAAGGAAGGTGAGAGGGAAGCTTCCTCTTTACTTGGGATAGACCAAGCAAAAATGAGAGAGCAAAACAATTCGGTGGGATGAGAACCATAAGGAGAAAAGAAAGAAGAGAAAGGAAGAAGGAAGAGGAAAACAAACGAGGAAGTCGGTCGTGAGAGGGAGGAAAAAGATGGCATTTCTTGTGTTCACGACGGGTCGACTCCAGCGGTCCAGAATTAAAGTTGGTCCACGTAATGAGAGCTATGCGTGGGTGCCAAAATCAGAGCGTTTCGTCAAACTCCAAGAGGTAAAGGGTTTCTCTCATGCTTTGGTTATTCTTGGTCTAAGGGCCATTTAATGGCATGGGTTTCTTGAAGTAGTGAGTGTGAGTCAGATTCAGTCGAAATTTTGGGACTAAATGTTGGAATGTTTGGGACTGTTTTGGGCTTTCCAGGACTTTGTTTGAGGATTGGTTTTGATCCCGAGACTGATGTCTTCAGGTTTTGTTGTATGTTTTGGTGGTTAGGGGTTGTTTTGGCTGACACAGGCGGTAACGATGGGCCCGAATTGGGACTGGTTCAAGGGGTGTTGAGGCCGCATGATGCCTTGTTGAATTAAGGTCCTAAATCAAGTATCTTTTGTGTTATTGCTTGGTAGTTGAATGACATGCCAAGTGTGTATTGAAAATCATGTTGATATATGTACTTGATGTATTAACATGGATTACATCGATGGATGTAAAGAATTGCTTAATGCCAGAAAATATAGTATCCATGATTTATAAATGCATGTAGACAATAGTGAACAATAACAACATGGTGTAAATGGCGTTGCTCACCATCACCGGAACATGGCCCTCAGTGGGTGTGTGTGCCGATTATTGGTCATTCACCCGTTCTTAAATGAATGGGTGTGACTTCCTTCAATGGGACGGCGTCAAGAAAATGAAACTTCAGATTGCATAGCATGAAAGGAAAAATACTTGTGTTGGAGTAGACGAGTTGGAGTTGATACCTGGGTGAAGACCCAAATTTATTGAGGAGTTGAACATGATCATCGGCGGGTGGCCAGGTAAAATGTCATAAAGATTAAGCTACATCTGCCAGCGCAAACTGAAAATCCATTGGCCATAAATGCATAAACACCGCGGGTTGATTAAATCAAATGAACATTGAGTTTACATAATGGGTTATGAGTTTAAAGAAAAAAGCCCTTGTTTTGGAAGAAATAAAAAATAAAAGATTCATTGGGTGAAACACCAAGGAGACGGAGTTTCTACTTGGAATTTGAATGTGTGGAAAAGTGGGGTGAGGACGGGCATGGATATGATGAGTCACATTCTCATTCATGGCATGTAGACATTCGAGTAGGAATGTGCATATTTTTACTAAATGTGTGTGTGTTTTCCATTGCATGTGCACTTAGGCGGGGAGTAGCACTTGTAGGAGAATTCCTCTACTAGGCATTGCTCACCCCGTCATGGAAAAACATTTTCAGGTACTAGAGGTACACCTGGAGTTGGAAACATTTGAGGTCATAGTTAGGAAGAAGGCCAAATTTTGGCTTTGTTATGTAATTCGTAAAACTCTAGACTGTCTATCTAGTTTCTATTTATGTAAAAAGAAAATAGTTGTAATTAAACTCATTTTGTATGATTAATACAGTTTGGCAAGGTTTTTCAAGGTTTCATGTTGCCTTTGTAATAAAAGGTTATTGTATATCAGGTGAAATTGTGTTTGAAAGAAAAAAAAAGGGTTAGAAATGGAAGCTAAGGGTTCTTGGAGTGTTGGGTCGTGACGAGTTCACGGTGCGATAGAGTGTAAGAAATGCCAAGAACAGGCTACTACTGGTTTTGGGTCGCAACAGAGTTCTTTTCTGGTTCTGTGTCGCGACAAGAATTCTTGTGTCATGACATGGTTCTCAAATTTAAAGCTATAAAACTATTGCAACATGGCTTTCTTTGTTGTGACAGAGGTTACAGTTCTTTGTCATGGCGATGTCCTCTGAGAGGATTTCCTTGTTGCGACAAGGCGATCCTGACGAGAGGTCGAGGGTTGCAGCGGGAGAAAGCAGTTAAGGCAGAGATTTCAAGTCGCGATAGAAAATTGTAGTGTCATGACAGGATTTCATAGAGTGGCGTCGCAACAGGGTATCTTATGTTGTGACAGAGTGTGGCCTAGACCAATGGATTTATGTTGCGACAGAGCTTTTTGTGTGAGTTGGAGTCGGAGTCGAGAAAGGGGTATGTCGCGATAGAGTTTTGGCCAACACCAAAGATCTCATTGTCTGCAAAATGTTTTTATGTTGTGTGAGTTGGCCTAGGCCAGGAGATTTTAGGTCGTGAGGTTTTTATTTGTCGCGACAAAAGATCGTCAAGACTGAAGAGTTCTATGTTGCGACAAGGGTTGGTCATTGTAGGAAGGCTCATTGTCGCGACAAGGAATTTCATGTTGCGATAGAGCTTGGTCATAGGAGGAGGTTCCCATGTCGCGACTTGATATTCTAGGTTGTGACTGAGTTTAGGTCTTGACATGAGTCAGTGTCACGACATGGGCCCGCAAGCCGGGTAGCTATAGAGTTGTACGACGGGGCTAGTTGCATCGCGTGCTCTGGGAGCGCACATGACAAGGCATTGTGCGCGCGACTAGGATTGTTACGACATGCCTTTGGCTTGCACGATAGGGACGTGTGGGTAACAAAGGAATTTTGTCGCGACAGACTTGAACAGTGACCAAAAAAAAAAAAAAAAAAAAAGCCCTGGGATTTGGGGCGTCACAACTTGGTATCAGAGCTTAAGTAAACGATTACCTAGGGAGCTCGGGTGTGGGTATCCACAAGTATGGTCCTGATACTAGCTTGTCTCAGCTAAGTGTCAAGAGTCTAGGTACACGAGTACCGAGGGTTGATGGATGTGGGTCTAATTCGTTAGATTCATTGAGTTCTGGTGTTGCGGTTTGTACATCAGAACATAGGTATGTAGATTACCTAGGGATTGAGGCACGGGCCTAGATCATGCATTGTTGTGTGTTGCATGTTTTGTGCTTAACATGCTACGTGATTGTGTTAAATTAAGTGAAAAAGGGTATGCGAGAGTTTGATGTATATAGGAAAAGTTGAATGCGAGGTTAGAAACATGACCTTAGGGATTTGGAAAACAAACTTGACATGTTAGTTCGAATTGAATTGAATTGTATTGGCGTTTGGTATTATGCATGAGGAAAAATGGATGAAACGATTGTAGTTCGGGGATGTTAAAGTCTATTAGTGGTTGGCATGTACACTACTAGTTAGACAAGAAAAGAAATCTCACTTTTCTATTGACATCTTTGATGGCAGAAATCGAGGAAAAGGATGTAGAGGCGATGAATGGGGTAACAACCAACCACCATTGACCTTTGATCAACAAGCCTTCTTGGAGGCTATTAGTGTTGTGACTACCATAATTGCCTGGGCGAGTGCGGTGGCTACCACCTTTGCAGTAGTGCAGCGGAGGAATCGAGGAGGGACAAAGTAACCTCCAAGGGTTCAGTTTATCGTCTCGACATACATGGAAGAATGAGGAATCGATGGTGGGATAGTATAGCCATTGAAAGAAGCGATGTTATCTGCAGACATCGGGGACGTTGATGCTAATGCTAAGAGGAAAGGGGAATCAACATGTACGCTCCTAGAAGATCACGAGAAAAATCCCTGCCATTATGGATTTAGGGATGGGACATGACTATTAGGGCCAAGGCGGACGAGGCTTAGCCCGGTCGGGATCGATGGCGTGTTATTACTATCTGCTTGGACACTTTAGATGGGGATTGCCTGGAGGTGGGGATCTGGGTTATGGGACACCATGATCCCAATTTTGGTGGACATGCGTAAAAGCCTTGGTTGTTTCTCCATTACCTCGAGATGGGCCGGGGGAACCGATGTCGATCCCGAGTCTTCATAAGCACTTACTATTTCGTAGGCAACCGTATAGGCCGGGGCATGGAGTCGAGGTTGAAGACAGGTTCTGGTAGGACTTAGACCTAGGCGTATCTAATATGTTACCACGAGGCGAGCCTACTAATCAGTCGGTTATACAGGGTATGTTTCTGCTATCTTGCCTATAGGCGAGGATATTTTTTTATTTTAGTGCATCGTTCATTTATTGCGCATCTTGTGTAGATGTATTGGGAATAAAGGTTAGATCATGGAAAGCCATTGCATGTGAGTTCTCTAGGGATTAGGGTGAGGTTGATCAAATATGTCAAAATTGTGAGTTAGAGATCTCAAGGATTCTTCTCACGATGGACGTTTGGGTGATGGACATATCAGTTTTGATGTCATTCTTGGCATGGGTTGGTCGATGGAACAACAAGTTGTCATGGTGTGATCGTAGAAGGATGCGCCTACACGGGCGGTGATACGTGACTTTTAGGGGGATGTGATGCTTTACTAGGCCGTGCGACTCTAGGTGGCATAGGTAAGTTGAGGGTTGGTGTGAGCTAACCACAGAGACGAGTGGAACATGTTTTGGAGTGCACCTCGGGTGGTTGTGAGTATGAGATGTCTTTCCGGATGAACTACCGGGATTACCTCCGCCTGAGGATATAGACTTTGTCATTGAGTTACACCTTGATGCGTCTCCCATTTCTTATTTCTCCTTAGGATGTAGTTTGAAGTTAAGGGCTGGTCCCAGTATGGTGTTAGACGAGGTTTTATTAGGCGAGCACTTCACCATGGGGCGCTTGTTTGTCTTGTGAAAATATGAAGCTAAGCCACCAAATTTGCTGCCTCCACAGGGAGCCTTACAAATTTCTGCATCTATGTCAAAGTTGAATAAAGTTGTTTGAAAATGAATAGAGCGATTTTATGATGGAATTAATAATAAGGTTTAGTACACATGTACTACAAGTGCCACGAGTCATACAAGTAGTAAAAAAATGGCTATAGTACGGATGTCATTCCACGAGATTGATAGAATGTTGAAATCAACTACCCTAACCTCCCGAATCCTATTTGAACCTCCTTTTAATGGTTTGAAAACTGAGAAATTTAAAAAACCAAGAATAATCACATATTGCACATTCATCATTAAAATAAAATTTGAATTAAACTAACAAAATAAACTGGACAGAATTAGTTCTCTGCTAGAAATGGACATTGACATGAAACTACCGTGGAACAGTTAATTTTGGTATTATAACTCATTGATTCTCTCAATCCTGATTTTTGGATTTGGATTTGTCAAAGATGCCTTGTAATGCAGCTTGGATTTCTCCATTATTCACTAATTAGAGGTCATAACTGCTTTCAAGAAAAGGATCCCTGTCGGTTACTTGTATTCAAAACACTCTTTATAAGATTTGAGTATTTTCTTTTGATACTTCATACCATTTCTTAAGCTATGATTTCTTGCATCCAAATGCGGGTCATTGCAAATCTCTACAAATTTGTTGATGACTCCTCCTTTAAATCTCTTAGTTTTCCTTTTCCTTGATTTAGATCTCAACTAACACAGGATCAAGATCTATCAATGAATTAAGGTGAAATCTCACGATCAGGATTAAATTGATAAATAATTCCCCTTTAACTTCAACTGCCAAGGTGAATTGGAAATTTATGAAATGAACTCTTCCGGAGCTCCTTAGTTCTTCAATGATTGTCTAACACCCTGAGAAGTTGGTGGATATTCAACTCCTGGGAGGCTCTCCATCTCTTTGTCTTTTTCAGGGTTTCCTAGAAATCGAAGCGAAAACAAATGTGAGATGGTATTTGGGTACTACTATTAGAAACAACTCAATTCCACGAACAACATCAGTAATAAATCAAAAATCGATTTAAGGAAATTCCTTACAGTATTTGAAAAGATTATTAACTAACAGCGGTTCCATTCGATGGAAGTTGCACTTCTCGATACAAAATCACAATGACAATGGGTGTGATGAGAACATCATTTGTAACTCCCTTTGGAAGAAAGCGAATTCCAAAAATTATCTAACTACATTGATTATAGCGTAATTGGAAAAAGAAAATGAAAAATTAAATCGACTTCCAACATTCTAAATAGGTGCTGGTTGAATCACAGAAAAAGAAAAAAGAAAAAGTCTTGCTGAAGTTATATAGTTCGATCTTCTTAACCCCAGTTTTTGGGTTTCGAGGAAGAACTACTGTGTTCGGTGTAAAAACTCATATTTATACTTTTAAGCGGTGGGCTTGATGCAGGCTACAGGTGGATTTCCCGATGATGGATGGCAGCTCCTTGCTTGGGTCGCGATCTGTTATCTGTTGACTTTGTTCTCACATGTTTTCTTTCGTTTAGTGATGACATGAATTCCTTGTCACGACCTTGTTGAGTTGCCAGTGGTGATGACTCTTGTTGCGACCACATTTTCTTGTTTTCCAGGTATTTGTGTCACGACCATAATTTATATTACGACTGGATTTTTCTTTAGTAATACTAAATTATGTGTGAGCAAAGTTTTCTTTATTAAGCAACTACCGTTTTTGTTAATAATAATTTGGTTTATTAAGTGACACCATTTTGTTGTAAGCCAATTTAATCCCGTCGACAACTTTCTCGTCTCAGAAATATTTGTGTGCCAACCACTTTCTTATAAGCATTTGTCTGCAATGGATTACGTGTCGCGACCTCGGTGTATGTCGTGACCTGGCTTTTTCTTCCCTTACTGAGTTTGGTGTCGCGACCTCATTTTCTTGTCCCGACCAGGTCGTCCTTCCTTTTATTGAATTCTGTGTCGCGACCTCATTTTTGTGTCGCGACACCATTTCTATTGTCATCCATTTTTTATCCCTGGTCACAGCTTCCCTTTCATGTTGTGACATCATATCTAGTTTTCTAACCTCATGCAAGTTGAGACTCCAATTATTGATATATTTGTTTTCTTGTCGCTACATGGAAATTAGGTCGCGACAAGGTAGTTTCTTTTCTCAATGCTATTCCTGTCGCGACCTCAAAAGCATGTTGTGACTGTTCTTTCTTCTAATCTTGTCGCAACCTCATTTTTTACTCACAATAATTTCCCATCAATTCAGCTTCTTTTTTTGGTTTCGACGTAGAAAGTGTGTCACGATTGAGTGGTGGTCTTCTTTCTTTTTTCTTGTCACAATTTAACCGACAAGTCACAACTTGTTTCTGCAGCCTCACCTTTTATTTCTAATGTGACTTAGAAAGTATGTTGCAACTTAGGTTCTTTGATTTCGGTGTCGTGACATACAGAACAATGTCGCGACCTCGTTATTTGAAACCACAATTCTATCTCATCAAATTTTCTCTTGGCCTAGACTTCTTTCCTTGTCGTGCGTTTCTCTATCGCGCCTCGTTTGTGCAGTCTTAAATCTCTCTCTCTCTCTCGACTGATCACAAAGATGTCGTGACACACTTGAAGCCTTTTCCTTACAGATTTGTCGCAATGTTATCAATCAGGTCACTACTTAAAAGCCCCTTCAGCGTGAATTCCTTGTCATGACCTCAGGCGCGTAATAGTTACCTAGCTGTGGCCATTGATCTCCTTTTCTTTGGATTCTTGTTGGAATTTCGGTATACATAAAATATGCAAAATATAAATTTGTTAAAATCTCCGTATTTCTATAAAATAAGTAATTACATTGTAACTCTAATCGAGAAAAATGGATTAAAAATATGAATGAGTTTTGACTCATCAAATTCCCCAAACCAAAATTTTGCATGTCCCCAATGAAAATAAGACTGTTTGATCTCCAACGGGTGAATTTTATTTTTAGGACATTTTACATTTCCAACTACAATCTTTTACGATTCACAATTGACTTTAAATAAGTAAGTTGTAGTATTATTTCAAACTTGACTTTCCTTCTTGAAAAGGAATGGTTTCAACTTCTATCACAAATAAATTGATGAATCCTATACTATAAACAACATAATCAATCAATCCTGTTTTGTGCGTGTGTGTTGGTCATCTTTCCTTTTGTCACCTCCAAATTAAGATTAATAATCTTACAGGATTCTCTTGGTAGATTAAGTTAAAATTATAGGCTTGTTTTTCATATTCATCTCCACTAATGTAGCAAATTCAACCTTGAATTAATGAGGTCTTTTTGGCTTGTAATGTTAAACTTGTAATATTGAAGCAGGTAATTGGATACACAATTGGAAAATTTAGGCTGTAAATTACCCAGATTCCACTATTCACTTTTGCTTAATAGCCATTCTCTTTCATCCATTTCTTTCCTACTAATGTGAACTTTACTAATTCCCCCAAACTTGGCTTTTGTGCATCATCTTGACTTTTGTGGTCTCTTTGACTGCCACCTTCATATTTATCAACCCAGATCCTTTTCTGGAATTCTTCTTGTTCTTCTTCTCTTGTCAAAGTTTTAGGAATAGTGCAATGTTTTGTCTTTTTAGGCTTTCTATCACTCTTAGAGAACTTTGGGTTAGCAACTCCTATACCAGTTGGCATTAGGGTACTAGGTGTTGAAACACCCCTAGAACTTAATTGTTCAGAGAGATGACCATAAGACAAAACTTATTTATTAATTGACTTCTTTTTCTCATCTCTAGCTTCCACTTTGTTGTCTAATGCTTCTACGATCTCTAAAGTATATTCTGATCTTGTTCCTTTTGCGATTAAACTTCTTGTTGAAACTAATTGATTTTAGGGTTCTTTCTTCTTGGGATTAGTTTAGGGAGGGATTTCGGGTTTCTAATTCTTTGTTATTTGAAAGTTAGGCATAATCTGACTTAAAGCTTGGGCCCAGGTGTATGCATGCGCATATAATGATAGTAGGCTTGGGTTCAAACTTCCAAAGAGGCCTCTATCATGTCTTGTCAGTTGTTTTGCCTAAGTTTTGCCTTGACCCGATAATCTAACAAGTTTAGGACCTTGCCCTTGTTTGTGAATCACCGAGAAGATGTCCAAATCTTTTCAATTTGTTAAGGACTTAATGGACCATGTGTAATGTTTTCGAGTTTATCTTTGACTGACTATTTACACACATAGATTCGAGTTTCATCTTGTTCTTTTCCAATTATTTTACCTTTCTAATTCTATAATTTTAACTTGATTTAAACTAGCGCAGCTTCTTACTTCGAGTTCAATGAAGCATATATTTCTCTCCAGTATTGTTTGGATTTGATCGGTGTTTGTTATGCCATTTTATGGCCAAAAGCTTGAATACAGCTACTTACATTCCTTTTCAAACACACTAAGCATGGCACAAGCAACCCAATTCACTAACTTTGAATCCTTACACCCAAACAATTCCACATTTTTCTCAAACTTATTATTCGACAACCCCGGCTCCAATTGAAGCAATTCAATAATATACATTTCTGGTGCAATATTATTGAAAGTAACAAACTAAATGTCAGTTAGCGAGAAAAATTTACAAAACACTTTAATGTTTTTTAATTTTCTATTAATGATGAAGAAGAATCGATGAGAAAAAGAAAAGTGAGGTGTGCCCTTTCATTCTTTCTCTTGCTAAGAGGAAGGTATGATGTTGGGAGGCTGCAATTCAAAGCTTTCCATCTGGAGAAAATTTGGAGAAAGTTATATCTGGTCTTTTTTCTTTTCGAAGGTTGTGGACTCTATAAAGTGATCAAACTCTCTTGATTTCTACCCAACTTGACTAGTCTTTCTAACTCGAAATACAGCCTAACATATTTGACAAATTATTGTTGATTAATCTAAACTCATACCCAGATTTTTTCTTCTTTACACATCATTGTCTTCCAACTCCTTGTCTCTTTCCTTCATTAACCTCCCAAACTCTGTAGAAATGCTCTTTATAAAAGGTATTTGAAGGCTTCTATATTTCAACATAATACCCTCCCATTTAAACTTCTCTTTTTCTCATAATGTTGAGAACTTCTTCATCTCTTATGAAGGCGATTGTTGTAGAGAAGCTTTAATGCAACCTTCATCTCTCCAAAATTCTTTCTCCTTCTTTTTCATCTCTTCTTTCCATTCTTCTTCTCTCTGTCTCAGATTCTACTCAAATAATTGTTCCTTTCTCCTAAATTCAACTTCTAAGAACTCTTCTATGATTTGCTGATGCTTTTCCCATTTATCTTCCACTCCTTGTCCCACTTTCTTCATTTCTATCAACATTTCTAAGATCTCATCCTTCCCTGCATTCCTTATGGAGCTCTTAGCTGGCTCAGTAAAATTCTCTCTTAAATCAGGGCTTGAATGGCTCAATGGGCTCATTTTGAACTAAAATACCTCTTCTTCTGGCTGGAGAATCTATTGCGGAATGGTTCAGTTTCCTGTTATCATTCTCCTTAGCCAGAGCTGCGCTAGTTCCACAATCACTTACCTTTTTATTCTAGGCTGTTGCACAGTAAAGATCGAGGAGATGCCTTGAGGCATGTTTCTTCTTAGATCCCATGATCCTCTCACTAGCTAGATGCATAGTTCTTGATTGTTTCCTGGGTGATTAGTCTCTTTTATTGTAGGAAGTGGTGCCCTGCAGTGGACCCCTCAGTAAACCTCTAACATTCATTTTATAGCCCTTCAAAAGGGCATATAAAATGATTGCCTCTTGTTCTCTCACTAAGAAAAGATGTTTAGTTGGAAGGATTACTGAGGATATGAAGTAGAACAAGACCTTAGCTTCCTTAGTGAGGGATCCTTTGTTGATAGTGTGGTGAGGGTTCTTCCTTGTGGCTTCCCACTTCCCCTGCCCAACAGTTAGGAGGTTTATAATCTTCTCATGATCAAGGTTTTCTACCAATTTCTGGAATTTAGAACTGTGCTTAAGTTCCTTTAGTTTTAACATTTCATTGATTCGTTTGTGCCCAGGTACTGAGCTCTCGTATGTAGGCGAGTCTTATTTGTTCCACCATGTTTACATAGAATTCTTGGCCGGGCTTGGAGAATCGGGAGCCTTATGTGCCTGAGAAAGAACTCCCAACCTCTCTTTTCTATTATCTCAGAAAAAGGGGAAATCAGCTTCCTAAAACCCCTTTCTCTAACGAAGCCCTTGTCAGCTAGCAGCCTATTCCATAAATCTTTAGCTTCCGTAGAGACAAAGTCTTTGTCACTCTTTGTTTCTTCTTCTTCGATTGTACTCCTGTTTTATCTTTTTACTTGACCCCTTTCTTCCTCAAGCGGCTCTTCTCTGTGGGTTGGGTTTACGGTTCTACATTAGGTATTTGTCTTAGATTGAGGTTCGGGTGAACCTCCCTCTTCCCCACAAACGCATTCATTCATTATTTCATTGATCATCTCATTAAAATTCGAACGGAGCTCGGTTTTTTACACCATGAGTAAGAATTTGAGGTTGAGCTTTTTAGGAAAGCGGGATCAGGGTTACGGTATTCTAAGAAGAAAAGAAGAGTGAGCGGTTGGTAGAATCTTGTTGAATAGAAGTTTTAGGAAGAGATTAGGCTGTTGGTTTGTTTGATGCGGCTCAGTGTTATCATTGTTTTTAATGAGTCGTGACTTTAACTTATAGGTTACAACACAAATTCCAAACTAATAAATTCCCTTGTTTATGTTGCAACACCTAAGTTAGAATGTTTAAAACCTCAATTTGTTGTGTAATTTGAGTCGGTTTGGTCGCGGCTTACTTAGGTTTGTCATGACTAGAAATGTCGTCCGACTAATAAATTGAAGTCGCGACCCATCTTTCTCTCTTTTTGCCATCATTATAGGTCGCGACCAATTTTAATACGGTCGCGACATCATGTCTCCGATGTCATTCGGGATGGCACCATGGATGTTGCGACCTACAGTAGCTAATGTCGCAACCCTGCTTGTTCTAAAACCATAAGACTTATGTCATGACTTGAAATTTCCTATTCTAATGTTTTCACTTCAACCAGGTCGCGACTTCAAAAGCATGTCACAACCTAGAAAATTTCCTAGTCTCTAGGAACAGTTCAAATTCATACAAGACTAAATCAATAAACCAAATTCAAACAAAAACAATCAACCTTCATCATTCAAATATGCAACAAATCAACTCATGAAGCATAAGATTCAACAGTGAATTGGAAATTCCACTCCCTAAACTTCACAATGCATTATCTAAAATATTTATCGAGAGTTGATTACTTCCTTTGTCTCAGGTGCATACTGAAGCTATAAATACAGACTCCATCTCTGTTCATGCCCTTACTGACCTGTAAGCACAAAGCAGTAGAACAACATAAATATCATTTAACAATAAACACAAGCCTAACTAGAAAACTGAAAATTTTAGAAACATAAATTGACTAATAAAACTTAAATTGTTGTGAAGGGTCAGCTTCCACAAAGTCGCCGCTTGAACCTTAGCCGGACTTCGCTGCCATAAAGCCCTTGTTTCAAATTTCTTCCTTCACTAAGAACTAGGTATCAATCATATTTCTTCCAAGATACTGCTTCAATCGCTGACCATTCACTTTAAAATCTTCTCCATTACTGGTTTTTAATGTCATTGCCCCAAAGGTTATACTTGCCACTACTGTATAATGGCCACTCCATTTTGATTTCAGTTTGCCTGGAAAAAGCTTCAATCTGGAGTTGAATAACAGGACCTGATCTCCTGCCTTAAATTCTCTCCTCAAAATCCTTTGATCAAGCCATTTCTTTCTGTCTTGTCTTTGTAAATTCTGGCATTATCATAGGCATCATTCCTCAACTCTTCCAATTCATCTCAATTGGAGTAATCTTTCCTCTTTGTGCGCTCTCAAATTAAAATTCACTTCGATGGCCCACATAGCCTTGTACTCCAATTCAAGAGTGAGGTGGACAAGGTTTAAATAAAGACACCAGAGGGGGGACATTCCAATGGGAGTCTTATATGTTGTTTCTGATGCCCATAATGCATCATCAAGCTTTAGAGACCAATCTCTTATGCTGGAGCTTATAGTCTTTTCCAGAATTTTCTTTATCTCCCTATTGGAAATCTCAGCTTACCCATTTGTTTGAGGATGGTAAGCTAAACTCATTATATGTTTCATTCCATATCTGCTCATGAGTTTCCCAAACACCTTGTTTTCAAAGTGGCTTCCTCGATCACCACACAAATGAAGGTGCTCCAAATCAAGCCAAAATATTCCTTCAGAAGAATCCCACAATCGATACAAGATCATTCTCGATAAGACGCTCTCCACCCATTCGGGACACAATCTGATGGGCTAGGGAGTATGTATAGATTCCCAAATGAGGATGGAAAAGGCCGCATAAAATCTATTCCCCACACATCAAATAACTGCACCACCAAGATACATTTCATGCTTTTTGCTAATGTTACCCATTCTCTGGCATTGATCACAAAGTTTAACCCATTCAAAACAATCCTTGAAAATGTAGGGCCACAAACTCGCTGAGAATTTTCAGGTTGTTTCAGCCTCCGCAAAATGTCCTCCATATGGTGAAGCATGACACCTATGTAAAATTTTTTCCTCGTTTCACTTTCTAACACACCTCCTGGATTATCATATCAGCCCTCTCAATAACAAAGGTCATCCCATATATAAAATATGCCGCGCTCTCAACTTTTTTCTCGTCAATCAATTCCGTGGCATAACTCCACAAGATAGAAGATCGACAATGCTAAAGATACCAGGTGGGATCGGAATGACAACCGGAATAACCGCTCATCCGGAAAATCGCCTAATTATGTTCCCTCTTCTTCACAAAGAGTCTTTCCATTATCGACAAGCAATTAGCTATCAAGCATTATCACAAATCCTTCGGCCCCCGATTCGATTAAATTGTGACACACATCATCCGATCATTCTTGCTTAGCTTTTCGCATCGATATTTAATTGCTGCATGATCAAAAGATGATAATGACATGAGACCCCAATATATACGGCTTCCAAACTTTTCACATGCAAATACCATGGCTAACATCTCTTTTTCAAGACTGTAGTTCTTCGAAGTTTCATCGGCTACTTACTGCATGCGATATGGCTCCTAAACATTTTTGGCTGATTTTGTCTCTAATACAGCCCTATCAGATAATCACTGAATCACACATAATCTCAAATTCACTATTCCAATCTGGTTTGGCCATGATGGGAACTTCAACTAATCTGGATTTGATCTCTTCAAATGAAGATCGATGTGTCGCACTGTAAATTAAACTTAGTATCCTTCCAATAGCATGCATAATGGTCTTCGTAATTGAGAAGTCTTTGCTAAATCTTCATAAAAAACCAAGACGTCCCAAGAAACTTCTTATTCCCTTTAACTGTCAGAGGTGGCAAAAAGAGTCTTTATAATGAAACCTTGCTTGGTCCACTCATTCCATTCTCAAAAGCAATAGCAATTGCCATATCTAGAATATCCATCAAGAAAACGGCTTTGGTGATGTCTTCGCTAACCCGTCTGTAACATCCGATCAATGAAAGGTAAGGGAAAATGTTCTTCCTCAAGCCAGCATTCAATTTTCTATAATCTATACACACCCTCCATCCTCGTCACAGCTCTTATAAAGGAATCAGCTCATCTTTCATTGGACACAAGTGAATCCACCCTTCTTGGGACTACATGAATTTGGCTCACCCATACACTGACATCGCATAAATAAATCCTGTGATTTAGCCATTTCAAAAGACTTCCTTTCTACAACATCTTTCATCACAAATAGCATCCGTTGTGTTCAACCATGTTTTTGCATCATAATTCAAGAGGATTTTGTGCATGCAACAAGGATTCGATATCCTTAAGGTCTTCAATCGACTGTGCCAATGCTTCCTTATATTTCCCGAGAATTCTTAGCAAATATTGCTTCATTTTTATTCAAGTACGATATAATTACTGCTTCTGCCTCCCTCCCGGGGTTATAAGAAAGCATACTTCAGATGATCAGCAATTCTTTCAATATTAACCCTTCGCACTCGCTTTCTCGCCGCCTGCTTTCTTTTCCCTGCTGCATGAATTTTCTAAACTTTTTTCAATCAAACTCCAAACTGTTTATGTGTTTTAGAACCTGGAATGCAACAATTCAAAATCAACACTCTTAAGATATTGGAAATTCATCTCATTTTCATTGATAGAATGTCGAGATTACAAATGAGTTCGGCTTCAAACTCATTGGATAAATGCTATCTACAAACAGTACAATTTTCTCGTGATTAACATCACCGTCAGGTCAAGAATTTGCTGAGGTTCAATCAGATCGCTTCATCTCCCACTCTCGTTGTCGCCACCCTTTGTACATCGATCAAGGCAACTCTAGTTGCTAAGAAAGTTCTTCCTAACAATAGAGGAACTTGGGTATCCTCCTCCATCTTTATAACAATAAAATCCATAGGGAAGATAAATTTCTCACTCACCAAAGACATCTTCAAGGACTCTTCGGTTATGCCATGGACCTATCAACCATCTGTAATGTGATTGCTGTTGGAGTAAGTTACCCTAAACTTGGCCTTTATACCACCGATAAGGCATCAAGTCGATGCCGGCACCCGAGTCACATGTTCCTCAATTCA
The DNA here is from genome assembly GCA_016808115.1 of Tetrastigma voinierianum. NCBI lineage: Eukaryota > Viridiplantae > Streptophyta > Magnoliopsida > Vitales > Vitaceae > Tetrastigma > Tetrastigma voinierianum. The sequence continues at coordinate 19,647 of JAEQBH010000288.1, forward strand.
TCTCCCAATGGAACAGTGGAACGGTAAAGTCGCCTGGTCCTTCATCTTCGCTTAGTAGACTCTTTTGAATACTCGTGACCGTAGTTACAGCGAACTCACTATTCCTTCCTCAAGAATCTTCTTTTTCTCAATATATCTTTAAAAAATTCGCATCATTCGCATTTCAGGATCGGGTCGCAGTGGGATATTAATCTCTATCTTCAATATTTCCAAGAATTTAGAAAATTGTTCCTCCCTTCGCTTTCTAAAGTCTTTTTGTGGGAATGAACCATACAAGCTTCGATCTTCTCCTTCGCTTTTTCTCACAAGTTACTTTCAGTCGTTTCGCTTTGCACTCGTTTCGCCTATGCACCGCTCCGAATTGTCTTTCCGTCATCTCTTCCAATTTCCTTCTCTTCTTTTGGTCAATCTTTCTTTCTTTATGCTCTATCGATGCTCATTTCACTTCACCGAATCGCCATACGCCTGGATTTTTCTCTGGGTGTCACTAAGGAAAGCATTCGTCTTTTCGCAAGGTCAAAGCCAATCGCCCAACTCAGGTTTCCAAATCTCTTGCTGAAGCACTCAGGTTTGCCTAAAATCTGGAGTGTTGGATTTAAAGCTTCCAACTCGTAAAGTTTATGTTCATGGAGGCTTGGGTGAGCCTCATATCCCCCCATGAACCGCAAAGATTCGGCCCAAAGGGTCAGGGTCCTCTTACCTTGATATTCATTTCTATTTTCTCCTTACTGCTGTTGCTGCTGGAACCTTGGTGGATGATACCCTTTCGAGATTCGCCTCGTCTGGGCCCTATGATGCTCCTCCACCATGAGAAGTTCTCATGGTTCCTTAGTGTCGGGATTATAAATGTGTAGGCGTTAGGATTAGGTCAAGTGATAGCTTCTTTGTTCGTCCATGTACTTAAATTTCTCAACTTGATAAGGATCTTCTTTAGTCGGGCCCCCAAGAGTTCTTCTTTATCCCATCTTTCCACTACTCTAATTTCACAAAGCGAGTGCAATATTTTCTCCCCTATCCATCATGTGCATTATAGCATCAAGTTTTGCTTCCATGGCAGTCATCTTATTTAGCTCAATGACCCCACTCCTCTCGTTTGCTTCGTTGCCTCAAAGATTTCAGAGGGAGCTTTCATGTTGCATCTGCCAGGTCTCCCATATCAAACCCTCGCTCCCTAATGCCTCAATAAGAAGCATTTATGATACCCTTAGAAGTATCATTCAGAGAGTGGTAGACAATATCCATTTGAGTCTTCAGATCTATGTCATGCATAGGACATCTCTTCAGCAGCCTTTTGTACCTTTCCCATGCAGTATACAAGCTTTCATCCTCCCTTTGTTGGAACACTATGATTTCCCTTCTTCTTTCATATGTGAGGGATGGGGGAAAAAATTTGCCTAGGTATGCTACCACCAACTCTTCACATGTATCAACTAAGCCATATGGTAATGATTCATACCATGTGGCTGCAATATCTCTTAAGGAAAAGGGGAAGAGGTGTAGCTTTATCACTTCTAGCCTCAGACCGTTCAGCTTAACTATATTTACCATCCTGAGGAATCTGCCAAGGTGTTCATTAGGATCTTCAGTGGGATGGCAAGTAAACTGATTCTGCTGAACCATGGTGATCAAGGTCGTTTCAAATAAAGAAAGGCAAATTTCACACAGTGTCATTCGACCGCTGAAAGTATTCTCGCCTGACGACAATCCTCCGTAAATCCTCCATTGTATTTTGCATCGAGGCCTTTCTTCTGGCCATTGCTTTTGTTCAACTGTCTGATCAATTCCTCCTTTCATCCGCCATGGTCAAGCCGCCCACCGACCTCCTTGCTTTTTCTCTCGTTGTTCTTTCCACTAAGATCTACAGAAATGATATGATTCCTCGGCTTCCCGTATTAATTAACCCGAAAAATGGAGACATATCGAGATTAATTGAAACAGTGGTATCAAAAATCATATATCCTTAAGTTTTCTAAAAGAGCAAAGAGTTTATGCAGCCACTACCGTCAAACTGCTATGGCATTTCTTTTATAAAATAAAGAAAAAATAAATTAAATTAACATTTCTTTCGTCGAATATTCATTTATTCAAATCCTTTCAACTCGACAATCTGCAAGCATAAAACTTGTTTGTCTGTGAAAATATAGACTAAACCACTCAATTTATCACTTATACAAGAGCCTTACAATTTCCCTGCATCTATGTCAAAGTTAAATATAGTTGTTTGAAAATGAATGAAACTGATTTTATGTTTTTGAATTAATAAGGGGTTTAATCTATGACACTGCAAGTGCATAGGTCACACAAGTAGTAAAAAAATGGATGTAAGTCCAGATATCATTCCCATAAAGATTGACTATATCGTCAAATCAACTACCCTAACTACTCCGCATCCATCACTATTTCAACCTCCTTTTAATGGTTTGAAAACTCGAAATTTAAAAGACAAGATAATCCTATATTACATCTTTATCTAATTAAAATAAATTCTCAATTAAACTAATAAAATAAACTGACTCGACCGCCTTTCCGCTAGAATGGGACACCCATTAATGAACCGCCGTGGAATAGTCAATTTCGTATTATAACCCACGATTCTCTCAATCCTGATTGATTTGATTTATCAAAGATGCCTTGTAATGCATCTTGGATTTCTCCATTATTCATTAATTAGAGGTCCCTTCTTCTTTCAAAGCAAAGGATCTAATCACATTTGTGGTATTTAGAACACTCTTTATAAGATCTGGGTATTTTTCTTTTTCAATACTTCATACCCATTTCTTAAGACTGTAGATTTCTTGCATCCCAAGCCTGGGCCATTGCAAAATCTCTACAAATTGGTTAATGACTCCTCCTTTAAAACTATTTGATTTTTCCTTTTCCTTGATTAGATCTCAGCTAACACAGGATCAAGATCTATCCAATAGATTAAGGTGAACTCTCTGATGAGTTAAACTGATAAATAATTCCCTTCAACTTCAACTATGAGTGAATTGAACGATCAAATGAACTCTCGAGCTCCTAATAATGATAAATTTAACATACCCACAAGTCAATGCTCCAAGCCTCGTAAATCTCCATCTCCCGTGTCACTCGAGGGTTTCGAAATCGAGCAGGAAACAACTCGAGTGGTATTCTACTACTATCGGGAACAACTCAATTATTTAACAACACAATCAAATAAATCAAAATCCCACTTTAGAAATTCTTATAATTCAAGTAGAAAAGACTATAACTAACAAGATAATATCCATTCCAATGAAAGTTGTGCTTCAATTACGTAATCACAATCGACAATGGAGTATTGATCAAGAACATTCACTGTATCCAATCCACCGAAGAAACGTAATTCCGTGAAATCGGTTTAAACTTCATTGATTCTAGGCCGTAATTGGAAAAGAAAATGAAAAATTAAATCTAGCTTCAACATTCTAAACAGATTGTTGGTTCGCATCCGTAAAAAAGAAAAAGAAAAGAATAATCTACTCTAGAATTATACGCTAAGTCTTTTCTTCCCCATGTTTTCGGTTTCTAAGAACTACTGGTGTTGGTGCAAAACCTCATTTATACTTTTCCAACAATCGGGCTCGACCTGCTCCGTGTGGATTTCCTAATATCGATGGCCCAACTCACTGCTTAGATCGTGATCTCGATTCTTTGTCGCGACTTTGTTCTCTGCAGTTTTTTTCCGTTAGTGGTCGCGACATGAATTCCTTGTCGTTACCTTGTTGAGTTTCCAATGGTGATGACTCTTGTTACGACCACATTTTCTTATTTCCAGGTGTTTGTGTCGCGACCATAATTCCATATTGCGACCTGGCTTTTCTTCCTTAGCTGAATTATGTGTCGCAACAAAGTTTCTTTGTCGCAACACCGCTGCTGTGAGCTAATTCGTCCCCGTCGCGACAACTTCTCCGGGTCTCCTGAAGTGTCTGTGTCACGCATTCACACTTTCTCGTCTCGACCGACCGCTCTTCCTTAATGGATTTTGTGTCGCCACCACAATCAGAGCGTCATGACCGCTTCCCTTACCAGTTCCTGTCACGACCTCATTTCTGTCGCGACCAGCCGCCCCTTCCTTTACCGATTCTTCGTCGCTGATTCAGTTTTACGTCATGGACAACTACATTTCGTTTGTCGCCATTTTGATCCTTGGTCACAACTTCCCTTTCATGTTGCGACATCATATTTAGTTTTCTGACCTCATGCAAGTTGAGAACTACCATCGATCTATTTAGTTGGTCGCGACATGGAAATTAGTCGCGACAAGGTAGTTTCTTTCTCACGTTATTCCTCGCCGCGACCAAAAGCATGTCGCGGATCGCTCTTTCTTCCAATATTGTTGCAACCTCATTTTTTACCACAACGCTTTCCCATCAATTCGCCTTCTTCGGGTCGCGACCTGTAAAGTGTGTCGCGATCGAAAGTGGTGGCCCTTCTCACTTCAGTTTTATCGTGCCGCTTCAACCAGTCACAACGCGGTTTTACTCAACTATGATTTTATTTCCGATCGTGAACTAGAAAGTATGTCGCGACTTAGATTCTTTGCTTTCGGTGTCACAACATATAGAACAATGTCGTGACCTCATTCTTTGAAACCACAATTCTATCTCAGCAACTTTTCTCAGAAAGCAAACGAATTTTGCTCGCCTAGACTTCTTTCCGTGTCGCGGACTCAAGCCTCGCTATGACGCCGCTTGTGCAAAATTTTAAATCTCTCTCTCTCTCTCTCTCTCTCTCTCTCTCTCGCGATTGATCACAAAGATGTTGTGACACACTTGAAGCCTTTTCCTTATAGAGTTATTGCAACGTTATCAATAAGGTTACGACTTAAAAACTGCTGAACTGATGAATTCCCTGATAGCCTCAACTGTATGTCGCGACCTAGCTGCTTGGCCATTGATCTCTTTTTCTTCTAGATTCTACTGAATTTCAATTTCTTCTATAAAAATATGCAAATATAAATTTCGTAAAATCTATATTTCGCATAAAATAAGTAATTACATTGTAACTCTAATCAGAAAATGGATTGGAAAATCAATGAGTTTTTTGACTCCATCGCACCTGGTATTTCAAGCATAACAAGGACAAGACTCTTCGAATCGTGTACTGACCATCGACAATCGGAACAGGCTATGATCAAGAATCGTATCCATTACCAAGAATCATGACTCGCTTGATCACAGAGGGGCGCGAGTAGACTTCAAGATAGACCTTGCAATCCTGCTATCGGCTTGAGTGTTAGGAGGCCGATATCCCTAAGACAACGTTTAGACGCTAAGATGGGCATTTCTAGTTCATGTTGATGCTCTTTGATTGACAAATGCACCATGGATCTCATGCATAGGGTATTCCAACCCTATTTGGATCAGTTTGTTGTGGCCTTCGTTGACGACATTTTGATATACTCTAAGTTTGAGGAGGAGCATGAGGATCATTTGAGGGTCGTTCTACAGGTTTTAAAAGACCACTAGTTGTATGCCAAGTTCAGTATATGTGAATTTTTTCTTACTGAGGTAAAATTCTCGGGCATGTCAGGCTCTGCCAAAGTTAATGCACTCGGTGAAGGCTCGAGGCCAAGTATGAGCCGAGAGACCGAAGTTAGCTCGAGATATGCGCTTCGATCAAGGGTACTACTAAAGGTTCATTGAGGATTTCTCCTGGTTAGCAACACCTATGACAAGATTAACCCGGAAAGAGGTCAAGTTTGAGTGGAATGACCTATGTGAGAGGGCATTCTAGGAATTGAAAATGAGTTTTACTTTAACTCCTATTATGATAGTCCCTAGCGAGGATGGAGGTACACAAAGGTATCATGCGATGTTCTCAAGGATCTGACCGGATGCTGCTGATGCAAAATCCGAGAGGGTAGTAGATTATGGTTCTCAATAGTTAAAGAATCATGAGCTTTAACACATGACATGGAGTCATGGCCATTGTCTTACCCTTAAAGATATGGCGCCACTATTTGTATGGTGAGCAGTTTGAAGTAATTTCATACCACAAGAGTTTGAAATATATTTTCACACAACGGGACCTCAACACGAGGCAACGCAGATTGATGGAGGATCTAGAGGATTATGACTTCACTTTGCATTACCATCCTAGTAAGGCAAATGTGGTGTTAACTACTAATCTAGTCATGGGGAATACTAGCTACCAGAGTTTCCCCAGAGGCGATGCTCTAAATTGTAGGACGATTGACTAAAGATGTGCTGATCGCCTGTGGTATTGGGAGTTTGGTGGCTACGCCATCCCTAATGAGCAAAGAGTGATTAAGCCCATGGGCGTGATACGAGATAAATGGCCATCGTGGACCCGCATAGACAGGTTCTATTTAGGAAGGCTACACCATCCACATAGATGGTAGCTTCGATGTGGAGAAGGTCGCGGGTTCCCTCGCCGGGACATATCTAAGAGAGGAGATCCTCAGGAGTTACGACCGCTTCTCGATTTGCTATGCATCCGTGTGGCATCTAAGATGTACCGATCTTCGTCAGCCAAGACACTTCGGAGCGGGACGGCGGACACGTTAGGAGATTTTGCTCAACGATGTCTCACGCGGTCAAGAGGGTAAAAGTCGAGCATTAGAGGCCGCCAGGCTCACGAAGCTAATAGAATTAACCGAGTGGAAGTGGGAGCACGCCAGATCGACTTTGTGACCCACCGCCACGACACCGCTACATGATGCCAGATGGGTGATGCGGATCGCTCACTAAACGGCACATTTTCTAGTGCTGCTGATGACCTTCACACCGGAGGAATTCTTCCAAAGGGTATGTTCGAGAGATCGTTCTATTACACTGAGTACCAAAGGTCCATATTATCTAGACATGGATCATAGGTCACTTAACACTTTAGAAGAGTTTCCGTGAAGGCCATGGGGACATTGCTGATAACGAGCACCGTCCACGCATGATGGTCGGGATTGGAGAGGACCATACAAGTTTTTTAAAGGACATGCTAACAGCATGTGTCCTGTGCATCTTAAGGGTAGTCGGGAGAATCACTTACCTCGAGTGGAATTTACTATAACAAAGCATCGTGTGAGTATATAGGGACGGCACCTATGAAGCTTTATATAGAGGCCACGTCGACGTCGATTTGTCTGATAAGAGCTACGACAAATCGCCGACCTCTAGAGTGTGAGGTGGGTGATCACATCTTCTCAAGGTGATACCTAAGAGAGGAGGGTCGGTTCTAAGAAGTTTAGGAAGCTAGCGCCGAGGTATATCGAGCCCTTCGAGATACTCAAGAGGGTGGGCACAGTTGCATATCGATTAGCACTATCCCTCAATTTTTCAGGTGTTCATGAGGTGTTCCATGTCTCCATGCTCCAGAAGTATACTCCAAATCTAGCTCATGTAGTGGATCGGGTAGGGATTGTTGTTGATACGATGGACCTTCTCGAGGAGGACCTGTGCGCATCATGGATACCAGATCAGTTTCATGACACAAGACTCATGAGAAGCAGGAAGGTGTTTGTGGCAACACCAAGGAGTGATGAGGCAACCCGGGGGAACGCGAGATACGATGCGTGCCACCTATCCTTCCTATTTAAGGATGAAGGTACATTGTTTAAATGAATTGGAAATAGAATGACAATTGCATATGCAAGTGTGTAAATTTCGAGGGCGAAATTTTTTTTAAGGAGGGGAGAATGTGAAACCTAGGAAAAAATTCAATTTTTTTGAAAAAGGGTAAGACGATAATTTCTGTAATAGTACAGGTTGAAAGCTTGGAATTCTTCTAGATCTCAGATGACGAAATGGACTTCACTGTTGAATTCGTCTCGCAAAATCTAGTTACCCAATCAAATTTCGTTGGATTCCGAAATAGTCAGAATTTCACATTTTCGAGGCACGGTGTCAGACACATGGAATGTAGTTAATATTGGCGACCATGTGGATGCCACATGGCACCTTAGGAGATGGACACATGCCATGATAGCCATGGTGTAGCAAGTGACACGTGTCACTTGGTTGAATGGCTCATGTAGCCACAAGACAAGTCAGAGAAGACAGAAGAAAGGTGAGAGGAAGCTTCCTCTACTGGGATAAGACCAAACAAAATGAGAGAGCAAAACAATTTGGTGGTATGAGAACCGTAGTTGTAGAAAAAGAAAGAAAGAGAAAAGGAAGAAAGGAAAGGAAAGGAGGAAAACAAATAGGAGGAGCCGTGGCGTGAGAGGAGGAAAAAAGATGATTTCTGTTCTGACGGCCGGGCGCTCGACGGCTCAAGAATTAAAGTTGTCCCCACAACGAGTTACGCATGGGTACCAAATCGTAGCATTTTCATTAAACTCTAAGAGGTAGGGTTTCTCTCCAACTCTTGGTTATTCGCCCAAGAGCCATTTAAATGGCATGGATTTCTTGGGGCCGTGGAGGGTCATGGTGATTCAGCCCAAAATTCTTAGGATCGAATGTCGAAATGTTCGGGACTGGCACGTAGTCCAGACTTTCAGGATTGGTTTTGATCCTGTGATTGATGTCTTCGTGCGTTTTGTTGTATGTTTTCATGTCGGTAGTTTTTAAATTTCCAAACTTAGAAGTGTATCGGATCGAACCAGACTCCGGTCTAACCGTGTCGACGTCAGATGATGCCTTGTCAATTGAGGTCCCAAATCAAGTATCTTGCGGTAAGTTATCGCTTCGTAGTCGAATGACATGCAAGTGTGTGAAAATCTCATGTTGATATATGCTTACTTGATGTATTAACATGGATTACATGATGGATGTAAATTATATGGTGAAAATATAATTATCCATGATTTATAAATGTCGTGATGTAACTCTCACCAAGCATGTAATATGAATTGACATGAAATGTCATCTCGCATTTCATATGCACTAGGACACGCATAGTATCAAGGCGAGATCTGCCAGGTCATTCACCATTCTGAATGGGTATAGCTTTGTAATGGGACAACGTCTAAAGAAATGAGTTTCACACAGACAGCATGAAAGGAAAATATATGTAGGGCGAGCAAGTCAGGGGCAGATACTTTAAAGGTGAACACCCAAATTTATCGAGGTTGGGCTACCATCACCCGCGGTGAAAGCTCATCAAAAATGTCAGAAAGGTGCGCGACATCTTGCGATGTAAACCCAAAAATCCGTGGCCCACAAATGCATAAACACGTGGGATTTGATTAAATGAAATGAACATTGGAGGTTTGTCCAATGGGTCATGAGTTTTAAAAACAAAAAGCTCTTATTTTAGAAAAAGAAGTGGCTCGGGTGAAACACCAATGACAAGCCACACTTGACATTTGCATGTGCGAGTGAGCCTGGGTGAGGACTCAGGATATCGGATGTGTGTGTCACATGCTCATCCACGCATGTAGACATTCGAGTAGGAATGTGCATATTTTTACTTGAATGTGTGTGTGTTTGCCATTACATGTGCACTTAGGTGGGGAGTAACCCTTGTAGAAGATTTCCTCTACTGGGCACGCTTCACCCGGGTCAGTAGAAAACATTTAAGGTAGCCGGGAGGCCACCGTGAGGCGTAAACATTCGAGGTCTTAAATGGGAAGAAGGCTAGATTTCGCTTTGTTATGTAATTCGTAAGACTTCGAATACTATCCAGCTTATTTATGTAAAGAGAAAAGAGTTGTAATTGAACCTTCATTTTTATGATTAATACATTTTGGCAAGGTTTTCCCGTGCTCTTACGTTGCCTTTGTAATAAAAAATGTTTTTGTATATCGAATTTAGCGTTTGAAAGAAAAAAGTGGCCTGAGATGCAGTGAAAGGCCTAAAAAGAGGCTACAGTATTGCTCGGTCGCGATAGGATTCCCCGGTCACGACAGAGTGTGAAATGGAAAGAATAGGTACTACTTGTTTAGTCGGTTTGATAGTGGAATTCCTAGTCAAGACGTAGTTCTTCGGTTCTCGCGGTCACGACCGAATTTCGTCAAGATGTAGTTCTTCCTCGGTTCCCCGCGGTCACGATAGGAATTCTCGTGTTTGCGACATGGCTCTAGATTTTGCCGTAAAACTATCGCGAACATGGCTTTCTTTTGTTATGACAAAGGGTTCTGGGTTCTTATCAGATGATGTCGCGACAAAGGTTTTCTGTCAAGCACGAGACTGGGCCACGATGAGGTCGTGGTTGCAATGTGAGCTTGTTAAGGTCAAGAGATTTCAGGTCGCACATAAAATTGTCAGAGCCATGCGGGAGCAGGATTTCGTGGAGTGGTGTCGTGAGAAGGTATCTTATGTCGTGATAGGAGCGGCTCTAGAATCCCAAAGGATTTATGTTATGATTGGGAAGCTTTTTATATCACAAACATAATCGGGTCAAGGTTGGAATAAATTATGTCGCGATAGAGCATTTTTTGTCTCGACAAAGTTTTGGCCAAGACCAAAGGGTCTATTATCGCGACAAAATATTTTTATGTCACGACGGAGTTTAACCTAGACATGAGATTTTTAGGTTGCAATAGAGTCACGATAGGATTTTTCTTTGTTGCGACAGAAGATCATCAAGACTTAAGAGTTCTATGTTGCGACATACCTGGCTTTATGTCAGACAGGTCATCATCAGAGGAAGGCTCATCACGCGCAAGAAGGAATTTCATGTCATGACAGAGCTTGGTCATGGGAGGAGGTTCCGATGTCGCGACCTGATATTCTAGGTCATGATTGAGTTTAGGTCTTAACATGGAGGTCGTGTCGCAACATGGCTCAGCCGAGTCGCGACAGAGTTGGCACGACAAGGCCCGGGGTGCACTAAGAGGTATATTGGGCGCAAGTAATACGATAGCGTGATCGCGACGCTTACTAGGATTGTTACTTACGTGCCCTAGGCACAAACGACGTGGACGCACACAATAGAAATTTTGGTCGCGAACAGAGAAATCTCCTTCGCCACTTACGCACTTAATATTTATGAAAAAAGCGACCCCTGGATTCGGGGTGTTACATCGACAAACTTTTTTCGCTTCTTCCTTGTTTTAATGGACAAACTCTTTCTTTACTTTCTTCCTTATTTTGTCGCGACAAATTTGTGAAATGTCGTGACAAAGTTCAGTTGACTCTATCTAATAATTTTCGCAACAAAGTTTCAAATGTCGCGACATTATTTCCTTTCCTTCAATGTTGATCTCTAGAGGGTTTTTTGTGACAAACTTTTCTATGTTGCGATATTCTTTCTTCTTTCTGTCCTTTGTTTTATACAATCAATTTTCTATCGCGACATTCTTCCAATGTTTCATCAGGACCTCTTCTCATATTTTGTCTCGATATATTTTCAAATGTCGCCACAATGTTCTACTGCCATTTTCCTTGTTCTTTATCACAACAAAGGCGAAATGGTATTGCCTTTTCCGATTCTTTCACAATATGTCACGACAAAGCTGTGAAATGTCGCGACAAACTTTGAGTTGTCTTCTGCCTTAACTTTTTCGCGACATTTCTAAGCTTTGTCGCGACAATCATGAAATTTGTCACGACATTCTACACTTCCTGCCTTAGCCATTTTTGCTGCATTTTCTTGCTGATTTTGCCCTTTTACATTAAAACCTTGCAAAAGACCAATCTGGGTGAAGATTTCATAATTTTGCATTGGCTTGAACTTTTATGCCTCAAATATACATGAAAATGGATTTAAAACAGATGAGTTTCACACTCACTCGTAACCCTGCCAATGGTTCTCCTTAAAACTCGAGAAAATTAGAAATTTTCAAAAATGTCAAAATATAATAATAGTAATAAATTGTCATAATGGTTCAAAGAATCCTAGAAAATTCTCAGATCCTAATGACAAAACTGGGATCGCACTGGTTAAATTCGGGGCTCACGAATCTAGTGACCCGCAAGTTTCGTCGAATTCGAGACAAATAAATATTTTTACAAATTTCGCGATAAATCACATCGACCTTAGTGGATGATATTTTTACGAAAATCTTCGAAGTCAGAAAATGGCTTAAGCTAAGTTCATTTAAAATAAATTTAATTGAAAAGAAATAAATTATTTAAGGGCAGAAACGGACCCGAATGAGAGATGAACACATATAAAAAATAAATAAATAAATAAAAAGTCAAAAGGAAATGGAAAAAAATGACGGGGACGGGGAGAGCGAGAGGAGAGAGAGAAAGAATTTTTGTTTTCTTTCTTTCGCTTCTCTCTAAGATCTACGAATATCGGACCGTAGGTTTTTGTCATAACAAAGGCAAAGCTCCGCTCACGATCGAGCCACGCCAGGTACCAAAATTGAGTTTCGCCAAACCTACGAGGCAGGAATTTTCCTACTTTGGTTATTTCTAGCATAAAGTTCATTTAATGGCTGGGTTTTCTGTAGAGGTCGGATGTAATTATAAATTTCGGCCCCAAATTTCAATGGTAGGGAATTTTTAGAATTTCAAGATTGCTTTTGATAGTCGTAATAATTTTAGGACTCGTTTTCGAATAGTTCGAAAGGAATTTTCGGGATTGTTTCTGGACAAACTGGATGTGATTTTCTAATCAAGGCAAATGACTGTTTAGGTTTGTTTGATCCCAAGACCGACGCTCAGTTTTGTGGTGTGTTTTATCATAGTAGTTCGATTTAATGAACCGTGGAAGGGTGGGACCAAGAGGTGCCTTGTTTTATACGGGTCCCGAGATTGGGGCCATTTTGTGTTATTGTTGGAAAAATAAATAGCATGATGCTCTGTGTAAAAATCATGTTAATATATACTTGCTTGACGTATTAATATGGAAATTGTGATAAATGGAAATTTTATGTAGTAAATATAATTATTCGAGATTTATAAATGTCAAGGTAGCTTCTTATCAGGTATATGACATGACATAGCATGAAATGGCATGATTGCATTTCATATGCACCACATCAAGGCCGCAGTCAGCAAGTGCATAAGATTGCTATTCACCATTCTAAGGGGAATGTGTGAGTCGAATGGGACAACGCCTAAAATCGAGACTAACGATTTTATAAAATAATAATAAGAAGAAATTTCATGTGTTTGTGTGGAAGCATGATTAGGTGTATCCCCCCTAAAGGAAGACCCAAATTTTATTCTCGTCGACATATGTATCTAGAGATGAAAGTTTATAAAGGCCGGAAAGGCGCTGGCGAAGCCTACTGTGAGGCCTCTAAATTTGCAAACCCAAATAAATATACTAGATTTGATAAATTAAAATCGGGAGGGTTGTCTACGGTTAAGTCATCGTTGAAACACTAATGATCGATTTTTTACACTTGCCACAGTAGTGAGGGAGCCTGGCCTGGGACTCTAAGCCAGCCCGAGGAGTCTCATCTCATGCATGACACAAAACATTCCATATAGGATTGCATTATTTATATGGAATATGGTTTGATGTTTTATATATGCCATTTCATGTGAATTTAGGCAGGGAGTAGCCATTGTAGGAGAATTTTTCTACTAGGCATTGCTCACCTCATAGAAACCCCTCTAGGTACAGGTGTGGAGACCGCTGGGCCCGACGCAGGTCGTGACGTAGTTAAGGCCGACATGTGGCCTTGACAATACTTTTATAAAAAGTATTTTATGTAAAAAGAATTGTAATTAATTTTCGACTATTGTATAAAATACGTATGTAAATATGGTAAAGAGGCTGATCGACTGGCGGACTAGAACTAAACGTTTTATTTTCATATATTTTAGATTTAAATGTGAATGAAACGGGTCTCAAAAAGGATGTATATTAGTGGGATATGGATGTATAGACTCATGGGTCAATACTAATCTATCGAGACTCGGACGGGTTATGATTATATTGTTATATAGGTTGTATGTCAGAGCTCCCCTCGAACAAAGGAGACTCGTCGATATTTTTTTAAATATGGTTCCGATAAATGGGATACAACAAGGTGGTATGTGGTTACCCAAAACTACGTGAATTCCACCTGGTCATGACACAACTGACCCCGAATTTAGGTGTCATTAACTTGGTATCGTATTTAGGTAAACCACACCTAGGAGCTCCGAATGTGGGTATTCACTGCATGGTCTCGATACTAGCCTGCCTCGCCTAGGGTATCAAGAGTCTAGGTACAAAAGTACCGAGGGTCAATGGCACGGGTCTAGATCATGCATCGCCAGGTCGCATGCTTCAGGCTTAACATGATGTGTGATATGCGTGGTGATTTGTGTGAATAATATGCATGGTAGATCAGATATGGAACAATACTTAAGAAACATAACCTGTGGTTAGGAAAACAAAAATGAACATGATAGTTCTGAACTGATTGTATTAGTGTTCCGCAAGACACACCACTAAAGAAAAATGATGAACTATAGTCTGCGATGTTAAAGTCTATTAGCAAGTGGTTGGCACGCGTACACCATAGGTAGACTGAGATAGAAATTTGAGAACTTTATTGCTATCTAAAACGTGTAGATGGCTAATAGAGCAAAAGGACACCGGGATGGTGAGCGGAGTAATAACCTAAGACCACTAGCCTGACCAACGCACTTCGCAGGTCAGTTGTTGCTGCGACTACACCCTTGATGCGCAAGTGTGGTCACGACCATCGTATAAGTCGGGTGCAATTGGGAACTAAGAGGGGGTCAAGTAACCCTGGGGAGCCGAGGCATAAGGATCCTCTAAATTTCTCACAGATGAGGAGACCTCGACGGGTGGTGGGTCATTGTTTTCGACTCGTTAGAAAGAATACGTGGCGCTGTTAGGAGGAAGGAGAATCAACATTCTTCTAGTTTCGAAGAAGCAAAAGACTTATGCTTCATATGGATTTTGTGGATGGGGCCATCGCTTTCGTGTACAAGGCCGAGTCGAGGCTTCTGAATGTGATGGTAGATCCATGCTACCATTTCCATCAGCCTGGGCACATGAAACAGGATTGTCAACAGAGGCAGGGATCTCAGAATTATGGGATAACGTAGTCCCAGTCATTAGTGGGACAGGCGCGAACACAATTTGTTCCTTCTCACCCCAATGCGCCGAGGACCAAGATCGCCCTGGGTAAGCCGCATAAAGGGCCTTCGCTACATAGATATGTCAAAGAGGGCAGGGTATGGGTCAAGGTTGAGACAAAGATTTTCAGGCCAATACTTCGGGCACCTAGGGGCGTGTCTACACCGCGGGTACCACGTGACTGCTTCTGCGCATCAATATGATATATGTGGCACGCCGCCTCTCACACTTCTCGATAAGAGTGTCATTTAAATCGTGCATCAGATTCATGTTTATCGATGCATACGTGAGAAAAGTTCGGGCTTTGAGGTCAAAACCTGAAAAGTCGCTAGGCTGTGAATTCTCCCCACGAATCAGGTGAGGCCGATCGATATGTTCGGGATTGCGGAGTTAGAGATCTTGTAGATTCTCACCACGATTTAATCTTCGAAAGTAAAATGGACACAATGCATTTTGATGTCATTCCCCGCATGATCGTCAATTTTACACCGAGTCGCTACTGGACAGATAGTAGGAGGATTACCGCCACACAATAGTCGCAGGACTTTTCAGGGGAGAAGCATGATACTTTACCCTGTAATCGCATGACCTGCATGGAGCGGACAAATACGGTAAAGAAGCCTTACCCTAAAGGATAAGGGGAGACGGGATTTGAGTCTACCTTGGGTGGTTTGCGAGTATGAGGATGTCTTTCCGGATGAGCTATCGGGATTACTTCCGCACAGGGATGTGGAGTTTGTCATTGAGTTACACCCTGGTACGTCGCCCATTTCTATGACTCCTCATAGGATGACACCGGCTGAGTCATAGAACTCAAGGTCCAACTGTAGGAATTGTTGGATAAGGGCTATATTAGACCGAGCACTTCACCATGGGGCGCTCTGGTTCTATTTGGGAAGAAGAAATACAAGACCCTTTGACTATGCATTGATTACCGACAGTTGAATAGGGTTACAATCAAGAATCGATATCCCTTACCGAGGATCATGAGCTGCTTGATCACCGAAAGGCATGAGTCTACCTAAGATAGACTCGTGACCGGTTATCATTAGTTGAGAGTTGGGGTGGAGACCGATATCCCAAGACAACACAGGAAGCTTACTGGCATTCAAGTTCGGTGAGTGATGCCTTTCGTCACGAATGTGCCAAATACACTCATGGATTCATGTATGTAAGTATCCACTCCCATTCGATCGGGCCATTGCAGTCTTTACCGACCTACATCTTGATCTACTCTCAGTTTGAGGAGGAGCATGAGGATCACTAGAGGATTGTTCTTTAGGCCCCCGTAGACCACGCCTTGCCAAGTTCAAGAAGGCAGCTTCGCTATCGAGGCGAGATTCTCGGGACACGTCATGCTCCGATTCAGGTGTGTCAAGAGAATCTTGATAAAGTGTAGGTTGTTATGAGTTGGGAGATGCCAAGTCACTCTAGATACGCTGGATTGACATGGTATTACTGTGAGGTTTATCGAGGATTTCTCCCAAACAAGAGCACCTATAACTAGATTGACCCATAAGAGGGTCAAGTTTAAGTGGGATGACTTGGGTGAGAAGGAATTCCAAGAGTTGAAAATAGCGTTTACTTCGGCCCTATTCTCATAGTCCCGCATCAGTGGACGAGGTACACCTGTACCGTGATGCCTCTAGGGACTCGAGGGATGTGTCTCTGATGTAGTCCCCAGAGGGTCAGGCTATGGTTCCGCATAACTAAAAATATCATGAGCACTACCCTACACATGATTGGGAGTTAAGGCCAAGGGTCTTTGCTCAAAGATTTCCGCGCCACTATCCTGCATGGTGAGCAACTGGAGGCATTTTCATACCACAAGAGTCCGAGGTATATCTTTACACGGACCTCAAATACGAGGCAACGCATGGATGGAGTATGTGGAGGATTATGACTTCACTTTGCATTACCATCCCGGAGCAAGGAAATGGTAGGTTAATGCGCGCCAATTGGAAGTCACTCTGGGAGTACCGCCAGTATATAGCTTCCGTGAGAGTCGCAGATGCTCTAGATCAGGACAATTTAGTCATAAAGCATGCTGGATCAGCTCAGGAGTACTAGGAGTTTGGTAGCTATGCCATCCTATCGAAAGGGTGGTGATTGTGTCCCGTGGACAAGATCGCAAGATATCGCCCATCGTGGATCGAGTAATCAAGCCAGTAATGAGTGACGTAAGGCCGGGCCATCCACACATGGTGCTTTTCTGTGATATGTGGACTCAAGTTATGGTTCCTAGTCGATCGATTGAGAGGAGAGCCTTGCGGGAGTTCCACTCGTCTCATTTCGTCAGATCTGTGTGGCACGGCGATGTATCGACCTTCGTCGCGCATTATTAGAATGGGATGAAGCGACACGTTGGAGATTTTATTCGACGGTGTCTCACGTGTCAATAGGTATGAGTATAAAAAATCAGCAGGGCTACTCCATCCATTAGAGGTAGCTGAGTGGAAGTGTGAGCATGTCATGATGGATTTTATGACCCACTTGCCACGGACACAATGGAGGCATGATACCGTATGGGCTATAAGTGGGATCGCTCACCAAGCTTCCACATCTTTCTACGGCAAGCAGAAGACCTTCTGCCATCGAGGAATTCCGCCGCTATATATTCGTGAGATCACCTCGATACATATGCCGCCTCTATCGTGATCTTATTACGGATCCCGTGATTTATCATTAATATCTTGGAAGAAGCCTAAAAGGCCACAAGGACACGCTTGACGCATGAGCCACGATTTCATCCTCGTACGATGGTCAATCGAGAGGACCATAAAGATTTAGAGGACATGTCGTGGTGCATGTGTCCCTGATCCAAGGGTAGCCGTGAGGAGCATTTACTCCCGTTGAATTCCGCCTACAACAATAGCTATCGTGCGAGTATCCGGGGATGGCACCCTACGAGGCTTTATATGGGAGGCCATGTCGATCCTCGATTTATCGGGAAAGAGGTGGGAGAGTTCCATCATCATTCGATCTAATTAAAGACACCTCTCGTAGAAGCGCGGGTTTGATAGCGTAATCATTTCACGCCAAAGCCTGTGAGAAGAGCTACGCCCGATGCATGGCGTCGACCTCTAGATTTTGAGGTTGGTGATCACATCTTTTTGAAGGTGACGTCTAAGAAATGAGTGGTCATATTTGGCAAGAAAGGGAATTTAACACCAATGAATATTGGGCCCTTCGAGGTACTCTCGAGAGGGGCGTGGGCACAAGCTGTATTACCTATGGCACCGCTATCAGTTTATCACTCATGTGTCCATGAGGTGTTCCATGTCTCCATGCTCTAAGTAGCCTGCATCCACCATGTAGTGGATTGGGGAAGGAATTGTCGTTGATACTGATGGGACCTTCGAGGAGGGACTAGTGCTTATCTTGGATAGCCGGGATCAGGTTTTGCGACAGAAGACCGTGTGGTTAGTAAAAGTGTTGTGGCAACACCGAGGAGTAGAGGAGGTAACGTGGGAACGTGAGGACACGCTACGGGCCACATATCCTTTCCTATTTGAGGACGAAAGTGCGTGGTCTAATATTTGGCATTAGAATAACTATTGCATATGCATGTTCAGGTAAAGTAGTATGTGTGAATTTCGGGGATGAAATACTGTTAACGGGGGAAGAATATTAGACCCGAGAAAATTAGAAATTTTCAAAAATGACAAAATGATAATAATAGTAATAAATTGCCATAATGGTTTAGGGTAGCCTAGAAAATTCTCTAGATCTCGGATGACGAAACTGGATTGCTGGGCAACTTGGTCTAGCAAAATCTAGTGACCTAGAAAAGTTTTGTTGAATTCTGAGATAGTCAAAATATTTTTACGATTATCTGGGTCATAAATCGCTAGTAACTTCAGGGACGAGATTTTTACGAAAATCTTGGAAGTTAGGAAATGGCTTAAGCTAAGTTCATTTAAAATAAATTGAATCGAAAAGAAACAAATTATTCCGGGGCAGAAACGGACCCAAATGAGAGATGGACACATATAAAAAATATAAAAAAAATAAATAAAAGGATAAAAAGTCAAAAGGAAATGGTAAAAATAAATAAAAAAATGGGGAAGGGCGAGCGAGAGGAGAAAGAGAGAATTTTTTTTTTCTTTCTTTCGCATCTCTCTAAGATCTACGAAAATTGGACCGTAGGTTTTTGTCATAGAAAAAGGCAAAGTCGGTCCACGCATCGAGCAGACGGGTGTTCAAAATCTGAGTTTCATCAAACCTACACGAGGTAAGGAATTTTCCTACTGTTATTTAGCCTAAAGGTCATTTCCAACGGCTTAGGTTTTCTTAGAAAGCCGTGATAGATAAGAATTTAAGTCCCAAATTTGGGCTATGTAGGAATTTTTAGAATGTTTTCGAATAGTCCCTACGAATTTCAGGACTATTTTCGAAAATTGCTGAATTTTCAAGACTCAAGTTTCTGATAGCTCGATGTGATTTTCGAACTATTGGGCAATTCGAGACTTAGGCTGAGGTTTGGTTTTCGATCCCATGACTCCATTTCTGGGGTTTCAGGGTGTGTTGGGTATCAAGGCAATTTGATGACGAACTGCAAGGGACTCAAAAGGTGCCCTGTTTTATATGGGTCCGAGATTTGGGTCATTTTGTGTGTTATTGTTGGAAAATATATAAAGATGATGTCAGGTGTAAAAATCATGTTAATATATACTGTTTCGACAAAGGAACATGGAAATTGTGATAAATGGAAATTATATGTAGTAAATACAATTATTCGAGATTTATAAATGTTGCATGGGGCTCTTATCAGGCATGTGGTATGACATAGCATGAAATGGCATGATTGCATTTCATATGCATGGTCAAGACACGGGCCGAAGCCTGCGCTGGTGCATAAGATCGTTATTCACCATTCTGTGAATGTGTGGTGAGCTCTCGGAATGACAACGCCCAAAATCGACTCACGGCTGTATAAAATAATAATAATAATAAATTTCATGTGTTTAGGTGAAGCAAGATGGGGTGGTTTCGCTCTAAGGTGAAAGAATCTGGGCTCTTATTCCTCGGGTCAAAACATATATCCAATATGAAAGTTCACGAGTAATTAAGGCGTTACGGCTTCACATCAGACCCTGAAATTCGCAACCCAAATAAATACATAGGATTTGATAAATTAAAATTGGTTTAAGTCATTAGGTGAAACACCAATGACTGGTTTTTCACACTTGGCGTTGTAGGTGTGAGGGAGTCGGTCGGGACTCGGGTTTTGGGCATGAGTAGTCTCATCTCATGCATGACACGGAACATTCCATATAGGATTGCATTGTTTATATGGAATATGGTTTGATGTTTTATGTATGCCATTTCATGTGCATTTACGTGGGGAGTAGCCATTGTAGGATAATTTTTCTACTGCGCATTGCTGATTACTACCCAAATAATGTTATTTTACACCCTTACTAATACAGGTTTTGAGCACTTTTTGTGTACTAATCGCCTTAATTAACCCCGAGTTGTACGTGGGTCCTAAGCTTTTACTACTAATCACATTTTGTGGAAATTTTTGTAGTTTTTGAAGCTTTTCATGCAAAGTGGATTAAGTCGACTCTAGCCTGAAGAGATCAGGTGAATTCGAGTGAGGATTTAGAGACTAGAAGAAGAAGCGAGCATAAGAGCGAGAAGGTTTATGTGCATTTGCAAAATTCCTTGATGTCTTGCAAAATTAAGTAACCACTTCACGAATTTTCATAGTGCTGCAAATTTGTCCTACTTTTTGTCCTCGATTTGACTTTTGTTAAGCCAACTTTTTTTTATTACCCTTAATGTAATAGTAGGTACTTAATATATTTTTTAAATTTCTCATGACTAGGGTAGTATATAAGCTCCTGCTACACTGTAACCAGACACTGTTGATGATCAATACATTTTCTTGGATGGGAATTTTTCCCGCTTCTCCCAGTTTCTCTCATTTTCTCTCACTTTCTGGGCTGCCAAACACCTGCGAGGATGACAACTGGACGATGAGTATTAAAACCCCTTTATCCTTGAAGGAGAGTTTTACTAGGCTACGGATGCGAGGTAGCCCCAGTTTCTCATGTTTTTAACTCATGCATTTATTGACATTTATGTCTACATTTTTTCACACTAAGTTCCAACCCCCTTTGATGCACCTTGAATGACGTTGCTTGCTTGATCTTATAGGGTTCAGTGGATGCTTATTGCTAGATCCACTGAGATTCGTTAGTTGCAATTTATTAGTCACTGTAAGATGGGTCGGGGAGTTAGGTTTTCACTGTCTAAGAGCATTAATGCTCACTAAATGCCATCTCTCAAAAGGAAAATTATTAGGGTGTAGGTTTTATAGCTAAATGAAGATCGGGTTCGAGTGACTATGGGTCGTCCTCCTGTGAGAAATGGACCCAGAGAACCCCTCGGTCTTATCGGAACCAAACCCAGGTAACAGTCTTCAGAGTCCTCTTTGATAGTTCACTTCACTTTATTTTTAGTTTTCCACCACAAAAAATCCCTTGTTTTTACAAAAGCCTCAAATCAATTGAACCACCATTTTGGCCTTAGCGCAAATCATTTGGGCGAAAACATGTCCTATGTTTGACCTTAGAACCCTTATCTTTGCGATAGCCATGCTACAACATAGGAGGAATTAGGTTATAAATTTTGTTGATTCCGACAACCCTCGTGCACCCACCAGTCAAATAGCGTGGATTCTTTGGGGTGGTGCCCCAGTGCGAAATGATGAGCGGTGAACACGCGGACCCTCATCCCACAAGTATTGAGTGAACTTTTCATCTCCCTTTATTTTCCCTAACCAGTTCCTTTGCTAGATTAAATTGATTAATTTACTATCCATAAACAAATTTTTTTAGCTAACAGTAACCTTTTTGGTAGCCGTGTTTTTGCTTCTTGTTGGTGCTTTGTGTTGTTCACGTGGGAGTTTATGTACCAGTGGGATAGGAATACAACAGGCAGGTTAGAAAGAATCAGTGCCCCATAGGAACAAGGCTACGAAGTGAGCTAGAACAGTGACCAGATGGAGCCTCCACTTGAGGAACAAACAGGCAAGTGAGGGGTATAAAGGAATCTAATGCATATAGGTCCGCGAGGGACCATGCCATCCCAGTGGAGTGCACCCTCATGCATTGTGCCTCCCACTGAAGACATAATTGTCAGACCCTACATCTTGCCCCTACTCCCCACCTTCCATGGTATGGAGAGTGAGAACCCATATACACATATCAGGGACTTTGAGGAAGTCTGCAATACCTTGAGAGGGGATCTTTGCCAACCTAGATACAATGAGGCTGAAATTTTTCCTCTGATTCTAAGGACAAGGCAAAATTTGACTCAACTCTCTGGTAGGACCATCAGGTGGACAAAATGCGGAAGACTGAGTTCTTGAAATTTTTTCTCCACACAGACCATGATCTGGAAGAAGCGGATTACACCTTTGCGACCCATGAAAATGAGAAGTGTACCAGTCTTCAGAGGAATGTTGGAAACCATTGAGGTGTCTTGCCTCACCATAGCTTGACCTGTGGTTGCTAGTCAACCATTTTTATGATGGAATGTCCCCTACTATGAAGCAATTACTAGAGACTATGTGTGGAGGGGACTTCTTAAGCAAAAATCAAGAATAAGCCATGGACTTCCTGAACTATGTGGCAGAAACATCTAAGGCTTGGGATGAACTCCCAACCCAAGGGAGGTAGAGAGAATGAGACCTGCAACTAACTCAAGGGGAGGCATGTACAAACTCAAGGAAATGAAAGCAAAGCTATCCACCTTGGCTAGAAGGTTGGAAGAGCTAGAAATGAGAAATCAGCATGAGGTCACGACGTGTTAGAACACCACACCGTGACTAGCCATGCTTCTGTCGATCTTGAGCACCAAGGAGAGTGATTAGTGCCCAAAAAGTGCTATTTTGAACCACATTTTAATAGGTTTTAAGCGTTTTTGTGTATTAATTGTTATAATTAACCCATTCCAATATTAGGTCCTATTGCACTTAATTACATTAGAAATTTGTTTTTGTAGTTTTGCGGAATTGAAAGCCAAATTATCGTGTCAATCAATCATAACAAAGTTGGGTTGATTTCCATCAATTTCATATGGTCTTATCAATTTCAACAATAGGGGAATGAAAGAATTTCAAAGCATGAAGAAATGGAATAATGCGTGGGAATAGTAGCGACGAGAGCCCGATGGAGCATTGGCGCATGAGAGAGAGCCGGTGAATTTCGCTATGGCATGTGAAAATTTATAATCTAGCTAAATTTTAAAACATGCTGAAACTAAGCTAAGTAGCGAAATTTAGCCCAACCCAGCGAAAATTATTGTGCATAGCGAAAATTTTGAATTTCGCTATACCTTGTATTTTCGCTAAGTTAGCGAGAATTCCTGCATAGAAATTAACCTTTGTGTTTGATGTTTTGATTCCAAGCGACCTCGTTTTGATTAATTACCATTTGTCCCTATTGTAATTACATAGACACAGGCATTTTTGGTATTTCACCTCTTGTGGCTATATAAGCTGACTTATAGCTTTGTAACCTTAACTTTCAATCTTTGATTACACGGCGGCTTTGTTCGATTTTCTCTCTTACTCTCTCTCTTTCTCTCCTGTGGGTGCGAACACCCTCGGGATAACTGACTTGGAGGTGGCGGCTATCTTTCCTCCTTGAAGTGGAAGGTTCTTGGGGTAGGATCGAAAGGCTGCTTGGTGGTTCCACACATTTTCCTACAGGTTTTGACGATGCAGTTCCACTATTTCCAACTCTAGGTTTAAAGCTTTTGATGTACTTTCTTCGGCCAATACTTGCGAGCTTTAGGGTTTAGTGTATTCTTAGCTTTAGATACACTAATATCATTAATTGCCATTCTGAGCCATTAAGGAGTAGGTTAGGGGTTAGATTTTCCTTGTAAGTGCATCAAAAAGCTGATCAATACTTGTGGTAATCTTTTAGGTTTAGATTGGATTCTTATTTTAGATCCATTGAGACTCATTAGTTACCCGCTGCAAGATCATTGTAGGATGAGTCGAAGATAGATTTTCCTTGTAGGGAACCATAAATGCTAAATAAATGCTCTGTATCGAAAAGGGAAATTATTAGGGTTTAGTTTTAAAAGTTAAATGAAGATCGGTTGGAAATGACTATATCGTCCTCCCCAGCATGAGAAATAGACCTGGAACCCTCGGTTACCATAGGAATCGACCCATTGATGCTTGAGGTTCTATTTTACATTTATTTTATTTAAAATTTGACATAGCCACTACACCCCTGTTTTTATCACCACCTTAAAATCGAATTTAATTCTGATTTGACTTCACTCGAATCATTTGTCTGAAGAAAGCCCGTCCCACGTGTTGACCACTGAACCCTTTATCTTTGCGGTAGCTTGACTACGGCGGTAGAAACAGGATATAAATTTTGTTGATTCGGATCACCTCTTGTAAGCATGAATCGAGAAACCTTACTTGTTGTTCGCCAGTGGGATATGATGCGAACAAGCTAATGTTGTGTGGAGAGGCTAATACAAACCGCGACAAATGCCCCATACAACAACACATATATCCCAATTGGAAGTTATCTAACTTCCTCACAGGGGAAACCAAAGTCTCACAGCATATGCTTACGGTGCATAGTAACAGTATGGTTCCTCATCTCAACCACAGCCACCACCATCCTCATCTCTAGTTGAGCAAGCTACAATGAATTTGAGCAAAGTGGTGGGAAGTTTTATGGAAGAACAAAAAGCAATGAATGCTCAAGCTAATTAAAGGATTGATATAGTAGAAAGCACACTGAACAAGAAGATTGAGAACCCGTAGTCAGATATTGCCCAAAAATTTGACAACCTACAATATTCAATTTCTAGGTTGTTAACATGCTTGAGGTGTAAGAAAAAGGAGAATTTCTCGAGACCTGACCCGATCTAGGGGTGCATGAATTGAGCTCTTAGGTGAACCACCTCCCGGAATGGATGAAGTCAAAGCGATGTCACTGCGAGGAATGGTAGCGGGTTTGTGGCCAATCCCGAACCGATGAGAAGAAGCACGGATGAAAAGGCTAAACCCGGAAAATTGTGATAAAGAAGATGCAGTGAAGAAAGGCACACCACACCTCCACCTTTTCCTCCCCTTGAGCGAAGAAGCATCAACTTGATGAAATCCACAAGTCTTTGAGGTAAGGTAAGTCAAACATACGGACATGATCAGCGGTTCCAACTTATGCAAAATTTTTAAAGGACACGTACGGTGAAGAGAGAGGTTAAATGTTGGCAAAGGGCCTTCTGACAAAACAGTTAGTGCCATTATTGATCTGAGCCCAGTGAAATGCAAAGGCCGAACATCTTACCATCTCGGTGAACATGATTGTGTAGAGAAAACCTTTGCTAGACTTGAGGCGGTGTCGACACAACGCTGTGTCGGTGTCTGGCAGTTGGGTTTGGGAGAGTGAAGCCCTTCACCATGACATTGTCCTAATTATACGAGATCCATAAAAATCCTCGAGAGGAGCCTTTGTGGAGGATGTTTTGATACAGTGGACAAATTCTACTACCACAGAGATTTGGTAGTGCTTGATCTGAGCAGATTGCGGTGGGGACTAACTATGTGCCTATCATTCTGGGAAGGCCATTCTTAGCCACCTCCAATGCGATTATCAATTGTCGAAATGGAGTTATGCAACTTACATTCGGGAACATGACTTTGGAGCTCAATATCTTCCATTTGAGCAAAAAGCATATGCATGCGGTGGAAGAGGAATTCGAGATGAGGTATGTAGTGAAACTATGTTAAACAGTGGCTTGACCCAGCGGCAATGATAAAGTGATTAGGAGATGTACGTGATTTTTTGAAGAGTTGCGAAACCTGAGAAGTGTGTTGTACATGGACCATGGAGAAAAATAGAAGAAATCCTGCCTCTGCTTATTGAAGAAGACAAGGAAAAAAAGGAACCAATGAGCTTCAAAATTTTGACCTCAAGCCTCTACCTGTAGAATTAAAGTATGCATATTTAGAAGAAAATAACCTTGATGCCCGGTTATTTATCTCTTCGTTCTTTCGATGCCTCACGAGGAAACGATCTGTGAGTCCTCGAAGAACAAACAGGGTATTGGGTGGAAAATTTCTTATTTGGAAGGGGTCCCATTTTTAGTTTGCACCCGTCATATCTATCTAGAAGAAGGAGGCAAAACCCCGGGTGAGGCCGGCCGCATAGGAGACTGATCCACATATGCGGGAAGTAGTACGTCTGAGAGAGGTTCTTAAAGTAATACAAAGCCCGACATCATATACCCCGTATCGGAGTAGCACTTGGGTGAGTCCAACTCGGGTTGTGCCAAAAAATGTAAATTTGACCAGCATCTTTGTAATGAGAAAGGAGAAGGTGCCGCCTCCTTACTGCGGGTTGGAGGGTATGCATTGATTCTGGGAGGCTAAATGACGTGGCAGAAAAGATCATACCCCCATTACCTTTTATGGATCGGCTCCTTGAGAGAATTTAAGGCACCTTCTCTTTGCTTTTGGATGGCTATTCAAGTACTTCCGAATCGAGATCTCGTGAGAGGACTAGAAAAAGACTGCATCCATTTGGGACTTAAACTGAGAGGGATGCCTTTGATTACAGCAAATGCCACCACATTCGGAGATGCATATAAATATTTTATATAATTTGGTGGGAGCGCGTAAGGAGGTCCTATGGGCTGACATACCGGTATATGTGGGTAGTTTTAAATCTTGATCGACCATGAAGTGTCCTACAGGTGCATTGAAAATTTTGGTCTTGAGCCCCGGGAAAAATGCCAAATTTTATGGTCAACGAGGGATTGTCTTGGGACATATCATATCCAACAGGAATTGAGTTTGACAATGAAAAATTGGGCTAATTTACGAACTCCCTTCTCCCCTGATGTGAGCGCTGAGACAATTTCTTGGGCATGCGAGGCTTCTATAGGAGGTTAAGTAAAGGACTTCTCGAAAATTGCTAAACCTCTTTCTGAGAAGCTGCTAGAAAAGGGATGCAAAATTTGCATGGGATGAAGGCTGGCAAGGAGCTTTGAGGAGCTGAAGCCTGCTATCACTACACCCAGTAGTGAGGGCCCCGATTGGCGATTACCTTTTGAAGTCATGTGTGATGCAAGAGTGGTCCACCATGGAGGCTTGAGTTCGAAGCGAAGAAGGAAAACCTTATGTGGTCTACTATGCAAACAAAACTTTAAATGGGCCGCGAAGAGGAACTACACTACCACGGAAGAAAGAGCTGGCGAAGGCGTTAATTCTATGCCTTGGATAAATTTCGTGCATACTTGGTGAAATTCGGAGCATCATAATTTTCCGCAGATCATTTAGCTTTGAAGCCCTCCTTACCAAGCAGATGCGAGGCTAGACTCATTAGATGGGTCATACTTGCTCGAGAATTCAGCTTTGTAGATCCAAGATAAAGGGAGTGGAGAATGTTGTAGCGGATCATCTTTCAAGACTAACCATAGCACACAACACCCACAACCCTCCAAGTAATGATGAGTTTCCTGAAGAGTCACTGCTACTAGTGGAAAATGCCTCATGGTATGCTCACATTGCTAATTTCTTGGCAATAAGAGAAATATTAGTGGAGTGGAAGGCATAGAACAAGAAGTTCTTCTTTGCAAAAATCCATTCCTACTATTGGGAGGAACCGCTAGTATTCAAATATTGTCTTTGATAAGATTATTAGAAGATGTGTGCTGGTGGGAGCAATGAGAATACTCAATCACTACCATGAGAGTGCATGTGGAGGTCATTTTGCTTCGAAGGCGCAGTAGAAAGTGCTTCAATGCGGGTTCGATTGGCCTTCTTTCTTGAGGACACCCTTGACATATCAGAATGTGACATATGCCAAAGATTAGGAAGATCTCTCGTGATCACGTGATGCCCCTCACAAGCCAATTTAGTAGTTGATTTATTCGATGTTTGGGCATCGACTTTTTATGGGGGCCATTTAAGTTCTTTTGGATACATATACATATTGGTGGGGGTTAACATGTCTAAGTGGGTTGAAGCTTGAGTTCCATGCATAGCGGCGGACCCTGGTGGTGTAAATTCTGAAATAGAGCATTTCTCGATTTGGAATCACAGGCCATAATCAATGATGGAGGTTCACACTTTTGCAACAAACCTTTGAAGAGCCTCCTAGCTAAATATGGTGTAAAGCACAAAGTGGCCACCCCTTACCACCCTCAGACTAGAGGTCAAGTTAAGCTTGCCAACTAGGAAATCAAGACCATATTGATGAAAGATGTGAACTCTCAGCGGAAGGCGAATTATACAAGGCTGTGGACTCTTTATAGCATACAAAAAAACGAAGACTATTCTTGGAATGTCTGCTATCACTTTGAATTTTATGGAAGCATGCCACACTTGATAGAGATCGAATATAAGGCATGGTGGGCGATAAAAGTGAACTGGACTTGGAAAGAGCCTTCGAGGTTCCCTTGATATCGTGAGTTAGAGAACGCTTGAAATGATGCCTACTTCAACTCAAAGATTGCAAATGACAGATTGAATAAATGGCATGACAGGTTGTGACTTGCAAAATTTCAAACAAAGGGGACCGTCTTTGCTTTATGACTCAGGCTTCGACCTCTTTCGAGAGCGAGCTAGTAAAGATGGGCCAAGTGCATTAAATGTCCATCAAGTTTGTCTAAAAGGAGCGTCGACACATTAAATTCAAGGACAACAGATATTCAAAGTCAATGGCGAATGCCGAAACCTTGTGCATCACATTTCCACGACGGAGACAAGAAGAGGAGCTCCTCGCGATCCTCGCGTAAGTCTGAAACCCTTGTGAGTGGGCTTGGTCTCTGCAGAGACTCAAAAAGCCACTCCATATATTTTTAGATTCTTGTTAATCTATTTCAATTCTTATATTTGTTCTCATGTTTTAAGCTAGCCTTAGCTTAGTTTTTATTTTAGTTTTCAATTTCTTGTACTCATTTTCATTTTGTTTGGTGTTACATTTTGCAGTGATGCTAATGGGTGGTTGAATTTTGCGGTTGAAGGCCTTAATTTTCCTTGGGCTGCAAATTTAGCAGCCAACTGCGAAATTCGCGATTATTTTAGAAAATTACAGCCCTCGTCCCTTCGATCTGCTGATATCGTCTCATGGCTTTTCAATTCCTGCAACTCCAATTTATGTCTCCCCAATTTTTGAACCTTGGTTTTTAGTGTCCATTCATGGACATTAAGTTGCTACAAACCTTTCACCTTCCCTAACCCTTATAAATATCCCTAACCTCCATTCTATTTCTTTTCAAACCATTTCCTGAATAAGTTCTCTGAAGAAAACCCCTTTCTCCTCCATTCTTCAACCTCGCTCTGATCCGGCCATGGCGAAGGCTTCGCGGTGACACAGTCCTCATTCGGGCCAGTGAGGCGCATCACCACAGTTGCCGCCCGCCCAGTGCGCTATTGACCCGGTTGGGGAGCCAACATTGTCGTCGTGCCTCCTCTAGTCGCAGGGCATGCCGCGCCTCCTTCAGTTGCGACTTCTGTGTCCCTTGCCCCAGTTCCTCCTGCTGCCCCTACTCCCCGCATGTATGACACGCGCATTGGCCCTGCTCCTCCATCTCCTCCACACCCTCGGCCTGCCAGGAGGTTCCCACCTCCAAAGAGGGCTCGGACATCAGGCCCGGGTGAATCCTCCACCTCCCGGCCCCAAGAGCCTCCTTTATCACCACCTTGAGGGCTGACCACAGCGACCCTCGGGACTATCCTTAGCTCTCTTATCAGAAGCTGCGCCCACATCTTGTAATGTTCGGGACAGTTCGGTTGTAGTGCAGGACTACATGATGAGATATATTATGACATCTTTACTTTTGCACGCCTCAGGAGCTCGAGAGACTCCATGCGGCTTGTGCATGATTACTCTGGAGCCTTTCATGACTTCACGCATGTTTTCTACCTGTGATCGTCGGGTTTACCACACTATGACATTGATGGAGTCGAACTCATTGAATTTTATTTATTTTCTGATTGTTCTTACAAGGTAATTGCTTATTTTTATGCAGAAATATGTACTATTTACCAAATTTCTATTTTACATAAATTATTGGCAGAAATGAAAATTCCAGCAAGGATTAGAAGTGAAAAGAGTTCAATGGCTAAGTAAGGTCACGACAGAGAATCAAGGTCGTGACCAGAAGTCATACTATTCTGTTTGTTGAGACAAGGAGAGTTGCGGGACGGAAAAAGGGCTTAGGAAGGATTACATGTCTGACAACGTTTTGGTGTGACCTGCCAAAAAGAAGACTGTTGGTAACCGCGCGAAAAGGAAATGGATAACCAGTGACCGGAAGAATGATGAAGGACTTGGTTCATACGGGCAATTTAAGGTTCACGACAACAATATAAGTTGGAGACTCAATCAGGTGTGACCAAGTACTTGTCATCATTGACTACATTTAAGCGGCCCCGGAGACCGAGAGCATAGGAAGAAGAAGCGACCATCATGACCACGACACCATTTACAGGTGGCGACACGAGAAAGAGAACATTGTTGGTAACAACGGAAAATTGATGTTGACAAATTTAAGCGAGGATACAATCGAGGTCGCGACCGGGATTTTTATGTCGACATAAAAATGGTACGAAGCAGATTCTTATGTTCGCGGTAAGTATGAGGTTACTACAGCGAAAACAAAACAAGAAGGACCCTTTACTCGGTCGCGACATATACCATGACCGAAAAAGAAGATGAATTGATGGGAAATTGTTGTAAGTCAGAAGTGAGGTTGCGATAGGATGAGGAGAATTAATGTCGCGGCATGATTTTAAGGTCGCGACATAAATTTCATCAAGGAGAAGAAACAATTGATGTCGTGACCTAAATCCCATGTCGCGACAAGACAATGAAAAATGAGCAATTTTAAGTCGCAGCATGAAAAGGAGTTGTGGCGAGAGTGGTTGTTGACAAAAGAAATAAGGTCGCGACACATAATGCGGTGAGCGACAAGGCTGGCAGTCGTGACGTAAAGATGACAAAAATTAAGTAAAAGCATTAATTATGAGAATCAATATAAACAGCAAGCGAAATGATATGCAACATGGAATTGAGGTCCACGACAAATATTTCGGGAAAAAGGAAGAGCAGTCATGTCGTGACACCTTTGTTTTGAGGTCGCGGGAATTGATTAATTTACTTAGTCGCGACTAATGACCACGTCGCCAAAATAAATTAAGCGGTCAATGAGGATTTAGTCATGACACAGCAGAAGAACTCAAAGATAAGCGGAATGACGCTCATAACATGAAAAGAGGAGCGTTGACTAATAAGTAAAGAGGGTGCGACAAATGAAGTAAATTACCGACATCGAATCGAGGTCGCGACATGAAAATGCGATGAGGCGGAGAGAGTGAGGTCGTGACATCGAATTGAGGTCACGACGCAATTCTTGGAAACAAGAGAAAAGGAGGTGAGGGTTTTGTAAAAACACAGCTAACATAGTCACAACAAGGAATTCATGTCGCGACCACTAGTAAATTATGGCAGAAGAAACAGAGTCCTGATAGAAACATCAAGTCGTAGCTCCATGATTACAAGTGAGTGAAGAAGTCGTGACCGGTTCCTTGAGGTCACGGCTGGGCTAACGAACCGGACTAAGGATTTTACATCCACGACAAAGCTTTTGAGGTATGACCAAGCAGTGGTGGGCCATTGAATTCAAAGAAATCCACACAGACCTTAGAATCGGGCTGCATTCTGAAAGGTTATAAATAGGCGTATAGTTTAGTAAATGGAAAATTTTCGTTTTTTGAAACCATTTTATGGGAGGAGGAGGAGGAAGACTCACTGTATATTTTAGAACATAATTTTTTTCTTTCTTTTCTTCCTTTTCTTTTCTTTTCTTTTTCTGGATCTGAACTAGTAATCTGTTAGAATGTAAAAGCTGGATTTAATTTTCATTCTCTTTTCTAATTACGACACAGATTAATGAAGTTAGTAATTTTTGGAATTCATTTCTTCAGTATAAATACAGTGGTGTTCTTGATCAACACTCCATTGTAGATTATGATTCTGTAATTAAGAAGCCTGACTTCACTAGATTGGATTAATTGTTGCTTCTGATCTTTCTACATAAATTAGAGAAAGAATTACCTGGATTGAATTTATTTGGTTGATGTGTTATTGAATGGATCTGTTCTCAATAGTAGTATCGAATACCCTTCCAAAGTATGTATCCTGCTCTGATTTTCAGGAGACCCTCTAAGTGACACAGAGATGGAGAATCCCGAGAGTTGGGAACATTCAATTGGTGGGTATGTTAGTACCATTAAAAAATGATGAGCTCGAGTTCACTTAGATAAATTCCTAATTCACTCATAATTGGTGTTGGATGGGAATAATTATTAATTTAAACAATCAGAGATTTCACCTTAATATGTTGGAAAGCTCTTGAACTTGTGTTAGCTGAGATCTAATCAAGGAAATGGAACTATCCACTAGATTTAACGGATGAGCCATCAATCAAGTTGTAGAAGTTTTGCAACAACCCTTACTTGGGAAGCAAGAAATTTGTAGTTTCAAGAAATGGGTATGAAGTATTGAGAAGAAAAATACACAGATCTTGTTCAGGTGTGCAAGCACAGTGCTTAGTTAGACCCTTGTCTTGAGAGAAACCCGAGGACTCCCAATCGATGAATTATGGAGAAATCAACCTTGTGCATCTTGGACAGACCGAATCCGGCCACGAGTAAGATAACGATGTATGATGGTGCGAAATTGGCTATTTCACAATACTTCTTTGATAGTGTTCATCTCTCACGAAATTGATTAGGTCCATTAGCATATTTTGTTTTTATTTGTTATTATCATAAATTGACTTTCTTTTACTTTTAGATGTATTCTCTGAAACGATTATTTTTCTGAATTAAGTTATTTATCACATAGAGATCGAAATAGTATGGATGTTGGTAAATGGGATGTTGATTTTAGAAGTCAAGTCAATCTCTGTGGGAATGATATACGGACTTATCGATTTTACTACTTGTATGACTGTGCACTTGCGGTGTCTGGAGCTAAACTTCTATTCATGATTCCAGAACATTAACTCAGTTTTATTCAATTTTAAGAAAACTCCGGTCAATTTGACATGACTACGGGGAAAATTATGGGATTCGCCGCTATGGGTGTTGTAAGTTGAGTGGTTTGAGATTACATGTCTTCCGCAGACGAGCAAACATCCGGCGAATCGTAATCCTACTTCCGCCCATCTACGGCCAGTCGTGAAGTGAGAGACACTTCGAGCCCACGGATACTCTATTGCGTACATTGTCTTCGGATTGTCTCATGACTCTGCGAGTTTAGGCAGTGGTCCCGTCTCATTGGGAGATGGCTTGCCTGTATTATCCGGGGATGCGATGCGGTCCATCTTTCGGGGCGGCTTCAGCAGTGTCTTCTTATTGACCCAGTCTTTGCTGATCTAATCTATTTATTTTGTTGGTGCAGAGGAAGCTCATTCGAGGTCCTATCATTATCTCTGAGGTTTTTGGTTCATCCTCATAGGCTTTTCATGACACCTCCTTATTTCATGATGACAAGGTCCTGGCGTAGGAACGCCATTTGAGGTGAGTCTATACCTCTTATTTATGTTTGCTATCTTAGGTATTGGAGCACCTTGGTTTTCCTACGGAACCCCAGTTTGAGCGTCGGCAAGTTAAAGAGGCCACTTTTACCGTCGAGAAATGGCAGACTATGCCTGGTACTCCTCACCTCTCACTCCAAGACCTAGCTGAGGATCAGCTAGCAAATGACCATCATGTGGAGGATCAGCCACCTCGCGCGGTGCATGCGAGCCCAAAGTCCAATACCCATAGCTCATCGGTCACTACCCGCCTACTGCCTCGTGCACCTCAGTGCCTCGACTCTTCGGACTGGTGGGCCCGACGCAAAGCTCCACCCCGTCGGCCTTAATATACATCGTAATTTCCCGGCTTATTATGGATCTTGAGTCCATCGTTTTTCGATCATCGAAAATCTTTTCGCGGTTGCCTATACAGCCTTAGGTGAGAGGATGACACGCATAGGTACATTAGGTCGGCTCGAGCCACCACCTTGCTTTACCAAGAACCACGTCATCCTTATGCGGTCGAGTCACCCGAGCTTTGATCTCTCCACGATTACTGCCTAGGCCTCTTGATTCATCCTCTTGCAAAGTCAGCGGCGACCACCCATCCCTACTCCCAAACAACCTCTGTTGGACACGCTTGCGTGATGCGCGAGGTACTCCTCAGTTTAATCGCGGCCCCTCATTTTGCCCGAGATGAGGATGACATCCATGGATATATTCTTGAGGTAGCACTTCATACTCTAAATTTCCAATCGAAGCCCCATTACGAGATAATGGCATTTGGTTAGATTGGAGGATTCATGAAAGGAAGTGGATTTGTTATGTTTTACTACTATTTTGATAAACACTTTGTGTATTGGGTAGCTTCTGTTAATCTCTTTTTTTGGGCTATTGGTTCTTTTTGTGAATGAAAATATAGTCATATTTTAATATCATATACCATACACATTAAACAGTTTCAAAAAGTGCACCTGTTTTTTTTGTGTTTACCCACGGCTTGCAGTTTGAAAAATTGAAACATTACATTGATAGACTGGTTCCTTTTGATTCGATGATCAATTGAATTCTTATTGTTTCAAACTTTCCTGCCACTCTTTGCCTGCGTGCACATCAGGTTTCAACGTGGTAAAACTACATACTCCTAAAACCACGAGCTGCCTTGTACTTCTATCACCTTTAATAGGTTGGGACCCTTTGAATAAAAGACGATGGTTTCAAGAAAAGAAAGAAAAGAAAAAGAAAAAGAAAAGAAAAGAAAATTTGTGATGCTTTGCCTTGAAACCTGAGCATGGTCCAAAGGGGTATATGGTGAAAGTCTTTAAAGCTAGGTGCCCTAAACACTTGGTTGGGAGTCACCGACTTTGTGCTCACTACACGAGTGAATAGACAAAGCTTAGCAAGTTGTAGGTGGTGGAGTCTCGAATTCTGTTAGAAGTCTGGGGGTGAAACCACGAAGAGTTTCCAGTGGTTGAAAAATCCTTATGACGTGCCTAAGCATGGTTGGTTGGGATTCATCGGTGGATCTGACTAGTTGAACATACGTGAAGTCGATGCTCGACATTGCACTTTAACTCAAAAAAGAGTGGTGAAACAAGAGTGGGTCTTGATCTATTTAGGTTGGTTAAGTTTCTTTGGTTTAGCGCTAGCTGGGTTGGGAAAGAGAACAGGTTGTGAGAATATTGCTAAGCTTATCAAGCTAACATAGGTTTTGTGGAAGTTCGGGTTGAATCTCATAAGGAAGGAAGCCCTTTTGATACTTGATTTTGCATGGCATTCCTCTCTGAGATGGTTTTTGGGCAGGGTTTAATAGTTCTTTATTCTGAAAGATTGGGCGAGTGCCAGTCACATTCTTTTGAAATATCATTTTGTGAACATAATTTTGATATTTTTAGCTTTCTCTTTCTTTCATTGCTGAGGACTAGCAATGTGTGGGTTAAGAGGGTGTGATTGTGACCCGAATAAGGTACTATTTTACACCCGCACTAATATAGGTTTTGAGCACTTTTTATGTACTAATCGCTTTTATTAGCTTCTGTTGGCGTAATCTAAGGTCTTGGCTTTACTGCTAATGCATTTGTGGAAAATTTTGTGGATTTTACAAGCTTTTCATGCCAAGTGGATTAAGTTAGCTCTAACGAAGAGTCGAGTTGAATCGAGTACATGGTTGATACTAGAAGAAGAAGCCGAGCATAAGGCGAAGGTTTGAGCCTTTGTGAAATTTGCAACAACTACAAAAATTTGCGGTCCGGTTCAAAATTACCAATGTGTTGCGAAAATTAGCGACTCATGAAATTTAGTGATCGTATGAATTAGATCCCACTTTTTGTCCTCGATTTGACTTTCTTTTAGCCAACTTTTGTGATTTTCCTAAATTACCCTTAATGTAATAGTAGGTAGTTAATATATTTTGTAATTTCATGGTGAGGCATTATATAAACTCTTCTGTGTAGCAGTGTATTGATGATCAATACATTTTCTTAGGCCAAGGAATTTTCATTACTCAGTTTCTGTTTTCTCTCCTTTGCAGTTGCGACACCCTCGAAGATGACAGCTCGGAGGATGAGGGCTAAAACCCCTTATCCTTGAATAGAGAAGTCTCTTAGGCTATGGATCTAAGATGGCGAGGTTTCTCATGTTTTTAACATGTTATTAACATTTATGTCTCTGTTTTCACTAGGTTCCAACCCCTTTGATGCACAACCAGTTATTCTATTGCTTGGTAATCTTATAGGGTTCGGTGGATAATATTATTAAAAATCCTTGAGATTCGTTAGTTACCATTTGTGATCCTTGTAGGATAAACCCAGGAGTTAGGTTTTCATTGTCTAAGAGTATTAATGCTCAATAAATGTCATCTCTCAAAAGGAAAATTATAAGAGTTTAGAGTTTATATTGTGAAGATCCGGTTCGAGTAATGCAGTCATCCTCCTGCAGCAACGAGAATGGACGAGCCCTCGGTCACCTTCGGAACCAAACCAGTGGCGATGCTTCAAGAGTCCTCTTTTATATTTCACTTCACTTTATTTTCAGTTTTCCACCACCAAAAATCCACTTTTTTTACAAAAGCCTTAAATCCAAATTGGATTCACCATTTTGGCCTTAACTGCAAATTATTTGTGCGAAGAAAACTCATCCCTGTGTTCGACTCTAGAGCCACTATACTATATTCAATACTCTGACATAGGAGAATTAGGTTATAAATTTTGTTGATTCGAACCACCTCAGTACTGCAGATCAAATTGCTCTTGGATTGTAGGACCCCACTCATGTACATGGGGTGTCTGAGAACTTAAACAGCTCAGACGGGCCATGATTGTGGCCAGAGCTATGTGGCCTTAACAATACTTTTATAAAAAGTATTTTATTTAAAAGGAATTGTAATTAAATTCTTTTGGACTATTGTATAAATTGTCGGATATGTAAATATGGTAAGAGGGCCGTGATCGGACTCTAATGGACTGTAATTAAGCGTTTTATTTTCATATTTTAGATTTAAATGTGAATGAATGGGTCCCGGTAAAGGGATGTATATTGGGAATATTGAGAGATTGGCCATGTAGAGTCATTCTACTTATGTTAAAGAAAGCTGAATGGAGTTATGATTATTTTGTTACTCCTGAGTTGTATGTTGCGTAGAGCTACCCGAACAAAGGAGACTCTGCCCGATTTTTTTTTTTTTAAATATGGATCCCGATAAACGGGACACGGCTTGATTAATAATGTCGGATGCCCAGAAATCCATAGGAATTCGTGGGTTGACCGGGTATTGGCTTGAAGGCCTCAGTTTGGGGTGTCACGGAGTTCTTTTTATTCTGTTTCGGTTCTTTCTTTTTCATGCTTATTTCCTCTCAATATTTTAGAACTAGAACAAACATTAAACAAGAAAAGTTAATAATTTTTGTTACATAAATAGATAGATATGGAAAAGATTATGATCCTATATAAAAACTATGCATGATAATAATTATAATGACAATGTGGCTGTAGGGCACCAATTTTAGCTTTTATGCCTATCATAGAATATATCAAATAATTAATTTTTTCCTCTTCGTCTACACCATTTAAATGAGAATTTTAAAACTTGTGTCTAAATCTATCATCACAATTCTTTTTTTTTTTCTCTATTTTTATTTCTTTTTGTCATGCTTGTTTCCTCTCAAAATTAATAATTTATAGTTTATTGCTAAAGCTAAAGCTATGGTGGAATCAAACAATATTATATATATATATATATATATATAATATATATATATATATATGCATATTTGAAATAAATATTTTTATAATATTTTATACTTTAAAAATAAATATAAATGAAAAAACTATTAAATTTGAGTAAATATATTATGTAATAAATAGATACGATTGTAGAGAAAAAACAAATTTAATAATATTAGTATTTCAAAATAAAACAAAAAACAATTAGCTAATAAAATGTCATGTATATATAGATAATACAAAGATGTTTATTTATTTTTACTTATAACAGAGACTAGATTGGCCAAAATTTAATTAAAATCATATTTTAATATGCAATACAACAATTTCTAATCATAACATGTAAAATTATAAATGTGAAATTCATATGAGCAAAAATCGTATCTAACTTACAAATTATGTTGAAATAATTACTAAATTTTATAAAAAAAATATTTCTTAGATTTGATTGAATAATTATCCTCTTTGCACACTTATAGTCCTTTTCATTTTATTTATCTTTTTAACTTCATGTCCCCTCTAATTTTATTCATTATATATTCATTTTCAAATTATCCTATAATATATTTATATCAACTTTTAGGCTTTTATACTAGTATGATTAATTTCATCTTCAACTTTTGTTTCTCTTTCTTACTTTGTCTTATTTTTTTTTCTCTTTCAATAATACTTGTTGATGTCATTTTCTTATCACTCAAAAAATGTATTCTCTATCTCAATAACAATATTATTTTGATTAAACTTTATTTTTTGTATAATATAATATATAAATTTACTATTAAAGAAGTTCACTTCAATATGTTAGAATTAAGTTTGGTCTATAAAAAAACCTGATTAGAATTATAATATAAATTATAAAGACAATTTTTAGATAAAGCTATAGTTAAGTTTCATTGTATGAAAAACAAGCCTTAATCAAATTAAATTTTTGTTTCATCTATAATAAATTTAATTTTCAGGATCAACTTTACCATTGTAAGTTTCATAAATAATAACAACTAAGACTATGTCCATTTTATGCAGTTGAACCACTAACTAATTGATCTATAGGATGAAACTGGAACAACTATATCAGCCTATAAGGGTGAAATTGGTCCAAAAAAGTAATAAATTATATCAATTCGTGGCTGACAACCTATAATACTAAATATGTGTTACCTTCTTCAGTTAAATGTAAGGATTACATGTTTTTTAAATTGATTTTAATTAGTATAATATATCATATATTTGTAATTATTAGGTTATAGTTTTGAAGATGTTTAAGGAGGATGGTGGAGAAGCTGGAGCATTGTGAGTGCAACCGTATACATATTTTGATAATTAAACAAGAAATGTGATTTTTATTATTTTTTTTATCATAATATCATGTTAGTATTTTGTTTGTATAATCAGCTAGAAAGTAATTTTGATGGGAGCACGTCTTTATGACAATTTTTTTCATAAGAGTATCCCTATTAATCTATATGGTAATGAAGATTGAATTTATGCATAACTTCCTTCTTTTGGATCGTTAAGCAACAAAGATAGCCCAATACTGATAATATAATCCAATTCATATTGATGAAGTACCTTTTTCAGAAAAAAATTTCATGGGAAAAGTATGCTTCGGGTTATGAATTTGATTATTATTGTGCATAGGGCATGAGGAATTTGATTTAGGTGGTTCAGGTTACCATGAAAAAAAGTGGATCAAGTTAAAAAGTACTCTTTTGACTAGTCATGATATTATATTAGCTAGTTATGATAGTACATTGATATGCACTACCATAACTATTGAATGTATTACCATAACTAGCCAATGATTGCTTTTTAACTTGATCCACAATTATTTGTTTCTTGGTAACCTGAACAACCTATATCAAATTCTTTATGCATTACATGCATTAATAATCAAATTGATAACCTGAAGTCACTTTTCCCTTTTTTCAGAGGAGTATCCCTATTAATTTATATAGACTAATGAAATTAATTAATCGATAACTTCAACCACTGGTTATTAAGCAATAAAGATAGCTAAATACTCATAATATAGTCCAACTCATATTCTTTAAAACCCAGGTAAATTTGAATTTTTCCAAAATATGGCAAAACGGTAAATTGCAGCTATAGTATAAGTTGCAAAACTTGAATTTTTACAGTCTCGGATGACGAAAAAATCACCAGTATTGAATTCGATACCAAGTGAAATCACAGTTACTGAAGCGAATTCGACAGAATTAAGAACAATCGAATTTTCCACGATTTCGGGCCGTCGGATGCTTGGGAGATCCCCAACCAGATTCACGAGAAAAAAAAAAATCTCAAAGTAGAAAATAAATTAAGTTCATTTAAAATAAATTGAACTTGAACCGAGACGAAATAAACTGTTTCGAGACATAAACGGACCCGGATAAGTTGTGACATGTGGTGCAACATGGGCCAACCATTTAACATTAAAAAGAGTGTTAAAAGAAAATGAGAGGAGGAAGAACATACTGGTTTTACGTGAGAGGAGAAGAGAGAGAGAGGGAGTGAGCTCCAACTTCTTTCTACGATCTCTGATCCGGGTGGTTGGAGTCGTCAAGCCAAGAGCAGTCAGATTTTACTCGAAGAGAATGCAGCGTGGGTCGAAACACAGGATTTCGTTGAGAATTCAAGGAGTTCTAGAAATCAGAGGTTTCGGGTTTAGAAAGTGTCCACGAGACTTCCTAGAGTTTCTTCTACGCTCAAAGAGGTAGGGATTCTTCCTACTTTGGTTTATTTTCCACTATAAGGGGTGTTTGGTTGTGTTTTATGCCCTAAGGCTGTTTAAGTAAAGTTTGGGATGTGAATGAAAATCTGCTTTGACCCTATATGATGCCCTAGCTGGGGTCGATTTTCAAGTTAGAAAAGAGGGAATTTTGGCTAGTGTTCTTCATGGAAATTGTAGCTAAAGTTGTGAACTTAATGTTAGAATTTTGAATCACTCAAATTGGACCTCTATAGCTCAATTTATGGTCCGTTTCATTTCCAGAATTGTCATAGCTTCGGTTGTTGACTGTTTATGTCCAAGTTTTGGGATAGATTCTCGGTTGGGAAAAAGACGAAATTTTGACTAGTGTACTTCACGGTCATGGTAGCTAAAGTTGTGAACTTGATGTTAGGATTTTGAATCACTCAAATGGGACCTCTATAGCTCAAGT
Organism: Tetrastigma voinierianum; assembly: GCA_016808115.1. Lineage (NCBI taxonomy): Eukaryota > Viridiplantae > Streptophyta > Magnoliopsida > Vitales > Vitaceae > Tetrastigma > Tetrastigma voinierianum. Next base: position 60,512 of record JAEQBH010000288.1, read on the forward strand.
TATGGTCCATTTTATTTTCGAAATTGTCACAGCTTAGGTTGTTAACTATTTGTATCCAAGTTTTGGGACTACTTTTAGGTTGGGAAAAAAGGGAATTTGGACTAGTGTTCTGCATGGAAAATATAGCCGCATCTATGAAATTGATGTAGGCTTTTGAATCACCTAAATTTGACCTCTATAGCTCAAGTTATGGTCCATTTTTCAAACTGGCACAGGCTGCCCTGTTTTAACCCCATACATTGTCCGATTAGACTCCGATCTTCGACATTAGGAAAAAGAGGAATTTGAATGTTGTTTTTGCATGGAAATTATAGCTGCATTTGTAAACTTGATGTAGGCTTTTTAATCACCCAAATTAGACCTGTACAACTCAAGTTATGGTCCATTGCCCAGTACTGGTACAACTTAGGTTGTTTAATGGTTTGTGTCCAGATTTTGGGACAGTTAGGGGACTACTTTCTAAACTGAGTTCGGAACTATTCTGTGGTCTATTATGGCTTGTTGTGTGGAATGTGTTTTGTTACCCTATGCCACAACTGGTCTTGAGGATCAAGTTGTCACATTTGAGTTTGATGACATGCTTGGTGGCAATTGATTCGAGGTCAATAGTGTGTCCTAACGCATCGCCATGTGATGAGTTTATGATAAGGCCATTGTACGGCTTGTTTGTAAGCTATTTATGGACATGTTATGTCACAATTTGGCTCTAGAGGATAAAGTATGTCATTGATTGATTGGTGATGATTTATTGATGTTGATATGTGTGTGCGCATATAAGCTGACATGAAAATGTGTGATCGTTTGGAAATTTTATGCTGATTGATATCATTGTCCATGATGCATGGGTGATATGCATGAGTAGAATTGTCCATATATAATTCATCATATATTTGACATGGTATAGGCATGAAATGGCACATCGCATTGCATATGCACGGGGACATCGCATGAAATGGGTGTGAGTGCATGGTTATAATCAACACTACGTTTTTTGCGGTTTGATTCGTGGGCTCTGCACGGCTGGGACAACGCCCGCCAACGTGGCTCATGGTCAGATAATGAAAATGGAAAACATGTCGGGTAATAGCAAGTAGGATAGATACTTCTGGTGAAATGGATGTGAGTGTATTTTGTTATAATCAACACCATTGCCAGGTTTGATTTTGTGGGTTAGTACTGGGACAACATCCAATGTGGTCACACCTGTTGTATATGAAAATGAAAACATGCGTTGGTAATAGCAAGTATGGATAGATACCCCCTCGAGCGAAAGCCTCTCCTCGTTATTTATTGTTATACATATGTGTCCAACGGTGAGTTCGTGGAAAGTGTAGGAAGGCTTATCATTTAACCCTACACGAGACCCTTCACTACCCACAAAGACACATGGTTTTGAATATAAATGATCATTGAAGTGTAACATCTAAAAGTTTTTTGGTTTGAAAAAAACAAATGAATTTTGTTGTAAAATGGTCATTGGATGTAATCAACAAATGATAGATTTTATCACACTTTGACATCGCATGGTGTGGTAGGAGTTGGTAAGGACTAGGGTAAGAGGGAGTCGGTAAGGACTTTGGTGCATGGTACATGATTGAGTCTCATCTCATTTCATGGCATGTTGGATTCCATAGTAGAAATTGCATGTTTTTACTTGGAATGTGAATGTGAATTGTGAACATGACCATTACATGTGCACTTAGCTGGGGAGTAGCCTCTAGATTTACTCTACTCGCGTAGTCGCCTTTTACGGGATCCCCTTTCAAAAAGTGTGAGCACACCTGGATGACACCTCACTTTCAAGGCCGTAATTGTGAAGAAAGACGGGTTATGGCTTTGTAATCATTTTTGTAAAGATGTTTAGAACGAACTAGTTCTAGCATGTATTTTTTGTAAAAGAGTGTTTTAATTAAACTCTTAAGGACTATGGTAATATAGCCTTGTATATTTTTTTAGTATGGATAAATGGCCCCGATTGGGCCACTTTTACTCATAAATGGACACTGTGCCGTCATTGTGTTATATTGGGCCCTGAATGGGTCATGTTATTGTATATTTGATGAGTGCAAAACGCATCTATGTTTTGAGTTCATTTTACATGCTATTTTGTGCATTTTATATCCATATTCATGTAAAACTCATAGCATTTCCTCTAAACTTGGTTTTCAGAGGATTATTGATGAAAATCATGATTTTGGCAAGAAATGAGCAATATTTTCCAAAGTAAGATTAATCGGGAGTCTTCACAAGGCGTCGCCGAAGATAAATTTTTCACCATCCGAACATCAATGGTTAAAATTCTTACGGTCGCGATCAGGAAGAAACTGGTTGTGGCTTTGTAATCATTTTTGTAAAGATGTTTGGAACGAAATAGTTCTAGCATGTATTTTTTGTATAAGAGTGTTATAATTAAACTTTTAAGGACTATGGTAATATAGCCTTATATATTTTTTTAGTATGGATAAATGGCCTTAGTTGGGTCTCCTTTACTCACACGGACTCGTACATCATTGTGTTATATTGGGCCCCGAATAATATGTTATTTTATATCATATGTTGTATTTTTGTGAAACCCCTCCATGTGAGATTATGTCTGATTTTTGTTAAATTATGAGTCCCGATAAAGAGGATACAACAGTTTTGGGACGTCACATGTTTTGCCAATTTGTTATTGAAGAAATAATTAATCTATAGGTTATCAAAAAATTGTATGTTTGATTGATTACATATAGATTATTCTCAAGGTAAAGTTTTTTGTCGAGTACCATTATAAACAAAAATTAAAAATTATGTCATTTATCATTATCATACTTGGATAAGACAATGGTTTCATGTAAAATTGAAAAAAAAAAAATTTATTTGAACATAAAAAAGATATGAAAAAGATATTATATGAATAAAAATATTGAATCTGATGAATAGAATTTGTCTTCAAAATGATGAAACATTTTCAAATTAGAGGCAAATATATGAAATTAATTTTGAAAAATATCAATTCAAGCATATTTTTAAAATTTTATTCTATAATATTATTAGATAATTGATTTACAAATGGATGAAATTATTTTTAAAAAAATTTATTAAGAATATGTTTTTAAAATTTTATCTATAATTTTATAGATAATTGAGATACAAATAGATTCTAATCAAAAGGAAAGTTTATACTAAAGAGAACCTATCAAGCAAGTTCTCTATTTTATTTATTTTATTATTTTGAATGATCAACAATTATAAAAGCAATTGCATTGATAGTCCCTTTCCTATTGTCTACACAAACATCTTACTTCCATTATGTTAGTGCATGGAAGGCAACTTGCCCTGCAAGATGCCAGATTGCATCCAGTTGGGCTCAGCACCACCAAGCACCTCTTTGCCTCAACCTCCTTCAGCTCCACTCCTTTTTTAACAAAAAGAAAAAATAAATAACAATAAGTATCAGAAACGAAATAAATATAGCCTATATTCTCTTTTTTTTTTTTAAAAAAGAAGAAAAATAGTTGCATGATACTGTCCATATACATACATAATAAGAACTCAAAATCTTTCTATTTTCCTTCCAAACAATACATAGGAAAAAAACTAAAATATGGAAGTGACAAACACAATATCTCTTATGAGATCGTTATAGGAAGCAAACTTGATGATAATTTCAAAATGGAGCAACATTAATTAAATTAAAAGATAAATTTATAAATCTTTAATTAGTCTTAGATATCATGAAAATTACTATAGATATGCAAGAGTTTAAAATTATTGCTTTATATCAAAAAAGAAAAGCAAATAGTTATTTATATTGTATAAAAAATTTACTAATATTTGAATGTAGAGAGAAAAAGTAGATAAGGAAGAAACAATTTAAACCTATCTAAAGAAAAAGAAACAACTTAATCTTATCATTAATAGATGGCAATATTTCATTATCATAACATACTCTATATCATAAATGTGGCACCCCAATTTCAAGGGGTCAATTTTTTGTTTTATTTTTCTGCCATCGGACAAGTCTCGTCACGACGGGTCTCGTCGCGCGCCCATCCCCTCGCAGGCGCCAGAGCTAATCGCCGCCACGCCTTGTCGCGGCGCGATATCCCAGTCGCGCCGCATTACGCTTGTCGCGGCCTGCCCGTACCGTCAGGTGACGAAAGGCCTTGTTGTGGGCTTAAAGAGTCTCTTATCGCGGCGCGGCAGAGCGCCCTCGGACATGCTGCCAGCTAGCGCCTATCATGACATGGCGCCGGCTCGGCCAATCGCATAAGACCTCTGCCCTGCAAGACGACGAGGCCTCGCGACTATCGCGCACTAACCTGCACGCCAAATTTCGTCGTAGGCGTGCGTATTTCTCGTCGTACTAGCTCTCTATCGCGACTTAAAAATCCTCTATCGCGACAAAATTTCTCCCTTCACTGGCCAACTCCATCTCGACATAGAATTGTTCTGTCGTAACATAATTTCTCCTTATTCTCGCCGCACTCGGCTGCGGACTGAAAATGCTTTGTCGCCATGTCTTCCTAAATTCTTGGCAACACTCTGTCGCGACATAAAATATTCTGTCGCGACATAAAGCCTCTCCAAAATTGCCCACTTGTCGCGACATAAAAACATTATGTCGCGATAAAGAACCCCTGGCCTGGCCAACTCTGTTGTGACCTAAAAATGTTTTGTCGCGACAAGAGACCCTTTGGCCTTAGCCAAACTCTGTCACAACAAAAAATACTCTGTCGTAACATAACCCTGTGAAATCCTTTCACGACACAACAATTTTTCTATTATGACCTTAAGTCCCCTGACTTGACCAGCCTGCCACACTCCCATATCTCGCTCTCACCGTCTCTACGCGACTTCAAGAACTCGCCCCACGATTCAAGGCCACGATAAGAAAAGTTATGTCGCGACCTAGAAATCCCCAGCCATGACCCAACCTCTACCGACAAAGAAAAGCCATGTTACGACATTTTCTATAGCTTAAAATTGAAGACCATGTCACGACACAAGGAACTGATGTCGTTGTATTACGTAGCCACGAGGCTCCTGCCGGCGACCCAAAACACCCGCAAACGATTAATTCCTATCGCGACACGGGGCTAGAAAACTCTGTCGCGATAGAGAAATCTCTATTGTGACACAAACTTGCAAATGGGCAGTAGCCTATTCTTTTGCATTTCCTACACCTCCAACTCTCTTCCAATGCATTTAATTCATACTATCGCTCTTTTTTTTTGTTAATTTATAATACTCGTTTTTCGTGCATTATAAAATCCAAAGACTATCGACACTACATCAACAAGTCTAAAATAAGTTTTGGCCATAAAATTTTTCATTTGCATATACTAAATTGATATTATATCCAGAATTTTAACAAAATACATGAATGAGCCATAATCTGACCTTTTTCACAATCTAGCCTCCTGAACTGCTTTCATCCCGTACCTCCAAGATCTAAAATATTTTCCCACGACGGGGTGAGCAATGCCCAGTAGAAAAATTCTCCTACAAGGGCTACTCCCCACCTAAGTGCACATGCAATGGCACACACACCTCATACCACATTCCATATAGAAAAAGCAATCCTACATGGAATAGTTCAAAATGAGATGAGACTCCTCATGCCCATAACCCGAGTCTTGACCGACTCCCTCACACATGCAAATGCTAAGTGTGAAAACCTGTCATTGGTGTTTCACTCAATGACTATTTTCTTCAAACAAAATCTTTTTGTTTTTAAAATTCAAGGCCCATTGGAAAATCCTCCAATGTTTATTTGCTTTCATCAAATCCCGTGTGTTTATCCATTTACGGGTCATGCATTTTCTAAGTTTATTAATCAGATCGATGAGTCTTCAACTCATCTATTTCTAATCCATTTTTCTTGCTTATTTTTAGTATATTCAAATATGTTTTAATGCCAAATTATGGATTATTCACCAACTTTATGTTTTGGTGTTTTAATTAAAGGAAAATTCAATAAGAAAAAAAGAGAAAAAGAATTGGCAGTTAGCTTCATGTCACTTATTGCACTTTCGTGACGCGATAAACGTCCAAGCGAATGGCTAAGGAAAAATGTCATGACAGTATTTCTTCTGTCGCAACACAAAGGACTGAATATAGAATAAGAGCTATGTCGCGACAAAAGACAGTGTGTCGCGACAGAACATGAGAAGAAAGTAACAAGTCAATTGAGACAAAGAGAGATAATGTTGCGATAAGGTTTCTTGTGCTGGATGTCAAAACCAGGAGGAACCTGTGGCGACATAAAAGCTCTTGTCGCTACACTAGAAACAAATAGAAGGCATAATCTCTATCGCGACATAAAATATCATGTCGCGAATAATCGATTATCAGAATTTGAAAATCCCGCGGAGACACCGGATGGTATTGCTCGTCAGACTAGGTAATGAATGTCATGACACTGAAATATAAGATTTCTGGTCCTGAAAAAGAAACAAAGTCGCGAGAAGTAATGCTGCCTTAGTATCCTGACCTGGTGGCAACAAAAGAGTTCAATGTTGCGACATACTTCAAGCTGAAGAGAAGTTTTGATGTCGCGATAAGGATATTAAGGTTGCGACACAAAAATAAGCTAAATACAGATGAACAAGGTTGTGACGGACTTTTCCATATCGCCACAAAGATTCCAACACAAGGAAGAGAAGTCTTGTCGCGACATAACAGAACTAGGTCGCGACACAAAGATGAGATGAATGCAAAAAGCCTTGTCACGACATAAAAACTTGGTCACGACAGAAGACATCTACTACACCAATAGACTTTGTCGCAACATCAAAATGAAGTTGCAACAAGAAAACAGTTTCAGTGGCGATAAGACTCTATCGCGACAGGAATGCAGACAATACAAGAAACATTGTTGCAACAAGAACCAATAGAAATACTATCACGACATAAAAACCGGGTCGCAACACAATTTGAAGAAGCTGTACAGAAGCAATGTCCCAACACAATTGTCAATGTCGCAACATAAATGTTCTAGTAACCATATATGAGAGAGTGGCGACATAGAATGGAGAGAACGACAGACCTTGTAGGACAAAGTGTTAAATAACAAAAGAAAGATCTATCGCAACAGAGGAAACCTTGTCGCGACTAAATAAAATGCTGAAGAAACAAATACTGTCGCGCCAGACTATTCCATGCTGCAATAGAAAACTGCAACAAAGAATTAAAACTCTATCGCGACAACACTTTCAGGTAGCGACTAAGAATGCAATCTGGGCCAGAATTTTGGGGAACCACAATGTAGCCTTTAATTTAGGGCCCAAACTTTGGGGGCTCTATAAATAGAAACATTTAAGGAAAGCGAGGCGCCGGGCCACAAAACCGTAACCTTCCGAGCCGAGACTCTTTTTGTATTATATTTTTCTATTATTTTTTCTTTTCTTTTCTTTTCTTTTCTTTGTCGATTAGAATTAACGTAGGATTTCAATTTGTTTAATGGACTTGAAACAATGAATTGTTCAAAAGTTACGAAGTTGTGCTATTTTGTTGAAGATCAATTCCGATTACTGTTTGAATTTAATGAAGTCCAGAGAAAAGTAGGAATTTATTTTTTTCAATTGATTACATTTACACTGGAAATTTCCTGATCATTATTTTAATGTTTACTGGGATTTAGTTTTCTGGAAACCCAACTTCCGTTGGGAAAGATCTTATGTTAGTTATAGTCTTTCCTGCACAATTAGAAAGAGATTTCTTGGATTGAGAAATTTGAATTTATTTGAATGATGTTGTTTTTTAAGTGGATTGTTCCCAATATTAGTAACTTATACCCAATTAAGGACTGTTGTCTAGCTTTGATTTCCAGGAGGCCCTCTGAGTGACACAGAGTTGGATATTCTTGAGAGCATGGATGCATTACTTTAGGGTATGCTAGACTATTATTGAAGAACTAATGAGCTCTAAAAGACTAGTTAGATAAATCATCAATTTATGCATGGTTTAAGAATTAATTGAAGGATCTATCAATTTAATTAATTAGAGATTTCTCCTTGGTCTGTAAGAAAGATTTTGATCCTGTGTTAGCTTAGGTCTAATCAAGGAAAGTGAGAACTCTTTATGATCTCAAGGATGAGACATCATTCATCTTAGAGATCGTAAATGGCCCTGTCTTCGGGGAAGCAAGAAATTCACAATATAAAAATGGGTATGAAGTATCGGAAAAGAAAATACCCGATCTTACAAAGAAAAGTTGATTACAAGTAATTGGTTAGATTTTATGTTTAAAATGAACTAATTTCTAATCAAGGAAATGTATGGTTAAAGGAGAAATCCAAACTATACTACCTTGCCTCTTGAAATTTTTAGATTCCAATTTATGAAAGAATAGAATTAGATTATGTCAGAGAAATCGGAGACTCTACGCTGAAGGAAATCCCAAAGGTCTACTTCCAACAAGAATCTGGTTCATGTCCAGTTTAGGTCTAAAATTTTAAATTTTCCTTGTATTATAGATGTGGAAATTTAAACAGTAGAATTCTAGTTAGGTTACTGAAAATTATATGAAATGGAAGTTCAAATAGTGTGGAACTCGGGAAGAAGCTGGGTAGTTGAACTTCTTAAATTCTTTTCGATATCTATGGGAATTATATCAAGACTTATAGGTCCACTTTTATTACTTGTACGACCTGTGCGCTTGCAACATTATGACCAAACTAAATCTTCAATGACAAATTATTTTTATTATGAGCATACATGTTCTATTTTCCTCGTCACCGTTCATGCCTTACCGATTAGATAATAGTCCTTTGGTAATAGTAGCAGAAATTTGATCTATATATATATAAAGAAAAGGTCAACAAGTTTTTGGCACCGTTGCCAGGGATCAAAGGAGTTTAAAAATCAATATCTTGACAAAAGAAAGAAATGCTAATTGGGACATTTTTCTTTGTTTTACAAAAATTTTTAAAAAACAAACAAAAAAATTGTTTAATAGTAGTAATAATAAGCCACTCGATTATTTTGGGGTTTCCCCAAATAGATATATAATTTTTTATATCACTCGATTCCATTCGATCTTAGTGTGCTTTCTACTTTAGGAAGAAGTTAAATGCATAGAAGGCCTCTGCTGTGACTGCTGCCTCCGGATACCGAAATTGAGAGAATCCCACTGTAACTCGTGAAGAATCACCAATGCAGAATCCAAAAATATGGAAAATTAGAGAGAAAGATTGCAAACTATTCCATAAGAAGAAGAAGAAGTAGAGAGACCTCAAAGGCCTAACACTATGGAGGAATTTTGGAGGCCTATCATCCAAGAGGAGTACTCAACTGTGAGACAACCTCCCATTGAAGCAAACAATTTTAAGCTAAAGCCAGCTTTGATTACTATGGTGCAACAACATCAGTTCACAGACCACCCTTCTGAAGATCCCAACGAGCACCTGGGGAGATTCATGAGGATGGCAAACACAATCAAGCTAAATGGGGTGAGACTGAGATGTGGACCAAGCTTCAACTCTTCCCATTTTCATTGAGGAGATGGCAACAACATGGTTCGACCACTCGCTACTGGATTAAATAACACTGGAAGAACTAGTGGAGGCATACATGAGTAGATTTTTCCTTCCAACTCTCACTGTTGAGAGAAGAGGAGAAATAATTGTCTTTAAGCAGGGGGAAGATGAGAGTCTCTATGTTGCATGGGAGAGATTCAAAAGATTGCTGAAAAGATGTCCTATGCATGGAATAGATCTGACCACTCAGATGGATATTTTCTATCATGCTATGAATTATGCCTCCAAGGGTATAATTGATGCATCTTGCTGTGGAGCTTAAAGAAAAAGTGCAGGAGTGTGCGGAATCGATTGAAGACTTAAGCAAGAGCGCAGGGATAATGTAGGAGAGTATCGTGGTCGAAATGACTCCAATCCTGAAATCGATGCTTCATTTCATGCTCGAAACAAAAGGATTTTGAATCTGCATGAAATTTTCTGATCTTGAAAGATATATTGAGCAAGAAGAGGAAGATTACTGAGGAAGGGATAGTGAACCTAACTGCAACCTACACAAAGTGATTCAGTAAGACCTTACCGCAGAAAGCAAGTGTGATCCAGCAAAATTTCACTATACCTTGCAAAATTAGGGATGCTGATATGGGAAAAGCATTGTGTGATTATGGAGCTAACATCAACTTGATGCCTTTGTCTGTTGCTCAAAGATTAAGTTTGGGGGAGCTCACTCCCACAACCATTACCCTGTAGATGGCAAACAAAAAATTAGCTCATCCTGAGGGCATCCTTGAAGATGTGCTGATCAAAGTGGGAAAATTTTTCTTTCCAGTGGACTTTATGGTCATTAATATGGAGGAAGAGAAACAAATCCCACTGTTGTTAGGAAGACCATTCTTAGCAATAGGGGCAGCACTAATTGATGTGAAAAAAGGGGAATTGACTCTCGTGGTTGAGATTTCAAGGTAAAGGCATCTTCAATCTCAATCACAACAAACAACTCAGGAACTCGCAGTGCTAATCGTGGAAATCAGAAACAAAAAATTCCCCGCTACTAATCGCCAATGGACAATTTTCGTAATTCAACAGTGAGAGAATGAGACAATTTCCAATATCTTGAGCATCTTGAAGTTGAAATTTAAAACTCCAATTTAAAATTAATAGATTCAAGATCTGTTGGAAAAATCACGCGTAAGGTCCAACAGCTTATGAAGAAAGAGTTGCGTAAGAAAAACAAAAGCTCGTAGGGTTTAATACTTAAGAGCTAAGTTTTGAACATTTTAGCATGCCTCTTGAAACCAGAAAAAGGAAAGCCAATTATCATTTCAAATTGGATTAACTAGGGCTAGAAGGGGAAAAATCGGCCGGAGACCCTCAAATATAAAGAAGCAATAGCTTGGTCTATAAGATTTGAAAGGAATCAATCCCTCAATCTATATGCATAAGATCCTATTGGAGGAGAATGATAGAACTTCTGTAGAACATCAGAGGAGGCTAAATCCAGTAATGAAAGAAGTAGTCAAAAAAGAAGTGCTAAAATGGATAAATGTAGGCTTTATATATGCAATCTCAAACAATCCTTGGGTAAGCCCAGTACATGTGGTTCCAAAGAAGGGAGGATTCATTGTGATTTGATTCCTATAAGAACTGTGACAGGATGGAGAGTTTGTATAGACTACAGGAAACTTAACATTGCTACCAGAAAGGACCATTATCCTCTACCTTTCATTGACCAAATGTTGGATAGGTTAGCAAGGCACTCACTATTGTTTTCTGACGGATATTCGGTTATAAACCGCATTGCACCAAATTCCCGCAGGATTAGAGAAATCAACATTTACATGTCCTTATGGTACCTTTATGATTCGTGCCATAGTAGGTGTTATGAATCAACAAAATTTATAACCTAAATTATCTTGGTATTGTCGTAGCGTAACTACTCGCAAAGATACTGTACCTGTGACTCAACACAGAATGGGTTTTCTTCGTACAAATGATTTACAAGAGGCTCAAAATGGTGAATTTGTTTTGGATTTTAGGATTTTGTGTAAAAAGTGTGGAGTTGATGTTGTGGAAATTGAAAATAAAACTAAATAAAACTAAAAATAAAGTGGCAAAAAAGAAAATCTTGAAGTGTCGGGTCGCTAGGTTGGGTTGATAGGGTTACAAAGAGGTCCCTGCTCACTTCCTCGCCAGTAGTGATGACCCATAGTCAATTCCCGAACCGGATCTTCATTTAACTTTCAAAACTAAACCCTTATAATTTTTCTTTTGATGGAAAGCATTTATGGTTCCTACAGTGAAAATCTATCACCTTGACCCATCCTACAATGATTCGTAAAGGGCAACTAATGAATCTCAAGTGATCTTAATAATAAGCATCCAATCGAACCCTAAAAGATTACCAAGTATTGATCAATGAGGATGCATCTACAAAGGAAAATATAACCCCTTAACCTACCTCCGTTGGCTCATAACAGAAACTAATGAATATCGCAGTATCTGTGCTAAGAACACGAACCCTAAAAGCTTGCCAAGTATCGCCAAAGAAAGTACATCAAAGAGCTTTAAACCTAGAGTTGCAAATTCGGGGAAACCAAAATGTCAAAACTACTGCGTGAAAAACAAAAAGGAACAAAATGCAAACCTTACTTCCTGCCTAGCAACCCTTCTTCAAGGATACGAGATCTAGCCAAACATCATTTGAGTCACACTCCTCAGCCGAGTGCTCGTTTCCTGTAAAGTGAGAGAAAATGAAAATGGGAAGAGAGAAAACTCGGGAAGAAAACAAAAACACCCGTATTTGCTTTCCGCCAAATAATACTAGGTCAACAAGCAGCATTACAATGGCTTATATAGCCTTACAATCAAAGTGAATCATCAAACTAACTCAACCAAAACTATTACAATGAGGGTGTAGCGAGAAAAAACAAAAAATCCAGGCCGTTCAAGAGCTGAAATTGCCGGCAGTAATAGTGACCATGTAGCGAATTTCGCTATTGGCAATGTTCATCATCAAGTGGCTAATGCTCCATTGATCCCCGTCGTTACTATTCATGCCGCACTATTCCATTTCTTCGCTTGATATTCTTCATTCCCTACTTGTCAAATTGATAAAAACCATATGAAATTGATGAAACTAAACTCCACTTTGTTATGATTGATTGGACAATTTAATGATTTGCTTTCTAATTTCGCAAAACTACAAAAACAAATTCTAATGCGCATCGTAAGTACAATAGGGACTGCATGTCAATTGGGTTAATTATAACACTAGTACACAAAAGCGCCAAACCTATTAAAAATGTGGTTCAAAATAGCACTTTCAGGCACTAATCACCCCAACCCACACATTGCTAGTCCCTTAGCAATGCAAGAAGAAAAATAAAAACAAAAAAAACATATAAAACTATAACAAAATTATGTTACAAGGTTGCAGTTCAAAAAGGTTGTGAAGAAGTAATGCCTAACCTCAATGAAATTACCGAAATCGAGCCTAATAACTACTCCGAGAGAATGAATGCCATACAAATGGAGTGACAAAAGAGCTTCCTTCGATGACTCAAACCACAGAACTTCCACCAAAATCTAAGTGTTTGTTTGATTAGCTCTCAACAATAAACTCGCCAATCAGACTTCTCCCCAACTGCCATCGGGTAATGTCCCAACATGCCAACCAACCTAAATAGATCAGACCTACTTTATTCCACAATTTTTTTGTGTTGTAGGTGCAATGTCGAGAATCAACTTCACCAAAGTCCATGTAACAGGATTCGCCGATGTCTCCCCAACCGCTATGCTTCAGGCACTGCCATAAGGATTTTTCAAACCACAAACTTTCGTGTTTCACCCCGGACTAATGATTTCGAGGACTCCAGCACCTATAACTCGCTAAACTTCACTCCATCCACCAGCGAACACTAAGCCTAAGGGTCTTCAAACTGGGCTGGCTTTAGGGCACTGTGCTTGTAAAGGCTTTCGCCATAAACCCCTGACCGTGTTCTGGTTTCAAGGCAAAGCTGCCAGCAATTTCTTTGCTTTTTCTTTTCTTTTTTCTTTTCTTTCTTTTTCTTTTGGAAGACTCCATTGGTCCTCTCTTTCCACAGGTCCTTAACCTATTAAAGGTAGTCAACCCATATTTAGGATAGGTTGTGCAAAGTGTAAGGGTTGTGCATTTTTCAACTCATCATTGAAACCTATCGTGCTTAGTGTGGTTAGCTAGAGGTGGGAAGAAAATGTCAATCAATAAGAATTCAACTAATCATTCACTCAACTAGCTTGAAACCAATCTAACAATTCCATGCACTGGACAAAGTTTCAACTTTTCAAACCGTAGGCCAGGCAAAACACAACTGGGCTAAAAAACAAAAAAAATAGTGCAAATAAAAACTAACAAAGTGGTGCGAAAAACAAACTAACAGCTTCACAAACCAACAAACAACTGTTCAAATACAAACTAACTAGCAAGCCATTCATGAAACAAAAAGACTTGCTCAAAATATAAACAACACTTCCTTCCTTAACTCTCCCCAACCACTCCGACATCACCCCCAAGGCGGCCATGGAGTGGAAGTTTCATGGCGTGAAGTGATACTTGATGAAATGTACTCGCTTTTGGATAGAGACGCCGTAGTTTTCCAGAGAGACCTTATTCACTCCATTTGGGATTAAGATGAACAAGTTAAGAGAAGAAAAGAGAGGAAAAAAGGGACAAGTTGGAACATTTTGAATATTACTCATTTTTCAAAATTTCAAATGTGTTCTTTCTAGCCATATTTAGATTCTACACTCTCTAATCTTTCCAACGAGATGAAAATCACCCAAACCGATATCAGATGAAAAATTTATGCTTAAAACAAAATTAGGAGGCAAAACAGGGGAGAGGGAGCGAAAATTTCGCTACAAAGAGCAAAAAAATTCGTCATAATAGCGAAATCTCCGTGGCTTAAAATTCCTCTCTTTTTCCTCGCTTCGATCTTCATTCCTCGTTTCAAAATTTTCACCAAACCGCAAAATTAATACAAGAAAATTGCGTAAAGTGAAAACAAGCTAGAATGAAAGATTAACTTAAAATTATTAGAGAAAATCTAAAAAGAAAAATTAAAGAAATCAAAATAAACTAAAATAAAACAAAATAAAATAAGAAAAATCAAAACAAAAATGAGTGAACTTTGTTCACTCAAACAAGTTGCTCAGGTCTTGTCCGATGGTGCTAGAGAAACTGGTGGAGCTGGTAGAATTGCTGAGGTACATGTGCTCCAAACCTGAACCAGTTGTTTGCGCCATCCACTATGCCATGCAATATGAGTAGCTGCCAATGTCTTCGATGTAGTGGAAAATGTTTGAGCAATGGCCACTAACTTCCTAAAATTATGTAGCCAAGGCAGTGCAAATGGGGTGGCCTTTGGAGATGGTGTTTCAGGTGTAGGCAAAATATACACTTAGTCAGTGGAGGGGGCTACCGGTAGTGGTCGCTTGGGTGGAAATGGATTCAAAACAAGCTCTCGGGCCTCTTCCACCGTTTCTTCCACCCGCCTCCTCGCTATAAAGGGAAGGATTTCTTCTTTCTTCTCCTGGAAAACACAGCACACATATCTCGAGGATCTGCACAACCCGCATAACTAATAAAATCCTCTATAAGCCCCTAGTGGTCATTTGTCGATGACCGCCTCTACCATGGGCGTCACTCGCACTTCCTCTGTCACGATCAATGAGGTTTTCAATGGAGTCTTGCAGGTTGTCCCATTTATGCTCAAAGTCATTTTTCAACCCATCTAATTTCTTGTTCAAATTGTCTTCCACAATGACAATTCTCTTATTCGAATGAGCATTAATCCCCTTCTGCTCTCCCACAAAGTCATCCACTATCTGGGTAAGGTCTAAAATGGCTTGTTCAAATGGAGGGATTGACAGTGGTGGCTGAGGTGACTAAGGAGTTGAAGCATAATATGGAGGTTCAGGAGGTGCATACTGTGGAGGTCTTGGTTCCATGAGTGAATTTGTGTGATTCCCCCAACTATGGCTGGGGTACTACCATATGGTGAATCCATTGTTTTTATAGTCCTCATGGACCTATATTCATTTAGATTCCCTCTCCACTAAGTTGCCGACTTTGCCATGACTGGGTTTCAGAATCCTCATGGACATATATGTACTATGGTTACCCCCTGCCACATGCTGACTGTACTGTCCCTCTTCCATTGGGTTCAAATTCAACCTTGATTAAGAAACTCTATCCCACTAGAACACGAACCCCTGCAACAAGAACAAAGCAAACACCAAACAAGGAAAAAAAACAACTCTACCAAAAAGGGGTAAAGTTAGCTAAAAACAAAATAAAATGAAACAAAATTAAACACACTGAAAACACTAAAAAGATATATATACAAGAAATTCACCTAATCTCAGGATAAGGATCACAAGTGTTCAACAAAGTCAACATGCCCGCACTAGCACCATCCACGGCAACGGCGCTCTATTTGGATTCTTACCACAAAGAGGTGTTATGAATCAACAAAATTTATAACCTAATTACTCTACGCCGTAGCTGAATTACCGCAGTGATAGCTGCCTTCTAGGATCGAACACAGGATGGGTTTTTCTCGTACTCAAATGATTTACGTAGGTTAAAAATGTTGAATTTGTTTTGGATTTTAGGATTTGGTGTAAAAAGTGTGTGAAGTTGATGTTGTGGAAATTAAAAATAAAACGAAATAAACTAAAATAAAGTGTAAAAAGAAATTCTTGAAGTGTTGGGCTACTAGGTTGGGTTGATAGGGTAACAAAGAGGTTCTCGGGTTCATTTCCTCGCGTTGGGGAGGATGACCTATAGTCAATTCCCAAACCGGATCTTCATTTAACTTTAAAAACTAAACCCTAATAATTTTCCTTTTGATAGAAAGCATTTATTTAGCATTTATGGTTCCTACAGTGAAAATCTATCACCTTGACTCGTCCTATAATGATTCATAAAGGGCAACTAATGAACTCAGTGGATCTAATAATAAGCATCCATCAACCCTGTAAAGATTACCAAGTATCATCAATGAGGATGCATCTACGCTGAAAATATAACCCCCACCTACCTCCAATGGCTCGCAAATAGCAACTAATGGATATCACAGCCTAAAGCTAAGAATACATCAACCCTTAAAAGCTGCTAAGTATTGGCCAAAGAAAGTACATCAAAGAGCTTTAAACCTAGAGTTGCAAATTGGGAACTAAAATGTCAAAACCTCGCTATGAAAAATGGGGAACAAATGCAAACCTTACTTCCCAAGCCTAGCAACCCTCTTCTTCTTCAAGGATACGAGATACCTACTCAAACATCCTTTGAGTTGTCATCCTCAAAGGAGTGTTTGGTTTACTAGAAAGTGAGAGAAAATGAAAAATAGAAGAGAGAAAACTGGGAAGAAAACAGAGCACCCGTATTTGCTTCCGTCAAATAATACCTAGGTCAATAGTGTATTACAATGGCTTATATAGCCTTACAATCAAAGTGAACTACCAAACTAACCTAACTAAAACTATTACAATGAGGGTAGAAAGGAGAAAAACAAAAACTAGGGCTTCGCTTAAAGGTTGGAATTTTGCCAAGTAGGAGAAAAATTCCGCTATGTAGCGAATTTTCGCCATCGGGCACCGTTCATCGTTGTCGCTACTGCTCCATTACTCCTCGCTGCTACTATTCACACGCACTATTCCATTTCTTCTTTCTTGATATTCTTCACACGGCCAGTCGGAAATTGATAGAAAACCATATGAAATTGATGGAAATCAACCGACTTTGTTATGCGAGTGGATTGGACACGACGATTCGCTTCCAATCCTGCAAAAACTACAAAAATGTACTCCGAATGCGATCGTATACAATAGGGACTAACATGTCAATTAAGTTAATTATAACACTAGTACATGCAAATAAAACCTATTAAAAATAGGGTTTAAAATAGCACTTTTTGGGCACTAATCACTTTACCTTTATAATGATGTCATTTGGATTATGTAATGCTCTTACCACCTTTCTGAGATGTATGATGTCTATATTTTCTGACTTGGTGGAAGAGGTTATGAAAATATTCATGGATGACTTCTCAGTTTATGGATCCAGTTTTGATGATTGTTTGAGAAACTTAGCAACAATACTTAAGAAGTGCCAAGACAAGAATCTAGCTTTAAATTGGGAAAAATGTCATTTCATGGTAACTGAAGGTATTTTTTTGGGGCACAAGATTTATGAAGATGGATTGGAAGTAGACCAAGAAAAGATTGTTGTTATAAAAACTCTAAAGTCACCTACAATAGTGAAGGGAATAAGAAGATTCCTGGGACATGCTGGATTTTACAAAAGATTCATCAAAGATTTTTCAAAAATCTCTAGACCATTGTGCATCACGAAAAAGATGCAAATTTTGATTTTGATGAATCATGCAGATCTGCATTTAAGGAAATAAAATCCAGATTAGTATTAGCTCCCATTATGTTGACACCAGACTGGAACAATGAGTTTGAAATCATGTGTGATGCTAGTGATTATACAATGGGAGCTGTATTAGGACAAAGAACTGAAAAGATATTCAAGGCCATATACTATGCCAGCAAAACATTCAATGAGGCACAAGAGAACTACTCCACCACAGAGAAGGAGATGCTGGCAATGGTATTTGCTTATGAGAAATTCAGGCCTTATATATTAGGGTCCCATGTTGTAATACACATTGATCATGCTGCAATTAAATATCTAATGGCAAAGAAAGATTCAAAGCCAAGACTGATCAGATGGGTGCTACTGCTACAAGAGTTTGATTTTGAGATCAAGGATAAAAAGGGTAGTGACAATGTGATAGCAGATCACTTGTCTAGATTGGAGAGAATTGTTGGAAGATAAAAGAGAACAAAAATAGCAGAATTTTTTCCTAATGAGCATCTATTTATGTTATTAGTACAGACACCCTAGTATGTAGATATTATGAATTACTTAGCTTGTGGAGTCATGCCATCTGAATTTAGCTACCAGCAGAAGAGGAAATTGAGAACTGATTGCATATTGTATATATGGGATGACCCACTACTGTATAAAAGAGGAGCAGATTTGATCATAAGGAGATGTGTCTTAGAAACTTAACAAGGTGGTATTATGGAGAAATGTCATGCATCACCATATGGAGGACACTTTGCAGGAGACAAGACAGCCTAGAAAATTTGTAAAACCCGAGAAAATTCTAATTTTCTGAAAAAGGGTAAAATGGTAATTTCGATCAAAATCCATAATTTTTCTAGATCTCGGATGACGAAATGGACTTCACCATCAGAATCGTCTCGCGAAAATCTAGCTACTACGTCTAATTTTGAGATAGTCGGAATTTCACGTTTTTCGATGCACGAAAGATAGTACGGGACACGTGGCGCACATCGCGCAACCCAAGGGGAGACAAGTGTCAAACTGTGAGCTAGTCAAACATGATCTCAAGTGTGGCCATGCGGGTCATCATTACGACACGACGCCATCGATGAAAATCCCAAAGTGTAGGGATAAGTGGATAAGGGAAATCCAAGCCAACCACGCTGGTCGACACGTGGCATGCAGAGACAAGTCCTCTTGACCCAAGTTCTCCTAACTGGTTTTGGGAGAAGGAAAAAGAGAGAGAAAAGAAGGAGAGTTTTTGTAGAGAGAGAGTGTCCACCTTCTCTTTAAATTTCCCGGTGATCGGACCGTCGAATCCCTGTGAGCCAAGAGGCAAAGTTGATCCCCACTCCGCAAGAGCCACATGGATAATGCTTCCTGGGCTTTGTGGAGTTTCGATAACTCCGGGAGGTAGGGGTGCCATTTTAATGGATAAGGATATCTTGAGGCCTGGATGGCCGTGTTTTTCAGTCCTAAAAGATTTGGACTGCGTGAAGAAATCCCTAGAGTGGTTTCTCACAGTCCCAAACTGACCGTGGATTGGTTGTGTGTGGCCTTGAGTGTAAATATGTTATTGCTTGATTGAATAACATGTTATGTTATTTGTGTGATGCTACGAGCAGTCCCAAGACGGACTGCCAGATTTTATATAAGCCCATGTGAGCTAATTTTATGTTATTTCTATGTTTGAATAACATGTTGTGTGCAAATTTTGTTAATATATGCATGCTTGATATATTAACATGTATTATATGGAAATAGCATAATTCATTTCATATGTGCTGGGGCGCCCTAGAATAGTAGTTGTGAGTGCATGACAAATAAAATCGGAAGGTTATCCAAACAATGATTTCTTTTGTAAACTTATTCAAATAGAATTTTATTGAAAAGTTGTCCGAAGAATTGTGTGGGAAATCGTCCAACAATTCACGGCGGAGAGGCCCATGAATTGCTTCTAGAGCTACTCAAAATTCGCCCCGGGATTGTCCAACGTATTTATATCGGCGGTTGCCCACAATTAAAATAAATATTTTGTTTGGAAACTGTTTTCATACATGGTATAAGCATGTGTGAGGGAGTCGGTGAGGACTTGAGGCATGGGAATTTGGGCATGTGTATTATCTCGAGTAGTGGAATCATGACCCACTTGAATGTGTGTGTTTTCCATTGCATGAGCACTTAGGTGGGGAGTAACCCATGTAGGGGATCATCACTATTGGCAATTGCTCACCCTGTCGAGGGAAAATTATTTCAAGTACAGGAAGTATTCGGGAAGATGGCGCTCCTTAGAGGTCGGGATTATGAAGCGGGCCGGAGTGTGGCCTTGATTCATGTTTTATGTATATATATTAGAACAAACTAGTTTTAATATATGTTTTGTATTAAGAGTGATCTAACAACTCTTGAAACTATTTTAATGTAGTCGATTATATTTTGGCGAGTAGGGATGTATGAGCCAATGTGGCCATTTTTACTCACGTATGGGTCTTATGAAATGAGACTCACAGGTTTCCGCAGGTTGACAGTGGTCAACGGGACCCCCGGAATTGGGGCGTCACAAAATTCCCCAATCAGAATTTTATTGGCCTACTCTATTCAAAGACTCTTTTGAATGAGTAAAACATTGTGATGCTTGTCAGAGAATGGGAAACTTAAGCAAAAGAAATGAAATGCCCTCGCAAGGCGAATTCCGTGGTGCAAATTTCGATGAATGGGAATAGACTTTATGGGACCTTTCCCATCATCATTTGGCAATATGTACATCCTCCTAGCTGTGGATTATGTATCCAAATGGGTGGAAGCAACAGCTTATCCCAAAAATGATGCCATCACAGTGGTTGAGTTTATACAAAGAAACATTTTGAGTAGATTTAGAGCACCCAGAACAATCATCAGTGATGAGGGAAGCCATTTTGCAAATAAAGTTTTTGCAAAATGAGCAGATATGGAATCAAACATCTAATGGGATTGGCTTATCATCCTCAATCAAATAGATAAGCTGAAATTTCCAATAGGGAAATCAAGAAAATTCGAGAAACTCGTTAATGCAAGCAAAAGGATCGTCTATAAGCCGATTATCACACCTACTCCCGGCCCGACCCGACGCGATCCGAATCGAGTTTAAAGTATAGACCATATACCGGGACTCTTTACCCGGTTTTTTTTTTATAAAGCCAATTAAAATTGGGTGGGTATGGCTCCACATCTTATAATAATCAAAATATCATATACATTTACAGTAGTCCCATTTACAATTACAAAACTGTACTTTTACACTTACAAATCGAGCACGGAACCTACATGTAGCGAACCCTACAAGTGTGTTGGCCCAACTCGTATATGTGAAGTCGCAGGTCTTCTCTCGTACTTACACCCAGATTAGAAACCCTGCATAAGCTTTTTACGCCTTAGTGGGAAACATATCTTACAAGGAATCACATGCATTTATACTCGAATCACACAAATATCATAAAACAATAACGTATATCGGAATCTTCAGAATTGATATAACAATTTTGCATACATACTTATCTTCTTATAACAAACTTATACTTGTTCACATCTCTCGATGCATGACTAAACTTTTACTTATACTTATAACAAATTTATACTTACTTGGGTTCGCTAATTTCATAGTACTTATTCTTATTCTAGATCTCATACTTATACAGCTTATTCTTATCTCGCATCTTATACTTACACAGCTTATCCTTATTCGATCTTATACTTATAGCGTACTTATTCTTATGCATCCTCTTGTAGGGACACATACTTATGCTTGCATCGCACGCATACTTATTCAAATCTCCCAAAGGACATATATCATGACTTATACTGCATTTCGTCTCTGACTTATAATTGGTCTCAGATTCTCAAAGGACATCTACTAACTCGTCATACCGATACTTATCCGCATCTCGTGAGGAGCATGCAACTTATGCTTAAGGCTGCAGGTACTTAAACACGTATTGGTATTTATATCTATTTCAGATCTCCCGTAGGAGTTTACAGAACTCATACTTATCCTACGAAATTTACATATGTTCGGAGGTACCCGTAGGTATCACAGAGATTACGGAACGTATACTGGTATTACAGAACTTATCCTTCTACGAAAGTACCCGTAGGTATTACTGAGTTTAATCAGGTACAGAGGTACCCGTAGGTACTACAGAACTTATTTTAGTACTTCGTATCTTATACTTGTACTACGGAGCATATCCTTGTCTTACGGAGTTTATACTCGCTTTATAGAATTTGTTCTTGTATTTCGGATTTTATACATGTATTACAGAACTTATACATGTATTTAAGATCTTATACATGTCTTACAGAGTATATACTTGTCTTACGGATCTTATTCTTGTGCGAAGGTACCGTAGGTACGATAAGCTCCAACTAATCATATCGTGATCACATGACGTCGATCAGACGATGCAGATACATATCGCATATGGACATCTAGTCCATACAGATACGAATCACAACAGATATTATACCTGATTCATACGTATCTCGTAACATATCCACAACAAATGATTATCGGTTTATATTATAATCATATTCAGAGTTACGCTTATTCGGAGGCAATCGTAGGTACTATTGGACTTATACTTATATTACAGAACTTATACTTATTTTAATGATACGAGTACCCGTTGGTAAATTAGGCTGCAGATTACGGTACAAAAGTACCCGCTTGTGTACTACAGAGCAAATACAAGAGGTACCAGAGAGGCTCACAAGAACATATACGAGGTACCCCTAGGTACATTCAGACTTTAATATATTCATTTCTTTATTCTTATTCATTATTCGAGTCTTATCATATAATTGTCGATCGCTGTGACTAAGAATACGGACGAGTAGGACACAAGACACAGTACCCGAAGGTACAAGATGTAAGATCGAGGTGTCGTAGAGCACAAAGCAGCGTCGGCACCGACAGAGAGGTCAAGCCGCATCTAATCGAGAGCATCATATTCACGTGTCAAGCACGATCGTAGAGTGTCGTCGCACTAATCGAGAGTACCGAAGTACCAATGTGCCAGCACGATCGTGAGAGTGTCACACACTAATCGTAGAGTACCTAAGTACTATACGTGTCTCGCCCACGTAACATAGGCATATGTCATTCAATAATCGGTCTTAGGCAATTTTACAATTATTTTAGTTCAGTAACTTACTATCTTATAATAGGAGCCTTCTTAGCCACATTATGTGTTTTTGACATATTGTCATTTCATGTTTCATGAACATATTTATACATATTGCATTTCCTATACTTTCCTTATTCCATGCCTCTTACATATGGCATTTCATATACTTATACAGAAGACTTACGATTAATATCATTCATGTATTCTTGTTCCTCGATGAATCAACTTTTACTAAATTGAATCATTCCAATCGGATCATCCAAACTCAAGTTATAGCATTTTCATGCCAACTAGCCTGGCTTACTCGATTTTACCCGAGCTAGTTTGCAATATTAATTCTTCCAGTGCCTTGTCTCCATATTTCTGACACTGGTTATTTGTACCTTAAAGCTAAGGTTCTAAGGGTTCTCCTCCAATTGAATCACCCAAACGGAAAGCAATCTGAATCAAGATACGTCCGAAACAACTTCTGACTACTCTATGATCAAACTGATGCAGAATTGGCTTGAACACGTCCCACTTGAGGAATTTGTAATCAAATAGAGTCAGCATTAGAAGGTAGATATTTCTATATGTTTAGTTCTCTTTGAAGTCTATTTTAATTAGCCACTTGAATCACTCAAATAGGATAAGAAATGAGCAAGTTATGGCTAAAATACGAAAACTGGTCGAAATAGGAAACAGAGCATCACATGTACAGTATACACCCTAACATGTACCAGACACGCTGACCCAAATGACCAAAACCTAACATGTACCGGTACATGTTCAAGATGTACCGGTACATGTCACCCGAAAATGCCCAGAATGTGTGTTTTTGTCCCATTTTTCCATATTTTTCCACCCAATTCAACTCTATACTTCATACACACATCAAAACCATTTCATATTCCTCTTGTAACCTCTTTTCTACTCAATTCCTCTTTCAATACTTATCTTATTTCAAAACATATCATGAAATCCTTCCAAAACAATTCTAATATGGGTCACAACCCATACATGATCCAAACATAGAGAGTTGTTAGGTTTGTTCCTAAACCCTAACTCCATTACATACAATTCTAACCATGAATTCAACCTAAAAGTGGGGATTCCATACTTATCTTGTCCTCAGGGGTTTTACTTCAATCTACTTAAGAAATCTAAGGTTATGATGCAATTTATCAAAACCCTAGATTTGAGACAAGCTATTAATCATACAAAGCCTTAAAATTCCATAGATCCATACACCCATGATCAAGGTTAGTTTCCATACTCCACTCCGCTTCGTTTCGAACTTCTCCCCTTCATCTTCTTCACTTCCTCTTCCTCTTCTTCTCTCACGGTTTTCTCTCTTCAAAATGAGACCAATTTTGGTCTTATCCCATGGGTTTGTTAAGGCCATGTTTGCCTTAAATAAAACCCATTTTGGTTCTTTTCTTTATTTGCCTTTGGCCCCCGGATTCTTTCCCTTGAAATTCAACTTATACCATACTCTACTTCCACTCCACAAATTCTTTTTCTCTTTTTCAATTTCATAATCAGATATTAACTTTTAATTTATGCCTTATGTCCTCAAGTGGTAAATTACCACTTTGCTTCCCTTGTCTCTAATATTATTCATTTTGGGTCTCTTATTTTATTTCCATTAAAAAATTCCATTTAGCTTTAATATACCTTGAAATCAGTCCGAAAACCGCTAGGTATTTTTCGGGATGTTACATGGATTTATGCACTACGGGCTTATAGAATTGCTCATAAAATCTCGGTGATTGGAATGTCCCATACAAAATTGTATATGGAAAACCTTGTCATCTCCCCTTAGAACTGGAATACAAAGTTATGTGGGCCATTAAGAAACTGAATTGTGACTTTCAAGTTGTAAAGGAAAAGAGACTACTCTAACTGAATGAACTGGAAGAGCTGAGAAATGAAGCTTATGACAATGCCATAATCTACAAAGAAAAAACCAAGAAGTGGCATGATAAAAAGATTTTAAGGAGAGAATTCAAGGCAGGAAAACAAGTTCTCTTATACAACTCTAGGCTGAAGCTATTTCCAGGGAAATTGAAATCAAGAAAGAGTGGTCCATACACAGTGGTAGCAAGTATGAATCTAGGGGTGAATTCAAAGTAAACAGTCAGAGTTTAAAGCGTTATCTTGGAGGAAGCATGAAGGAAACAGATCCAGATTTGGAAAAGGGAGAAAAAAATTACTGAAACTGAAGACACTCTACAACCTGTGTCTAGCTAAGGTCATTAAACTGAGCAGCTACTTGGGAGGCAACCCAAACAGATTTTGTTTATTTTAGTTACCTTTATTGATGTTGATTGCTTTTAGAATTCTTTGGTTTTGATTTCTATTTGTTAGAAGTTTTATTAGGATTTTTGATCATTTGCTAAACTTTGATTTGGACAGGAAGGATGTACTAGAATCGGAAGATATTATAAAACACACTGCTCCAAATTGAATTGTGCAGAAATAGCCATAAGGGGGAGTATTTCCAATTCCCTCAACCTGTTTTTAGATAATATTGCACAATTGAAGTTTGAGAAATTTGTTGATTTTAGAGCATGAATAATTAGACAACTTAGATGCTAATTGCTTGAATGCTTTGTGAGTGTTGTTTAGAATAGATGTTAATGAGAATGTTGTTTAGAATTGAATTGAAATTTGTTGTTCCTAAATATGTTTTAACAAGCCTGAACTGCATAATTAGATTGAATTGTGGATGATTAACTGCATTGGAAGGCCTTTCAAAGTTGCAGAAAATTTGGATAACAAATATTGGGTTGCGATAATAAAGTTTATGTCACGACACTATTTTATAATCAAAGAAAAAGGTTTGTCGTGAACAAGGCTTCTTTGGATCGACAAGACAATTTTAAGGAAAAATAGGTCGCGACATAAAATTTTGTTGTGACAAGGTTTTCTTCCTTAGAAACCTACTGTCGAGACACTATAAAGTGCGGTCGTGACATCACTTACTGCAAAATTATGGGAACTTGTCGCGACCTTGTTTTTCATGTTGCAACAAAAAATTTGCAATTTAAGTGAATGGCAACAGAAACAATGTCGCGACCAACTTTAAGGACTGTCGCGACCCACTTTTTTGCTTTCAAAGCCAATTTATGTCGCGAAAATTTTTTTCCTGTCGCGACAGGATTGTAACCTATTAGGTACAATGACACGTGTCTCGACAATCT
Source organism: Tetrastigma voinierianum (assembly GCA_016808115.1). Classification (NCBI taxonomy): domain Eukaryota; kingdom Viridiplantae; phylum Streptophyta; class Magnoliopsida; order Vitales; family Vitaceae; genus Tetrastigma; species Tetrastigma voinierianum. Next base: position 86,718 of record JAEQBH010000288.1, read on the forward strand.
CTAATGCTAGGACTAGCCTTTGTTGCTACAACCCTAAAATGTGTCGCAACATGAAGGAGTTAATAATAAATGCTAAGTGAAATTTTTAAAAAGGAGTCACAACATAAATTCCACATTTAAGTCAAAAGTTATTGTTGTGACCTAATCATTAATTATCGCGACACACGAAGATAAACATTGATTTATTAAGACATTAACTGAAGAATGTTTCAAAACCGAAAAGCCACGTTCTTCCAATTGCCTCACATCCTTCATACTCTCACACAAATCCCACTTTCTTCCTCTCTTCGAGCTCTCAAAACCCTAGACTTCAAAGAGACTAAACCCCAAATCCAAAGCTCAGAAATGGCATAATCCCATAATTCCACTCCCAGATCTCGCTGAGATGATGGCATCATGCAAAGATGTGGCGGAGGTTGTAGCGGCCCCTGAGCCCTGGTCCGACCCAATCATGTCCGAATGTAAACCCTGGGATGCCCTTCTAAGCACACTATATCACTTTATCAAAATCATTTATCAAATACGCACGAAAGCGATTTCAAATTAGGGTTAGTCCATAAACATTTACAAATTCAATGAAATTATTTTACGAAGGCCCATTAACATTTACATTTAACAAAATACATTTACTATGAAGGAAATCCATTCCTTTTCAAAATGATTTACAAAATAGATGTTCAAAGTTCAAATTGTTTTTTTACAAAATATCAATGTTCAAAACAATGGAGTGAATGCATATGTCGGAGCATACTCCGTAATTCTTTCTTTATGACTCAATGCCCTCGATCTGCCTTCGTCCTCGCTCTCTCACTTATCTCGGGCATCGATGAAACAATACGCGCTACTACAAGAGTGTTCTATTACAATTCCATTCTTTGTTTCAATTTAAGTCAAAGCATGCAATTTTGCTAAACAAAACTTTCAAATCGCTTTTTGATGATTAATGTCAATGCAATACATATACTTATTTCATATACAATCATTTACGGCTCATTGATCATCCCAAATATACACTTTCATATGTTATAATTCATTTATAACCAATTCATGCATTTCACAATGCTCTTTTCATTTAAACTTGCAATCATGCTTTTCAATATCAATATGTCAACAATCTCAAATCAATTAAGTTCTGCCCTTAACGAATTTAACCTATGTTTTTGGTATTCAGGATATCAGAATCACCAGCACGATCTCGCTGGGATGCGGGTCGGTATAAAAACATTTGTTTTATAACACAGTACAGTCCCGCTAGGTTGCTGACTGGTTATTAAAAATCAGTCCGTGAACACTACCGATACGTCCCGCCAAGCTACGCATCGGGAGGACACATCAATACATTTGTTCGCAGCATCAAAGTAATTTGACCCCTATTGGTATACCAATCTATCCTTAATGTGAATTAAACGGTTAACATTCTATTAAGGGTGTTCAAATCCTTTATATCAAAATACAGTACAATATGTATATTTGTATAAACAGTTCATTTTCAATAATCATGCAATTTTCATATGCAAACATTTCACAATCATTTGCCTCAAATCAATTAAAGCAAATCAATATGCTTTTCTAATGCATTTACAACAAACATTTTCAAATATTGAAACAAGAATAGGAGAAGATATAACAAATCAATCTTTCTCTTTCTTTTTTCCTTGGCTTCAATCTTGATCCTAGGTTAGGTGATCCTCACCGGTCCCTAGCAAATCACACACATCACATTTAGTGAACTAGCACTAATCACACTTAATGAATATCACCTAGGCGGTGAGGTACAATAAGTTTTTCACTTAGTTTCATTCTCATTTGAACCCCCATTAGTCATTTAATAGGATTCCTAAACAATCGATGTACAAATACGAGGTGTTCAAAACAAAAATCCAAAATGGTCTGTGGTGAATGAAGGTCTACACCACAACAGATAATCGCTACGCTAGAAGCTTAGTGAAGTAGAGAGGGTGCTTTTGCCCCTTTCGCCCGCCTTCAGTTGAGGGCACCCTTCACTACGGCGTAGTATTACGCCACAGTGGTGCCCTTCACGCGGGCGGTAAGGCCTAAAATGCCCGCTTCCGCTTTTGCTCCTTTTGCATGTTTCTCCAAAAATCACTCAAAACTCAAAACAAATCATGGGAATCACTCCCAATAACATCCTAATACCATCCTAACCCAACCATGAGCAAAACCCATGGATGGATTAGGGTTTTTCTAACCCAAACATCAAATACAACTTTCTAGGGTTTGGTTCTTACCTTTAATCCCCTTGCACTTGAAGCCTTAGCCTTTTTCCTTCTTCCTTCTTGCAAGATCTTGAGCAAAAAGGGAAGAGTCACACCCAAAACCTCTTTCTCCTCCAAGCCCTAGTCTCTTTCTCTCTCTCAAATACGGTTTACTCAAAATGAGCCCTTAGACCACTTTTGGTCTTTTAAGCCTTTATTTCCTTAAAGCCTTGTTTGGCTTACACAATAAATCATTTCTCATTTTTGGCATTTTAACTCTTCATTTCACTTTCATTTATCATTTAATTCACTTGGCATTTAAGCTTATTCTCATTAGACCCTTAGGTCCTCCTTTACACATTTCTAATTTGCCCTTTTTCACTTGGGTTTATTTCCGGGTTCAATCAATTTCTCATTTTAGCATATAATATTTAATCATGTGCTCACATTTTCACTTCACAATTCACAAGTTAACAATTTATCAATTTTTCTTGGACAAACCCAAGTTTGGCTCAATTTATACCCGGAATATATAATCAAATTTTTATAAAAATTCTAGGGTATTTTTGGGGCGTTACAAAGGTTCATCTTAACCTCAAACCTAAAACAACTCCCAATTGCAACTATGTAGGAGAGGAACAAACCATGCTACAAAAGAAACAAGGTAAAAGAACAGCAGTAGTAGAGCTGAGCAAAATAAAGAATCAAAAGACAACAAAGCATTCATATAAGATGAAGCTTATTCTTTCCGAGGATAATCCGAGCGAGCGGATTTATATGGGCAGAGGGGCTTTGTCAAGTTCGCTCGCGCCTCTTACCGAGATAATCAAGAAAAGGGGATGGAGTTTGTTCTGCATGCACAAACCACCTTGGTTTGCTACAAGAGTCAGTGAATTCTACGCTAACATGGCAGAGATGAAAGAAGATTCAGTGTATGTCAGAGGTGTATGGGTTCCAATGGGCCATGAAAGGATCAATGAGATGCTCCAAGATCAAAGATCCCAAGAATGGATCTAAGTATAAGAAACTGCTTAAAGAGCCAAACCATGAGAAGATTGTAAATTTCTTGACGGCTTAAAAGGGAAATGGAGCTCAACAAAGAAGAATCCCCATGAATTAATCAACAGAGGCTCTCTCACAGAAGAAGCTAAGGTGTGGTTTTATTTCATTGCTTATGTCATCATACCCACCAAGCATCTGAGCACAATAAGGGAGCAGGAAGCCATCATTTTGTATGCCCTGCTGAAGGGATACAAGTTTAATGCTAGGAAGATAATTGAGGCATCTATCGTGAGCCTTAAAATGCTGCACCGATCCCCATCCAAAGAACTCTGATCACTAACTCGTATTTTGGCTCCTTTGACCTTGATAGGGGTACTTAAAGGCCCAAAGAACAAAAAGAGAAAGGAAATGGAGATTGTGGAAGTGGTAGAGAGGCTTGATGAAGAAGAAAAATGAAGAATTAGGGATAGGACAAATCCCAAAGAAGAGCCAATTGCCAACAAAGGAGGAGATGCAGAACAGAAGAAGCCCAATCCTTTATTCACCTCCTAAAGTAAGAGAGACTTTTTCTGAACTAGCTGAGAGCTCCAGGAGCAATCAAGGAAATGCTGAAATTATGGAGATGCTGGTGTCAATGAAGAAGGAAATGGAGGAGAGAGAGAAAAGGTGGGAGCAGCAATAGAAGATTAGAGAGGAATTTCTGGAAGCTGTTTTAGAAAAAGAGAACAACAATGGGAAAAAATGCTCAAACAGATAGATGAGGAATGGAAAGATGAAATAGAAAGGAGAGAAAGAGCAATAATGCAAAGGCTGGACTTAAAGATAAACACCTTCTACAATGAACAACTAAAAAATGATGAAGATGTGCTAACCTTTTTAGAAAAAAGAGAGGGAAGAATGGAAGCTAGCATGATGCAGAAGGCAGAGGGGTTTAAATACCTTTACAAAGAACAATTCAAGGAATTTGGGAAGCTTATGGAGAAGAGAGATAAGGAGCTAAAGATGGATAACAACTACAGACATAAATTATGGAATGATAGCCTAGATCAAGTGAATTCAAATTTGGTGAACATACACAATGTGATCATTGAACTTGAAGGATCTGTGAACACTTTGGCTTAAAGGCAAGATCAATTGGTCACCCTGGTGGAGTATACAAATGAATACTGCCTCTTTCAAAGAGAAGAACCACCAGCAAAAGAAAAGCTAGACATCTCCATTCCAAACTTCCCTCCATCTCTAGCTACCTTTCAACCTTGAACCTCCAAACCTATCCAAATCCTACAAAAGAAGGAGATAAACCCCTGTAGTCAGTTTTCTCTCCAAACTCAATCTGTAATCATTCCTCATTCTCTTTGTATTCAAAGTCATTCCTCTAAATAAAATAAAAAATTTAGCAAAAAAAAAAAAAATTATGTTCAGTTGTGTTTTTGTTTTATTGGTGTTTTTAAATTTTCTTTGCTTCAATATTTGTCATATGCTTGGTTGAATAAAGTGGAAATCAACTACATGGATAATATTGTTTATTTGATGTAGCATGTTTGGATGAAATGACTTGAGAACAATTGTAGTTGTATTGTATTGTTGTGAGTTGAATGCATAATCAAAATGAACTTCTTTACTTGACTACAATAACACAACATAAAAATTCAAACCAAAACAAATCCACCATAGATGCATCAGGGTAGCTAATCCCCAATTGGAAAAGAAAGTTGCGCTTAGCCGAATGAAGTTGAATGATCAGATTTAGAAGATGTACCAATAGAAACACAAATAAGACTTTTGAGACCTTTGTGTAAACAAAGAAGGTCATGAAAATCTTGAAAACAATGCACTCGTCAAAGCTAATCTCAACAAATCGTGAAAAATTAGATTACTTCGGGGTCCATTCACGCCAACAGTCTAATGTCCTAGAACTTGTTAGATTATTAGTCAAGGCGAAATCTTAGGCAATACTACTAACCATAAGTGATATAGGCCATCCTTGGAAGTTTGAGCCTTCCAAGCCTACCCTCATAATATGCACAAGCATACACTCTAATTCCAGAATTGAGCTAAATGGCCTAATTTCTTCATTGAACCAACAATTAGAAACCTCAAACCCTTCTTTTATTCTAATCCTACAGTAAAGAACCCATTATTGCCCAGGTTTCAGGAAAATAACCTCAAAATTCAGAAAATGACAAGATTGGGGGAATGTTATGTTGATTTGAAGGGAAAAACAAGAATGAAGGATGGAAGAAAGAAAAGAACAAATTAAGGAAAGAAAAGAAATGCAAAGAAGAAGTCAAAGATTGCACATTGTCAAATTGGAATAAGTTTTGTCTTATGGCCTTCCTCTCTTAAACAATTAAGTTCATAGGGGTGTTTCAACACCTAGTACCCTAATGCCAACTGGTATGGGAGATGCTAACCCAAAGTTCTCTAAGAATGGTAGAAAGCCTAAAAAGACAAAACATTGTACTGTTCCTAAAAATCTTTGGCAAGTGAAAAGAAAAGCAAAAGGGCTTCTATCTAAAGGGATTGACTTGATTAGAATGACATTGGTAAATAAAATTACCAAGATGAAAGTATGTAGTATGGACATCAAGACCAAGTTTGGGGGAAAATTTTCTTTTCTGACATTAGTAGAAAAGAAAGGGATGAAGGATAGAGACAAAGATGCAAAAAGTGAAGGTTGGAATCTAGGTAATTTTTAGCCTAAATTCTCCAATTATCCACCCAATAACCCAAGCCAAACTTTACAAGCCTAAAAGCATTCCACTGGATTCAAGTTTGTATTTGCCTACATTAGTGAAGACTAATATGAAAAACAAGCATATGGGACTTAAAATGATATACAGTAACTATGTCAGATCCCAAAAGATTAGCTAATTTAGCCAAGGAGAAAGGGAAATAAGACCATCACACACTCACAGATTAGGATTAATTGACTGAATTGTTTACATTTCAGAAATCATTAATGAGCCAGTTTTGTTTTGTGATAGTAATTGAAAATTTTTCCTAAGTCTGAATTGAAAACTAAATTTGAAACCAGTTGCAACAAACTATTTTCAATTTAGGAGGCTGATTAAAAAAGGATTGCAATGTAAAGCAGAAAAATGTCCCTATAAATAAAGTTGAATTGTTTGAGTACAAACAAAATTTTCTTTACATTACTTGTGGACAAGTAAAACTTTAAGTTTTGGGGAATTTGATGAGTCTTAAACTCATCTATTTTTAATCCATTTTTCTAGCTTATTTTTAGTATATTTAGATATGTTTTAATGCCAAATTATGGATTATTCACCAACTTTGTGTTTTGCGGGTTTTAATTCAAAAAGGAGAAAAATCAAGCAAGAAAGAAGAGAAAAATAGCAATTGCAACAGTCTATGTCGCGATAGAGTTTAGTGTGTCATGAAAAACGTCTAAGCAAATGGCTAAGGAAAAATGTCACAACAGTATTTCTTTTGTCTCAACACAAAGGACTGAATATAGAAGAAGAGCTATGTCGCGACAAAAGACAATGTGTCGCGACAGAACATGAGAAGAAAGTAACAAGTCAGCTGAGACAAAGAGAGATAATGTTGCGACAAGGTTTCTTATGCTCGATGTCAAAACCGGGAGGAACCTGTCTAGACATAAAACCTCCTGCCGTGACACTAGAAACAAAGAGAAGGCAGAATCTCTATCGTGACATAAAATATCTTGTCGTGACACTGATTATTGCAACTTGGAAAATCCCGTTGAGACATTGTATGAAGAAGTTTTGTCTCGACTAGGTAATGAATGTCACGACACTGAAATATAAGATTTCTTGGTCCTGATAGACAAACAAAATCACGACAAGTAATGCTGACTTAGTAAACTAAATCCGGGCTTGGCAAAAAGAGTTCAATGTTACACATACTAAGCTGTATTTTGATGTCGTGATGTGGATATTAAGGTTGCACACGTAATGTCGAACACTAGAGGAACAAGGTCGTGGATGTACTTTTCCATATCTCGACAAAGATTCCAACACAAGGAAGAGAAGTCTTGTTGTGACATAGCTGAACTAGGTCGCGACACAAAGATGAGCTGGAGGAAAAAAGCCTTGTCGTGACATAAAAACTTAGTCACAATAGAAGACATCTACTACACCAATAGACTTTGTGATTAGTGCCCAAATAGTGCTGTTTTGAGCCCTGTTCATTGCAGGTTTTGAGCACTTTTTGTGTACTAAACAACTTAAATAACCCAATTGATACACTAAGGTCATGACTATACTACTAATCATATTTTATGGATTGTTTTTATAGTTTTCAAGCCAATTACACCATTATCTTCTACTCAATTCAAATACGAAGATCCCGAGTCGAACTCAAAGCTGCATGTACAAATCAGAAGGCAATTGGAGCTAAATACAGAAGGAGGGTGAGCATTGCAAAAATTTTTGCAATGTTGCGAATTTTCGCAACCTGCAAAATTGGCACCGCCTCTCGGTCAGACACACTTTTGATCGCGGGTTTTTGCATCAAAATCGCTTCAATGTAATTTTGTTGTTCACTTTTTTATAATTTCCTTTACTCGGTAGTATATAAGCCTCGCCTCAAGCTCAGAAATCAATCAATCCATCAATCAATGAAATTGATGCCAAAGCTTTCACTTTCCCACGGTGTGATTTTCTCATTTTTCTCTCCTTTCTCGCAAGATTTTTTTCACTGCCCAAACACCCTCGAGAATGACAAACTAAGGGATGTTGGCTAACCCTCATCCTTGAAGAGGAGGGCCACTAGGTGGAAGTTTTGAGGTAAAGCATTGTCCTCCTGTTGCCAACGCATGCATTTATTATCATTTATGTTTCTGCATCTCACATTAGGTTTGAATCCCTGTGATGTACTCCGAGCGGCCGCACGTGCTTTCAGCTCAATGATAATTTCTATTGCTAGATACACTGATGCTAACTTAGTTGCCATTTATTTTCTCCTGCAGGTTAGATCCAAGGGTCGGTTTTAACTGCTTCGAAACATTAATGGTTAATAAATGTTGTAGGAGAAAAATTTTAGGTTCAATCTTATGGCTAAACATAGATCCGGTTCGGGAAATGACTATAGGTCATCCTCCCCAACGCGAGGAAAAAGACCCGAGGACATTATAGTTACCTTAGAACCCTAAGCCCAGTGGCCCGAAACTTCAAGGATTTCTTTTACACTTTATTTCTCTACAGTTACATTTTTTCAAACCATCATCCTCACTGTTTTTACAAGAAACCCCAAATCCAAAGTGGAAACACCATTTTCGGGCCAATCGTGACTCACTACTCGAAGAAAACCCATCCCCGTAGTTCAACCCTCTCAGAACCGCTATACTACGCAGCTATGCTACTGCTAGCAGGAGAAATTTAGATATAAATTTTGTTGATTCCGAACACCCCACGTGGCACTAATCAAATGGCGCCGCTGTCGATGGTGCCCAGAGTGTGAGTGAGAAGTCATGAAATTTGTGATCCACATCACAAGTATTGGTGAATTCTCATTCCTTTTTATTTTACCATTATTCCCCATTTACGTTTCATCAGAGGAAATTGAATGTTTATATTGTGCATACCCAATTTTTCTTTGTTTTAAGTTTAACCAACTATAACCCTTTTTGGTAGCCTTGTTTTTTGTTTCTTGCTGTTTTGTGTTGTGTTCCTAGGACTTTATGCAACATTGGGATAGGAACACTACAGGCAGGCTAGAGAGAACCAGTGCTCCACAAGAACAGGGGTGTGAAGTCAGTTTACATAGTGATCAGATGGAGCCTCCACCTGAGGAGCAACAAAGTCAGCAGGGAATACCAAGAAACCCCAATGCCTACATGTCAATAAGGGACCATATAGGCAGAACTGCAGGCAGAGTTTTTGAAAAAGTTCTTCAGTGCACACAGGACCAATAATTTGAAGAGGCAAATTTATACATTTGTAGCCCATGATAATGAGAAGTTCTACCAATGTTGGGAGAGATATATGGAAACCATCAGTGCATGCCCACACCATGGCTTTGATACATGGATGTTGGTCAACCACTTCTATGATGGAATGTCTTCTACCATGAAGCAATTATTGGAGACCATGTGTGGAGAGGACTTTCTGAGCAAGAATCCAGACGAAGCCATGGACTTCCTCAACTATGTAGCCGAACCTCCAAGCCAGGATGAGCCAAATCCTAGGGAGATGATGCAGACAGGCCACCAATTAAATCAAAGTAGGAGGCATGTACTCGCTCTCAGAGGACATGGAGATGAAAGCAAAGCTGTCCACCTTGGCAAGGAGGTTGGAAGAACTTGAAATGAGGAATCAGCATGAGGTACAAGCAGTGATTGGGGCATCCACGCCTAACCAACCATGCTTCAATCTGTCAGTCCACTGAGCACCAAGGAGAGTAGTGCCCAAATGTTCCTTCAATAAGGGACTTTGTGGCTGAACAAGACAATGCAGTGGGCCAATACAAGCCACCAGCCACAACCCCAACTGAAGGAACCACCTAAACCTCTCATAGAAGCCAAAACCTCCTCCCTATATGCCTCTTGCTGCACAACAGCAACATGGGTCCTCAGCCCAGCCACAGCCTCCACCATCTTCATCTCTAGTTGAACAAGCTATTATGAACTTGAGCAAGGTGGTGGGTAACTTTGTGGAGGAACAAAAGGCAATGAATGCCCAGGCCAATCAAAGAATTGACACTAAGTGAAAAGCACACCACCAAGAAAATGAGCAACCTACACTCGAAATTTCTCAAAGCATGATGTACCCAAGCAAGATGAAATTTCCCAAAATATGACAACCCGCAAGATTCAATCTCAAGACTATCTAACCAGCAAGAAAGTGTGAAAAGGGGAAATTCTCTCGTGACACAACCAAATCCTGGGACTGCATGAGTCGAGCTCCTCCAAAGGAGCCAAATTCTAGGATGGACGGTTAAGGCAATCATCACATTGAGAAGTGGCAAAGAGCCTGCCAACCAGCACTCTGTGCCAAATAAACAAGTGCCAAGAAGCTAAAGAAACTGAACCAGAGGAGGTGGTGATCAAGCGTAATGCAGTGAAAAATAGCACACCCCCACCTTTTCCTAAAGCACTAAAAGCTAAAAAGATTAATCAGGCTGAAATGTTAGAAGTGTTGAGACAAGTAAAGTTCAACATCCCCCTGCTTGACATGATCAAACAAGTCCCCACCTATGCAAAAGTTTTGAAGGACTTGTGTACAGTGAAAAGATGGCTGAATGTTGACAAGAAGGCCTTCCTGACTGAACAAGTCAGTGCTATATCCAATGCAAGACTCTAGTGAAGTATGTGCAAGATTCGTCATCGAACCATCTCTATAATATCGAGGCACTTGCAGAAAATACACGCACTGGTGCAAGTGTGAATCTCCTCCCCTATTCGATGTACAACCAAATTTCGGTTGGGGTGAACTAAAGCCCACCTCCATCAAGAATCGTTTCGCAGATAGATCAATCAAGATACTAAAGGGGATAAAGGGAAGATGTCCAATATTGCAGGACAAATTCTACTATCCAGTAGATTTTGTTGTACTTGGCATAGAACCAGCAACAGTAGGGGCCAATTATGTACCTATCATCTTGGGGAGACCATTCTTTGCCACTTCCAATGTGATTATCAACTGCCAAAATGGTGTTATGTAACTCACCTTCGGAACCATGACCCTAAAACTTAACATCTTCCACTGAGTATGTGCCATTACGTCACAATGGAAGATACCTAGAAGAAGTTTGCATCATCAGACACAATCCTCGAGGAACAAAGCAATCCAAGGGATGCAGGATGTGCTAACTGAAGAATTGGCTGAATATTCATAAGGGCAGCAGGAAGCCCAGGACATGAAACTTGTGCAGGGGCACTGGAGAAAAAAAATAAGAAATTTTGCCTTTGATGATTGAGGAAGTAATAAGGAGTCTTTAAATCGAGCTAAACCTTGCCTGCGGAGTTGAAATATGCCTATTTGGAAGAGAAGGAGGAGTGTCCAGTTGTCATTTCATCCCCTCGTCAAAGACTTCACAGAAGGTAGCCTACCGCACATCCTCGTGGAGAACAAGCAAGCCCTGGGGTGGTGGAAGATTACCGATCCGGGAAGGGTATTAGCCTAGAAGTTTGCACCCATCACATCTACCTAGAGGAGGAGGCAAAGTCAATAAGGCAGCCACAGAGAAGACTGAACCCACATATGCAAGAAGTGGTTAGGGCAAAAGTCCTAAAGCTGCTACAGGCTGGTATCATCTACCCCATATCGATAAAGACTCAGGCAGTCCAACCTAGGTGGTGCCTAAGAAATCGAGGGTAACCACGGCATAACGAAAAAGGAGAGGAGATGCCCACCCTACCACCCGCCCGGAGAAAGTGTGGCATGTACTGATTATAAAATGCCAAATAAAGTGATTAAGGATGGATCACTTCCCCACCGCTCATGGATTAGCTTCTTGAGAGGATTTCGTCACTTTCTTCATCAAGCTCGATGGGCTATTCAGATACTTTCAAATTGAAATTAAGGTGTACATCAGTAGTAAAGACCACCTCTTCACATGCCCATTTACATGCATGTAAGAATGCCCTTTGGCCTGTGTAATGCCCCTGCCACATTTCGTAGATGTATGCTCAATATTTTCAGTGATTTGGTAGAGCGATTATGGAGTTTACATGGATGACATTACAAACCTATGGAGGGAGCTTTTGAAGAATGCCTAATCAACTGGAACCATCCCGCATAGGTGCATAGAGAAAACCCGGCACCGAACTCGAAAAAGTCATTTTCCTGGGCTGCCAGGAATTGTACTGGGCATATTATTTCAAAAAAGGATCAAGGATAAGGCAAAATCGACTTAATTTAAATCGCTCTCCCCACAAAATGTCAAGACTGTGAGGCAATTCTTGGGACATGCAGGGTTCTAAGGGAGGTTCATCATATACTTCTTAAAAACTGCCAAGCCTCTCTACAAACTGCTGGAAAAATATGCCAAATTTATTTGGGATGCAGCCTGCCAAAAGAGCTTTGAGGAGCTTAAAGCCTTTTTTACCAATGCACCAATAGTGAGAGCCCCTAACTAGCAGTTACCCTTCGAGGTGATGTGCGATGCAAGCGATCTAGCCCTTGGAGCAGTTCTTGGACAAAGGGAAGGAGGAAAGCCTTATGTGGTCTATTATGCGAGCAAGACACTGAATGAGGCACAAAGGAATTACACAACCATAGAAAAGGAGCTATTGACAATGGTCTATGACTTAGACAAATTTCGAGCTTATTTCATTGGGTCAGACATAATAATATTCACAGATCATTCAGCCTTGAAATGCCTGCTCACCAAACAAAATGCTAAGGCTAGGCTTATCAGATGGGTTCTCCTGCTGCAAGAGTTCAACCTGTAAATCAAGGATAAAAAGGGTGAAACGCTGTTGCTCATCACCTATCGATTAACAATCGCGACACAACACTCACAACCCTCCAATCATGATGAGTTCTTTGAGGAGCCACCGCTCCCCGGTCGAAGCGCACCCGTACGCCCACATTGCAAATTACTTGGCTACAGGGGAGCTACCAACAGATTGGAAAGCACAAGACAAGAAATTCTTCTTCACAAAAATTCACTCCTATTATTAGGAAGAACCCTTCTTGTACAAATACTGTGTTGATCAGATAATCAGGAGGTGTGTGCCTGAAGTAGAGCAATAGGGAATAATCAGCCACTGCCATGAGAATGCATGTGGAGGCCATTTTGCTTCCCAGAAAACTGCCAGAAGGTGTCAGAGTCCGATTCCACTGGCCCTCTCTTTCAAGGATACCCATACTCAGCAAGGAATGTGACAAATGCCAAAGGTTGGGAAAATTCTCACACATGATGCCTTTAAACTCGATTTTTGGTAGTTGATCTTTCAACGTATGGGATCGATTTATGGGACCGTTGCTCTCTTCCCTAGATACCTCAAGACATGGAGCGACTATGTGTCCGCTGGTTAGCGCTTGCAGTGGCAGCGTAGCACCATAAGGTGGTAGTACTGAAATTCTTAAAGGAAAACATACTCTCCAGATTTGGGGTCCCCAAAGCCATAATTAATGATGGAGGCCCGCATTTCCTGGCAACAACCTTTGAGAGCCTCCCCACTAAGCATGGTGTCAAGCACAAGCAGCTTCACCCCACACCACCCCTGCACTCAAAGGGCTGTGCCGAGCTAGCTAATAGAGATATCAAGACAATATTGATGAAAGTGGTGAACTCTAACCGAAAGGATTGGTCTCTCAAGATGCTGGACTCTTTGTGGGCATACAGAACAGCCTACAAGACCATTTTGGGCATGTCTCCTTATCGCCTAGTTTATGGTAAAGCATGTCACCTGCCTGTGGAGATTGAGTATAAGGCATGGTGGGAAGTGAAGAAATTGAACCTAGATATGGACAGAGCTGGTCTCAATAGGCTCCTCGATATTAACGAGCTAGAAGAACTGAGGAATGATGCCTACTTCAACTCAAAAATTGCAAAAGATAAGCTGAAGAGGTGGCATGATCAACTAATAGCTCGCAAACATTTCAAACAAGGAGACCAAGTGTTGCTATATGACTCCAAGCTCCAGCTCTTTCCTGGCAAGCTAAATCAAGATGGACTGGCCCATTCACCGTCTAGGAGGTCTATCCCAATGGATCAGTGGACCTGTTCAACCCCAAAGACTACACATTCATATTAATGGGCAAAGGCTGAAGCTGCTATCCAAGTAACACTTAACCGACGCGAGGAGATCCTCCTCAATTTCTCCATGATTGCCAAAACTGCTCTTGATGCAAAGTGGCTTCGCATTATTCTAAGCCCTAAAATTTTGTTGCTGAAATTTTCGCTTTTACTCTCAGCTTGTTTTTAGATTTTCTTGCTTTTTTGCTCCTTTTTTCTTTTGAAATTTTTTTCTCATTTGCAAGTTTGTTTTCACAATTTTAGGTCTTCAAGCTATGTGTGTCATATAATGGGTGTTCTTTTTCGCTGAAATTTTCCAGTTGCGAAATTTTTGTAACTCCGTGGTGAATTTCAAGAACTGGTTAACTCACGGTCACGTGAACCCTTCTGCTTCCCGCGTGACCCACCACTAAATCTTTTTTCTTTTTCCTCGAAGTAGCCACAAATAGCACTTAAGGCCACACTGGTCAAGACCTTCATTCGGGCCCCTTTATAAAACCCTTATCTTCTTTCCTTTCATTTCACATCCCGCTTCCACCCCGAAGCCCCTCCATTTCTTCCTCTAGATCTAGAATGGTAAAGACCCACAGAGACGCTTGTCGGCCTGTGCGCTGCCCCTCTCCCACGGCGCCCAACCCAACCAAGCCCCGTCGCCGCCACGCTCCAACCGCTGCTCCCGTCGTCGTGATCGCCCCCGCCGCCACCTGGGGGCAAGACGCCAGGCCCTCCCATCGCACCCGCCTCCCATCCCCCTGGTGCTGCTGCCCCTACCCCAAGGAGATACCACACTCTGCCGCCCTGACTCCACCCTCTCCGCCTCACATCCTAAAGCATCTCGAGGGCTCCCACTGCCTAAGAGGGCCCGAATCTCGAGCCCAGAGTCCTCTAGCCCAGCCTCCTGAGCCACGCCGCCAATCCCATAAGGCCTTGCCGGGAGCCCCTCCGGACTTGTCTCGCCATCATCCAAATGACCACTCTTCCACTGCAACCCTATTCCAGGGAATGTTGATTGCAGTGAGAGGGACCTGCATGATGAGGTTTATTATGATCTTCCATCCTTTTCCAAAGACCCGGAGCTCTGAGACTCGATGCTCCTAGTGCAGAGGTACTCCTTGGAGCCGTTCATGACACCCCGTCGGTTTTTCTATCCTCGGGTGGTCATCGTGTTCTACCACACGATGACATCTAGGCACGAGTCCGACCCGATCCGCTTCTTCATTTCTCCACTGACGGGCCGGTCCTGATATTTAGTGGCCTCGTACATCGCAGTACATCCAATCTTCCGAAGGGTCCTCGCCAACTCGACCGCTTATAGGTAGCGGCCCCATCCCTCGCCCAGGAAGATGGTCCGTCTTCTTTCCGGGGACACTACCGTTGAGACGATTCTGCCTCGTAAGGTAGCTCCCCGCCGCTGCATGCGCTCTTATAGATCACATTCATTGTCTAATCTTTTCCCGCTCCAACATAGGTCAGAGGAGAGTGAGCCATCTTGAGGCTCCTATATCGTATCTCGAAGGCTTCGTTCAAATTTCAATGAATTTATTATGATTTCCTTGTTCTATTTCAAGGACAAGGTCCATCGCAAGAGTCTACCTCAAGCTGAGTCCACGCCTCTCTTATTCCCGAGACTTTTATGCTAGGTGCTTGAGCATATCGACTCCGACGAGCCTAGATCGAGCGCCCGCAGACCGTGAGGCCATCCTACCGCCGACGGCAAGGCGCCTTATGCCTCGCTCTTATCACCTTCCGCCTCCGGGCCCAACCGACTGCTGATATTCCTACGGAGGAGCAGCCCCCTCCAGTGGAGCATATTGGGGAGCCTCAGGCTCCGGCACCCTTAGTTCCCAGATTCCTCCGCTCCGCTTCCTCAAGCTCCGCCGCCCCACCGTCTTCAGCCCCCCGCCCCGCATCGCCCTACGCAGACGCCGCTAAGTGTCGAGCCTCTTCCGCACCACCCCTCCGCAAAGATCACTATTTCCACCCGGGACATTCTGACCATCATGGATGCAGTCCACACGTTCTCCTCTACATCAACATCATTTCTGAATGCCCATGCAAATTCTCACGCATGTGATGACTTAATCGAGGTCGCCATGGCCTGCACTCGCCGCCATATACTAGTGCTTAATCGCCATCCCGATTAGTGCTCAAAGAGTTATTTTGAACCCTATTTATTATAGGTTTTGAGTGCTTTTGTGTACTAATCATTCTAATTAACCCGATTTGTACATTAAGGTCCCTACTATTCTATCGGACGTGATTTTGGTGGCAAATTTCGCGCTTTTGCGAGCTAATTATGCCAAAATTGTTGAGTCGATCCAAGCACAAAGAATTCGAGTCAAACTCATCGTTGCAAATCAGATCCCAAAAGGAAATAAGAGCAAAAAGTGAAGAAAAATGAAGCATTGCGAAATTTGGTTCCTCGCAAAGATCGTTCACGCCTCCAAAGACTGCTCATCATGCAAATTTCGTTCTCCTTGTATTTCACGCTTTTGTTGTTTTTGTTACAATTTTTTATTTCTTCCCATTTTGTCCTTGTAATAGCTTTTAGTTTCAGTTTTTTTGGTAATTTCATATACACGAAGCACCTATATAAGGCTCAGTCTGTACAAAATTGCAATCACTTCACGTCGGCAATATAGAGAGGGGCGACAGTTTCGTCGCTCCTTCTTCCTTTTCCCATTTTCTTTCATTTTCTCTCCCTTTCTCGGCTACCAAACACTCCTATGAGGATGACAACTCAGAGGATGCTTGGCTAGACCTCTTCTCCCAGAAGGGTCATTGCCAGGATTTGAGGTAAACCGACGGGGTCCTCTCGTTTTTAACGAGGCATTTATTTTCATTTATGTTCCTATTTCTCACTTAGATTAACCTCTTCAGATGTGCCTTCTTTGATCGCAAGATTTTGACATCTTAGGGTTCAATGGATGCTTATTGCTAGATCCACTGAGATTCATTAGTTGCTTTCTATTTATCACTGTGAGGTAGATCATGGAGGCACGTTTTCATTGTCTGGGAGCATTAATGTTCAATAAATGCTGTTTTTCAAAAGGGAAAATCTATCAGTTTAGTTTTAAAGATAAATGAAGATCCAAAGCCTGGGAAATGATATATGTCATCCTCCCTAACGAGAGGAAAGACCCGAGACATGGTTTGTTGCCTTAAAACCCTAAACCAGAGGCCCGACACTTCAAGGGGTTCTATTTTACATTTTTTTTCTTATTTTAATTTCAGCTTGCAAACAACCAACCCCCTGTTTTTACAAAACCTAAAAAATCCAAATTGAAATTCACCAGTTTCAATCAACTGTGAGTCATTTGTACGAATAAAACTCATCCCTGAGTTCGACCCTAGACCATTATACTTCAGTAGCTTTGCTACGGCAGATTGCGATATAAATATTGTTGATCCCAATCCTATTACGACACGAATCAAATGGCGCCGCTGTTTCAGATGGTGCTTCATGCGACTGATGACCTGTTGAACACTTGTGATCTTCATCACTAGTTCTCGTGGAATTTTTCTCTTTGTATATTATTATCTTTAGTGTTTTCAAAGTGTGCTTAATTTTGTTTTTAGCTAACTTTACCCTTTTTTGGTAGAGTTTTTTTTTTTTTTTCCTTTGTTCGTGCTGCTTTGTTCTTGTTGTAGTTCACTCAGCGGATAGAGTTTAATCAAGGTTGAATTTGAACCCAATGGAAGAGGGACAAAGACGGGGTCAAAGATGTGGCAAGGGGTAACCCTAGTATATGTCCATGAGGGATTACAAACCACCATGGCAAAGTCAAGAATCAGTGAGAGGAATCCAAAATGAATATAGTCCATGAGGGACTATGTGTCTCAATGGATGAGTTCACTATATGGTAGTACTTATAACCATAGTTCCACAAGATGCACCTCCCGAACCTCCATATTATGCTCAACTCAATACTCAGCCAATTACGCTAATCCCTCCATTTGAATGCCAATCGCATTTCGACCTTACTCGATAGCGGGTGACTTCTCAGGCGCAGCAGCATATGATTAATGCCCATTCGAATCTAGAGAATTGTCACCGGTGGGAAGATTAACGGAACAAGAAATTAGATGGGCTGAAAAATGACTTTGAGCATGGGTAAATGGGACAACCTGCAAGTGACTCCATTGAAAACTCAATCATCAAAGAAGAATGTCCACCGTGAGGAAAGAGTGCCAAACCGACACCATGGGAGAGGAGCAAGGTCAACAATGCCTTACACCAGAGGTTTATAGAGGATTTTATTGAATTGTCTCAAGATTGTCAACTCATATGTGTGGGATGCTAGCTCTTTCCAAGGGAGAACCAAGAAGAAATCTTTCCCTTATAATCGAGGAGGGAAGTGAAAAGAAGCAATGATGAGCCCAAAAACATGTTCTCAACCATTTCATTTAATTGAACCCACCGCAATGCCTGTGCCACCTACAACCCACTCCGCCGCAGCACTCTATCCTAAAACCATTGCATATCCTGAAAGATACCAAATACGGGGCCACACACCCGAGAGAACTGGTACCACAAAGGCCACCCACTTCCATGCGCCTCGCCCAAACTCAAGACATTAGTGGCCACTGTAAGAGCCTTTGCCACTACATCCAAGACATTAGCAGCCTCTCACATTGCATGGCATAGTGGATGGTTCGGGTGCCGGTTCGGATTTGGAGCACCTGAACCTCGGCATTTCTAAGCTCCACCCAGCCTCAGTGACCACCGTACAAGACTCCGAGTTAATTGGTTTAAGTGAACAAAGTCTACTCATTTTTGTTTTGATTTTTCTTATTTTATTTTGTTTTATTTTTAGTTTAGTTTTATTTCTTTAATTTTTCTTTTTTGATTCTAATTCTTTTAAATTAACTTTATGTTCTAGTTTCATTTTCACTCTTCTGTAATTTTCTTAATTTTCAGACACTTTTTGCACTGAGTGAAAATTTTTGAAGTATAAGACAGAGTGCTTATGAGCAAGAAGCAGACAGGACAATTTCAAGATATAGCTTAAAATTCCATAATAGCTAAAATTACATTATAGCTAAAATTATATAGCTAAAATTTTGCTATTATAGCGGGGGCCAATAGCGAAATTTTCAATAATAGCTTAAATTCCTTAATATTATTAAATTTTCGCACACACAAATTTTCTTAATATTAGCAGCTGCAATTTCGCTATGTAGCTTAAATTGTCATGACTGAAGGTTCTCATAGAAGATAAATTTTGAACAATGAAGTAAAAAAAAAGTATATTTTATTTTATATTTATCAAAAAATTTATTTTTATTATTTTATTTTATTTTATAAAAAAAATTATTATTTTTTTAATTAATTATTTTATTTTATTTAAAAAAAAATTCGCAATTATAGCGAAATTTTCGCTATGTGAAAATTTTCCCTACATAGCGAAATTTCGCTATGCTAGCGAAATTTTCTCTATATAGCGAAATTTTTCGCTACTCTCCCTTGTTTTGCCTCCTGATTTTGTTTCACCCATAACTTTTTCATCCAAACTCCGTTTTAGGTGGTTTTGGTACCGTTGGAAAGCTTAGAGAGTGTAAAATCCAGATATAGCTAGAAATAACACTTTTGAAATTATTATGAAGGTATAATTTTGAAAATGCTCCAACTGGTCACTTTTTTCCTCTCTTTTCTTCTCCTAACTTGTTTATTTGAAGCCCAAACGAAGTGAATAAGGTGTCAATGGAAAGCTTGCAAAGTCTCCTATCCAACAACGATCACATCTCATCAAGGAGGTAACACTTTCCCTAATCCTTCCAATCCGAGCCCCATCATGGACAATGAGACATTTCGTCAGGAGAGCAGCGAAGAAAGTGGCTTTTGCATTTTTGTTTTTGTTGATTATTTTGAGCAAGCCCATTTTGTGATGTTCGGGCTGACTTGCTGGTTTTCCTTTTCATGAAGTCATATAATTATACAACTTATTTTTTCAAAATCGCAGACCCATTTTTTGTGTTCGTTTAACTGCAATGGAAAAATTGGAAACTTTGTCCAATTTCATTGATGTTAGATTGGTTCATGCCCGGCCGAGTGGATAATAAGTCAACCGTTGTCGTTTCGACCATTTTTCTTTCCACCTTTAGCTGAATCACACACTGCACACGTTTCTTCAATGACTAAAACTCCGCTCTAGCCTCCTAAGCCTTGCAATAACTCACCCTAGTTTCGCTGACCAATCTTTAATAGCCATGACCTCATGTAACAGAAGGCCAATGTGTCTTCCAAAAGAAAAGAAAGAAAAAGAAGAAAAATTGCAACGCTTGGCCTTGAAACCCGAGCACGGTCCGAGGGCATGGCGAAAGCCTTATTCTGGGTGGTCCTAAGCCAATCGGGCCGGGAGCCACCAACTTAGTGTCTCGCTACACAGCGACTGCGATTTAGCGAGTCAGAGGCCGGAGGCCTAAATCATCTGTCCCGGGTGAAACCTATAGAGTTTGTGGTCGAAAGATTCTCATGACTTGATGCCCTAAACCTTCACTGGTTGGGAGTCACGCTTAACTCGTTACACGGACTTTGGTAGTCGAACCTCAAGACGCAATCCTACAACACAAAAGAGTTTGTAAACAAAAGTGGGTCCCGATCTATTTAGGTTGGTTAGTGTCCTGGTGGTAGCAAGAATCGGTTGGGGGAGGGAGAAAAAGTGCAATAGCAGCTTTAGCGCTTGATACTCAATTTTGTGTATATATCTATTCTTCGAGATAGTTACTGGGCAAGGCTTTGATGATTCTGCATTAGGGTTGTGCATTACTCATTCAAGCAACCTTTTGAAATACCATTTGTGAACATTATTTAGTTATCATTTCAGAGGCTCTCTCTTTATTTCTTTCTTCATCGCTATGGGACCGGCAATGTGTAGGCTGGGTGTGATTAGTGCCCAAAAGTGCTATTTTGAGCCCTATTTATTATGGGTTTTGAGTGCTTTGTGTACTAATCAGTTCTAATTAACCCGATTTGCACATTAAGGTCCCTACTATTCTACTGATCGTATTTTGTGGCAAATTTGCGCTTTTGCGAGCTAATTATGCCAAATTGTTGAGTCGAACTACACAAGCACTGAGCCAAACTCATCGCTGCATCGTATCCTTAAGGAAAAAAGAGCAAAAGTATGAAAATGAAGCATTGCAAATTTGTCTTCGTAGCACTATTCACACTCTCCAAGACTGCTCATCATGCAAACTCTTCTCCTCGTATTTCACGCTTTTGTTGTTTTTTGTTACAATTTCTTTTGTTTTTCCCATTTTGTCCTTTGTAATAGATTTTAGTTTCAGCTTTAATTTCATATACACTCGAGCACCTATATGCTCCCCGTCCGTACAAAACCCCCGCAATCACTTCACGCCTGGGCACAGAGAGGGGCGGCCGCGCTACTTCTCCTTTTCCCATTTAATTTCCTTTTCTCTCCCTTTCTCGGCTACCAAACACTATACACAACTCAGCTGGGATGTTTCATATACTCTTCTCTCAAGAGGAGGGTCAGCCGCCAGGATTTGAGGTAAACCGACGGTCCTGCTTTTAACGAGGCATTTATTTTCATTTATGTTCCTATTTCTCACTCTAGGTTAGAACTCCTTGATGTTCCTTCTTGATCAATATTTCAAGTAATTTTTTCGGGTTCATGGATGCTTATTGTTGTGATCCACGAGATTCATTAGTTGCTTTCATTTATCCTGTGATGTAGACTGGCGGAGGCATCGCATTGTCCGGGAGCATTAATGTTCAATAAATGCTGTTTTTCAAAAGGGAAAATCATATTAGCATAGCTTAAATAAAGATTCGGGTTCGAAATGACTATGTCATCCTTCCCCAACGCGAGGAAAAAGACCCGAGGACATGTCAAGCTGCCTTAAACCCTAAACCAAAGGGCCCGACACTCAAGGCCCTATTTTACTTTTTTTTCTTATTTTAATTTCAGCCTGCAAACAACCAACCCCCTGTTTTTACAAAACTTTAAAAATCCAAATTGAAATTCACCAGTTTCAATCAACTGTGAGTCATTTGTACGAAGAAACTCATCTCCTCGAGTTCGACTTAAATTGACCACTGCAAAGAGGCTGCACGGCAAAGAGGATTTAGATATAACATGTTGATCCGGAACCCTATTCCGGCACGAATCATATCCTCATGCATCCGCAGTCACCCGGTCTCCTACAATCTCCCATATGTACCGCCGTGCCGCCGCTCCTACTCCAAATGCCGATCGCACACTTCTCCACCGTCACCGCAGACTCCTCGATGTCCTAGCAGCTGTTAGCTTGCAGCCACTCCTCCAAAGAAGATTCTCAACTCGTCTGAAACCGAGGACGCCTTCACCGCCATCGACGAGAGAGGTAGCACTTCCTCCACTAACTTTCCAATCCACACCCCATTGCGGTCAATGGCACACTTGGTTGGAGGGAGAATTAATGAAGGAAGTGATTTTTATACTTTTGTTTTTTTTGAACTTTTTGAGTCTACTACATGTGTAAACAAAGCCCATTTTGTATGTTTAGTGGCTTGCTTTTACTCTTCAGAAAGCCGTTATTGAAAAGCCGAAGTGCTAGTGACACACACTGTTATACATATTAGACAGCTCAGTTTCTTTTCTCATTTGCAATAATTTTTGCCCCAATTTTTGTGTGGTTTTGCCTAACCTACAAGTTGAAAAATTGAAACACTGCCCAATGCCATTGTTAAGTGATTTCAGTTCCATGCATGATTAAATGGTCAGGGTCAAGGAAGTCTCTCGTATTCAATCTTTTTCTTCCACCTTTACCTAGCCACACACTGTGCACATCAGTTTTCTGTAATAGCCTGAGAAACTGCATAACTCCCTTACCATGCAAACCTACCCTAGTTTCATTGACCACCTGTGAAAAGCTGTGTCTCCATAAAAGAAGGCCACCGGGTCTTCCAAAGAAAAGAAAAGAAAAGAAAAGAGAGGAGAAAAGTCAGCACGCTACCTTGAAACCCGAGCACGGTCCGAGGGGTTTACGGCGAAAGTCTTTAAAGCCTGGTGCCCTAAACCAACTGGTTGGGAGCCACCGACTTAGTGCTCGCTACATGGGTGGATGGGTGAGGTTTAGCGAGTTGTAGGTGCTGGAATTTCGAATTCATTCGATGTCCGGGGTGAAACCCGAGCGAAAGATCCTCATGACTTGATGCCCTAAGCCTTAATTTGTTGGGAGTCATCGGTGGACCCCCGTTACACGAACTTTGGTGAGGTCGATTTCTCAGCATTGCATCCTACAATACAAAAGAAATTTGAAATAAATAAGAGTGGAACCAGATTTATTTAGGGTTGGTCAATGTGCTAGATTTGGAAATACTTGGTCAGGAGAGCAAGAAAGGTGTTATCAAGGAAAACTTATCACGTTAAACACTTAGATACTTCTGGCCTGGTTTCAGGTCGATTCCCTTGGGATGGATACTCTTCTGAAACTTGGTCCTGTATGGCATTTTTTTCTCCCAAGATGGTTGTTATGTAGGGTCTCAATCATTCACACTGAGGGTAGGGCATTACTTATTCATACACTTCTTGAAAATACCATTCCTTTTGTATGAGCTTAACCTGTCTGCTCTTCCTTCTTTTTGTCATTGCTAAGGGACTAGCAATGTGTCGGTTGGGGGGAGTGATTAGTGCCCAAATAGTGCTGTTTTGAGCCCTGTTCATTGCAGGTTTTGAGCACTTTTTGTGTACTAATTAACTTAAATAACCCAATTGATACGCTAAGGTCCCGACTATACTACCAATCATATTTTGTGGATTTTTTTTTTGTAATTTTGCAAGCCAATTACACCATTATCTTCGAGTCAATCCAAATACGAAGATGCCGAAATAACTCGGTTGCATGTAAAAATCGAAGGCAATTGAGCAACACGTATGAGGCATGACAGAGAAATTTACAAAGGTTGCGACCTTTCGCAACCCGTTGCACTTCGCAGGCTACGAAATCTCCTCGCAGCCTCGCCCCGTTTGGTCGTATTGACCACTTTTTGACTGCCATGCGCTTTGTACCAAAATTGCCCTCAATGTAATTTTGTTGTTTCATACTTTTTGTAATTTCCTTTGACTCTAAGCATATAAGCCCCTCGCCAAGCTCAGAAAATCAATTAATCAATCAATCATCGAAATTGGCGCCAAAGCCTTCTCGCCTTTCGGGTGTGATTTTCTTTTTCTCTCTCATTTTTCTCTCCCTTTTTCACATTTTTACTCAGCCAACACCCTCGAGGATGACAACTCAAGGGATGCTACAACCCCTATCCTTGAAAAGGAGGGCCACCGCTGAAGTTCGAGGTAAAGCATTGTCCTCCCGTTACCAACGTAGGCATTTTTATTACTCATTATGTTTCTCGCATCTCATGTTAGGGTTTGAATCTCAAGTGGATGTACCCGAGTGGCCAAGATTGGGTAAGTTGAAGGCTCAAGGGAGACACATTAGATCCACCGATGCTAACTTAGTTTCCATTTATTTGCTCCTCAAGAAATAGATCCGCTACTGGGTTTTAACTTCTTCGAAACATTAATGTTAATAAATGTTGTATACTAGAGAAAACTTTAGTGGTTTAGTCTATGGATAAACATATCCTGCTCGAGAAATGACTATAGGTCACCTACCTAACACTAGGAAAAGGACCCGAGGACATTATAGTTGCCTTAGAACCCTAAGCCAAGTGGCCCGAAACTTCAAGGATTTCTTTTACACTTTATTTCTCTACAGTTACAGTTTTTCAAACCATCATCCTCATTGTTTTTACAAGAAACCCCAAATCCAAAGTGGAAACACCATTTTCAATCAACTGTGACTCACTTCGCATGAAGAAAACCCATCCCTGAGTTCGACCTTAGAACCGTTATACTACAGTAGTTATGCTATGGCAGTAAGAAGAATTTAGGATTTAAATTTTGTTGATTCTGGAACACCTACTGTGGCACGAATCACTTTGTCGCAACATCAAAATGAAGCTGCAATAAGAAAATAGGTGCAGTGGCGACAAGACTCTGTCGCAAAAGACTTTCCATATCGCGAAAGGAATGCAAACAATACAAGAAACATTGTTGTAACAAGAGCCAATAGAAATAATGTTGCGACATAAAAACTAGGTCGTAACACAATTTGAAGAAGTTGCACAGAAACAATGTCGCAACACAATTGTCAATGTCGCAACATAAACGTTCCAGTAACCATATATGAAAGAGTCATGACATAGAATGGATAGCATGATAGACCTTACAAGACAAAGTGTTAAAGAGCCAAAGAAAGATTTGTCGCGACAGAGGAAACATTGTCAGGACAAAATAAAATGCTGAAGAAACAAATACTGTAGCGACATACTGTTCCATGCTACAAGAAAAAACTGCAACAAATAATTAAAACTCTGTCGCGAAAACACTTTCAGGTCGCGACTAAGAATGCAATCTGTGCCAGAATTTTGGAGATCCACAATGTAGCCTCGAATTTAGGGCCTAAACTCCCAAGGCACTATAAATAGAAACATTTGAGGAAAGCGAGGCAGTCAGTCGGCGGAAGACCAGAACATTTGGGGAGCTGAGGACTCTTTTGTATTATATTTTTCTTTTATTTTTTCTTTATTTTCTTTTCTTTCCTTCGTCGATTATAATTAGCATAAGATTTCAATTTGTTTACTGGACTTGAAACAGTGAATTGTTTAGAAGTTGCAAAGTTGTGCTATTTTGTTGAAGATCAATTTCGATTATTGTTTGAATTTAATGAAGTCAAGAGAAAAGATGGAATTTATTTCTTTAAGTTGGTTGTAGTTACATTAGAAATTTCCTGATCAGTATTTTAGTGTTTACTGTGATTCAGTTTTCTGGAAACCCAACTTCCGCTAGGAAAGATCTGATGTTAGTTATGGTCTTTCCTCGCATACTGAGAAGAGATTTTTTGATTGAGAATTTTTAATTTATTTTAATGATGTTGTTTTGCAGGATTGTTCCCAATATTAGTAACTTATACCCAATTAAGGACTATTGTCTATCTCTGATTTCCAGGAGGCCCTCCGAGTGACACAGAGTTGGAGATTCCTGAGAGCATGGATGACTTAGGGGTATGCTAGACTATTATTGAAGAACTAATGAGCTCTAAGAGATTACTTAGATAAATCATCAATTTATTCATGGTTTGAGAATTAATTGAAGGATCTATCAATTTAATTAATTAGAGATTTCTCCTTGGCCTTGAGAAATGATCTTGATCCATTGCTAGCTTAGGATCTAATCAAGGGAAAGAGAGAACTCCTTTAAGATCTCATGATGAGACATCATTCATCTGCAGATCCGGCAACGGCCCTATCTTAGGAAGCAAGAAATCAGTAAATCATAAGAAATGGGTATGAAGTATTGGAAAAGAAAAATAGCCCAAATCTTATAGAGAAAGCCGACATGTGTAATCGTTAGATTTATGTTTAAAATGAACATGACTCTCTAATCAATGAAATGTATGGTTAAGGGAGAAATCCAAACTATACTACCTTGCCTCTTGACATTTTCAGATTCCAATTCATGAAAGAATAGAATTAGATTATGTTGCAAGAATTGATAATTTCACAGCAATGAAATCCCAGTGTCTACTTCCAGTAAGAATCTGGTTCATGTCCAATTTAGGTCTAGAATTTTAAAGTTTCATTGTATTATAGATGTGGAAATTTAAACAGTAGAATTCTAGTTAGGTTACTGAAAATTATATGAAATGGAAGTTCAAATATGTGGAACTTGGAATAGTTAGGTGAACTTTAAATTCTTTTTATCTCTCTATTGGAATGATATCCGACTTATAGGTCCACTTTTTATTACTCAGACGACTGCACTTCAAGAAGAATTCGACCAAATCCAAATCTTCAATAAATTCAATGACAAATTATTTTTATTATGAGCATACATGTTCTATTTTGGTTAACAAGTTGGCGTCTTTACTTGTGGATTAGAAAATAATTTCTTTGGTAATAGTAGCAGAAATTTGATCTATATATATGTAAAGAAAATGGTCAACAAGGACGCCTCACGATTTTCTAACATTTTTACGGTCTTTCACCACCGATGATCATGTCTAACCGCGAATGAATTAAGTCTTTCACCTTGGGGGATGGGGGATCTACTCCATCTCTTGCCCGCCTTACCCAACACACGCTTTTTTTTTTTTTTTTCCTTTTCATGTTATGCAACCGGTGAGTCTCAATTGACGTTTCCCATTCGAAGCTTTACCACCCATTCACCGAGAACGGTGAATGACTATCCCACTCATGCACACACCCGACTTCAATGCAATGTCCCCTGCATATGAAATGTAGAGATGCCATTTCATGCACATGCTACATGCATAATGAGAGCTACATGCAAACATTATCAAATCATGATAATTATGTTTCTTACATACACCACATCCATCATGTATCTCATGTCAATATATCAAATAAGCATATATTAACATGAACCCTTTCACACAAACAACATGTTATTCAAATACCAAGCAATAACACACACAAAAACTCGAAGACATCAGTCCCGGGACCCAAAACCAATCCTCAACACGGTTCGAGGCTGCTAAAAATAGTCACATAAATTCCTACATTCAATCCAAAAATTTTAGGATTGAACTTCATAACAACTCACGGCCTCAAAGAAAACCCATGCCACTAAATGTCCTTTAGGGCTATGAAATAACCGACAGAAAATTCCTACTCCTTGACTTTGATAAACCCACTGATTTGGCATCTTACGTGTAGCCTTCGCTGCGTGGACCGACTTTAATTCTCGGACTGTCGAGCTTTGACCGTTTGAACGCCGGGAAAAGTTTCCTTTTCTTTTCTTCATCTTTCTCCTCCGTTTCCATTCTCTTCTCCTTTCTTTCTTTCTTTTTCCCTCTTTTCTCTCTCCCT
Organism: Tetrastigma voinierianum; assembly: GCA_016808115.1. NCBI lineage: Eukaryota > Viridiplantae > Streptophyta > Magnoliopsida > Vitales > Vitaceae > Tetrastigma > Tetrastigma voinierianum. Next base: position 114,501 of record JAEQBH010000288.1, read on the forward strand.
TTATTCTCGATTGATCAACAATTTGATCAAAAAGTGGGGAAATTTCCACTTTCCATGCCACATGTCTAATTTTTTTTTCCTTTTTTCTTGATTTTTCTTTTTTTTTTCTTTGTTTGTTCTAGTCTCAAGTGAGGGCCCCAGCTTCCTTCCTCCTCAACTTGAGACATAGCTCAACATGAGCCATTCATCCTAGTGCCATGTGTCACATGCATTAAGTGTCACCCGACACTCGTTGCCTTGAAAAATGTGAAATTCCAACTGTCTCAAAATCCAACGAAACTTGACTAGGTATCTAGATTTTGCGAGACGAATTAAACGATGAAGTCCGTTTCGTCATCCGAGATCTCGAAAATTTCTGTTTTCCAACCAAAATTACCGTTTTACCCTTTTTTTAGAAAAATTGAATTTTTCTCGGGTTTTACATTTTTCCCCCCTTAATAGAATTTAGTCCCCAAAATTCATTCACACTAGCACACACAAACACATGTATATGCAATAGTTATTATAGTCCCAATATTAGACAATGCACCTTCATCCTCAAACAGGATAGGATAGGTGGCCCGCATTATCTCCTTGCGTTCCCAAGTTGCCTCCTCCATTCCTTGGTGTTGCCACAACACTTTCACTAGCCGCATAGTCTTGCGTCGCAAACCTGATCCCGACTATCCATGATACACACCGGTCCCTTCTCGAAGGTCCCATTTGTTGCAACAATAATCTCTCCCTAATCCACTACATGAGCTAGATCCCCGGGAGACACGAGTAAATGGAGACGGAACACCTCACGACACCGCATAAACTCGGCGTAATGCCAACCGACACACAACCCGCCTACCCTCGCATCTCGAAGGGCCCGATGTACCCCTGGCCGATAGCCGGCCCCCCGCTTTGTCAAAACCTAACTATCTCCCTCCTTAGACATCACCTTCAAGAAGACGTGATCACCCATCTCAAACTCTAAAGGTCGACACCATCTGTCGGTATAGCTCTTATGCCGGCTCTAAGCCGTAAGAAGACGCTTCCGTATCAAATCAACCTTCTTAAAGGTGTCTCTAATCAAATCCGGACTCGTGATGGAAAGTTCTCCCACCTCTATCCAACAAATAAGGATCGATATGGCCTCCCATACAAAGCCTCATAAGGTGTCATCTGTATACTTTCCTGATAGTTGTTGTTGTAGGCGAATTCCACTAAGGGTAAGTGCTTTTCCCAGATACCCTTAAGATCCAGGACGCATGCTCGCAACATGTCCTCTAAAACCTATATGGCTTTCCAATCGACTATCCGTTTATGGATGAAACATGCTGTTCATCACAATCGTTGGCCCGCATGGCCTTGAAACTCCTCTGTTGCACAAACCTAAGATCCCTGTCTGATACGATAGAGACTAGCACTCCATGTAACAAGACAATCTCTCTAATGTACAACCGACAGAATTCCTCCAGTGTGAAGGTCATCCGCACTGCTAGAAAATGTGCCAACTTGGTGAGCCGGTCCACTATCACCCATACCGCATCATGCCTCTACGGTGTCTGTGGTAAGTGGATCATAAAGTCAATTGTGACGTGCTCCCACTTCCACTAGGCTACTTCCAATGGTCGAGACCCGCTTGTTCTCTCGATGCTCGCCTTGTACCACGACACATGAGACACTATCAAACAAATTCTCCAACGTGTTGATTCATCCTGCTCCAGTAACAATGGCGACGAAGGTCACGATACATCTTCATGCCTCCTAGATGCAAAAAAAATTGAGAGTAGTGGAACTCTCTAAGGATCTCCTCTCTCAAAGCTATCAACTGGGGAACCACAAGTCGTCCCCTATACCGAAGACTATCATATGTGTGGACGGTGCCTTAGCTCACACCCGCACTGACTGCACCCTAGCCCCCGACGGACGATATCTCCGTCCTTCCCTAGACTCACTCATCTCTTACTCAATAGGGACATGCGAGCCACCAAACTCCCTGAACGCTTCCCTGTTTGGATCATCGTATCATAGTCTAAAATGTCCTACGCTCGGCATCCGCTCACTCTCGAGAAGTTACACTAGCCAGTACTCCCCATGACTTCCGATTGAGTGCATCAACCACAACATTTTCCTTACCAGAATGGTAATGCAAAGTGAAGTCATAATCCTCCAGATACTCCATCCATCCGCGCTGCCTCACGTTGGAGGTCCCGCTGTGTGAAAAATATGGCTTCAGACTCTTGCATGAAAATATCAAATCGCTCACCATACAAGTAGTGGCGCCTAAATCTTTAAGGAAAGATGGCCGGTCGCCAACTCTAGGCATGTGTGAAAATTCCGCCATGATTCTTGAAGGTCTTCTGAAAATAAGCTACAACCCTCCCAGACTGCATCAAGGCACATCCCATTTCGTCCTTAGAGGCATCACAATGCACTGTGGTACCTGTCCCTCGTTCCGTGACTATCGTAGCCGGCGTAAGCTTCCCCTTTACCTCGAATGCCTTCACACAGGTCATTCCATTCAAACTTGATCCTCTTTTGGGTCAATCTAGTCATAGGTGTTGCTAGCCGGGAGAAATCCTCAATGAACCTCCTGTAATACTCTCCCAATCATAAGAAACTGCGTATCTTGAAGACTGACTTCGACCTCTCCCAACTCATAATAGCCTCAACCTTCTCAAGGTCTACTAACACACCTGAAGCTGACACGATGTGTCTCAAGAATTTCACCTCAGTAAGCCAAAACTCGCACTTACTGAACTTGGCGTACAACCGATGTTCCCTGAGGGCTTGGAGAACAATCCTCAAGTGATCCTCATGTTCCTCCTCAGACTGGGAGTAGATCAAGATGTCGTCACTAAAGACCACAACAAACTGATCCAAATAGAGTTGGAATACCCTATGCATGAGATCCATGAATGCCGCTGGAAGCATTCGTCAATCCGAAAGGGCATTACTATGAACTCTAAATGCCCATATCGCGTCCTAAACGTTGTCTTAGGGATATCTGCCTCCCTAACTCAACACATAACTATGTGAAGGCATATCTTCGAGTAGACTCGCCTTTAGGTTGATAAAAACAAACCATCAATCCGGTAATGGAGATTACTCTAATTGTAACCGACAAAGTTAAAACGCATGCAAAATTTATATGTGCGCAAGTGCACGACGTCTGGGCAATATAGTACCTATGGTACGAATACTCCATCCACAGGATAAGCCTCGTTGAATACAAAGATTAGCTAATATTATCCGGATTTGTCAGATGAGAGATTACTAGTGTCTGAAATTTACTTAAACCAATTGATCTGAATGAATAACTATATGATGGAGACTAGGGCTATGTCTCCCCCTGCCACTTTCGATGGATTATGTCCTAAATATGATACTATTCAGTTTATTTATAACTTGTTAATGGCTAGGTAATCTTGCTTACGAAATACCCTCTCTCAAGGTGTATTCGCCTATCTCGCTAGTAGAGTTGAGTGTATCTCTACCCCAACTCGATACTCCGAAACGCTTAAATGTCTAACCTTAATTGCCACTCGATCTAATATCTCTATTTACCGACTAACCGGTCGTTTACTCGATCCTGTAACTCCTCATCTCTCGAATCTCTGACTTCAAGATAGTCACGCCATGTCGGGTTTACATCAACATGTAATTGATTCACATATATAGCGATATTAACAAATTATGAACAACTGAATAATATTAAATGCAATTAATTAATCCATGGACTTGTGACAGGGTTCAACAACACCCTAGGTAGTAAACTAGAACATACTGAATCTAAAAACAAAAATATTCGATTTATAACACATCAGTATTTCTAATTGAAACGAAGAAAGTACAAAACACGGGCGCTTCTTCAAGATCACTACCGGCCGCGGCTCGGGCTCGGCTACCCAGTTCGCCCACCCCACGGTCACCTCGCACTCGCACCCCTTTTTTTCTTTTAATGATGAGAAGACGTGAACTGCCGGTCGCCGCGACGTTGAGACGCGCCGCGCGACGCTGTCAGTCATTTAATTTTTATATTAGTCACCCAACGCTTCGACGTGTGACGCCGCGGACGCTCCAGCCATCTTTATGCACTGCCTCCTTCTGCTCCAAAATTGCTTCCAAAAGCTGCCCTTTTCGCACCAATTGCACTTGCATACACACCAACTATACTAATCAGATATTGAGCTATAAAAATACGTATTTAAATGTAAAATAATGCTAAAAACGTAAGACAGACGCGGATATAACCTGAGTGTTTTAAGCACTCATCACACCCCCAAACTTAGCTTCTTGCTTGTCCCCAAGCAAGAACTGACTCTAAACTGAACACACACTCTACATACTATAGTCTAACACGAAGGTAGTGATGCCCATGCTGATAGATAGAGGATCAAATTGGACCGATTCACACTGCTGTCGTTCTGTTTGAAGTTCACAGGATTTGCAAAGGTGTTCAACTTTCGAAGAACTAGGTTGAACTCGGTGAAGTTGACTAGTGCCTCAGCCTCCGAAGTATTCAATAACTTTTCCCAAGGACCCTATGTGCGTTAAATAAATGACCTCTAGTTTACACTTAGACTCCGACGCCCCCCAAACTTGAGTTCAACTCGCCTAATTGGGAAAATCTAACTACAAAAGGATCGGAAACTAATCGCTTGCAATTTCTAATATACCTTACTACAACATAGAACAAAACTAGTGACCGTAGTTTATGTTAAGTGTTCATGAAGGATTAGTTGGTGACTTCACCAAATGGTTAAGGGCACCGGGAATTCAGTTCTCGAACGTCACCTAACACTCAACTAAACCTAAAGGCCCTAAGCCGTGGGAAAAACCTCCATCTTCTCGGTCCTCGCACCCAAGGAAGTCAATGACTCTCGACCTGCCTGCATCGGGCTTTGAAAGGCCCCTGACTGCGTCTTGGATTCATCGAAGATCCTACTTATTCTATCTCTCTCTCTCTCTCTTTCTCTCTCTCTCTCTCTATATATATATATATATATTTTTATTTTTTTCTTTTCCTTTTTTTTTTTTTTTTTTTTTTTTTATTGGGGCTCAAGGCAATCCTCTTTATTCACTCCGTGTCCCATCTCTTGCTTGTAGACTCCCAAAGGTTGTTGAACCTTAGTAGCCGGGTCCGGTACCTAGGCATACCTTAGAGATCATTTGAGTGTGAATGTGATAGGCTCCTGAGCAGGAGCCTTGAATATCCTATAGATTCACTATGCCTCTCCACCTATTCAACCTAATTCCCGAGCGTCAAACACCCTATGAATCCTATCTAGAGATATACACTGTTTTCTATGACAGTAGTGGATTCGGCTAAAAAGTGATCTTCAACTCTCAAACATGGCACACACACACAAATTACCTAAACTTGATACCACTAAACATAGATATGGTCTACGAAAAATAAAAACAAAAACTAAACACATGACTCGACAAACTAAAATGAAAAAGCGTATATGAAACTAAACGAGAACACAAACTAACATGCTGTAACGAAACTACACTACAACAAAATACTTAAAATCAAAACAAAACAATACTAATCTAAACAAACACTGATATTCACGATCACCACCCACAACCCCCAAACAAAATATCCGGGCGTCCCCACCGGCAAGAAAATAATGCAGAGGTGAAGGGAACTCCCCGTGATCGTGACCGGTAATCGCTGCGGGTGGCGCGGGCGGCCGGGAGGCTAGAAGCCGGGCTAGCTGGCCTGGAGGATCGGCCGGCCACATAACAGTGGCCTGGTTGGCCAGAACTGTACGCACGTCAACGCGAAGGGCCTCCATATCCTGTGTGATGAGGACTCCTGTTTTGGGTCTCATCCCGCACGTGATCAAAAGCGCCTCAAGTAGTGGAGTAGCACCGGTCCCGAGGCTCTAAAAGGGACCTGGAGGAGCTGCCTCCGTGGACTGCTGTGGTGGTGGTGGGTGGGACGAGGACTGCCCAATGTCCCCCTGGGGATCGCCCAGGAGTCCAAAGCAAGCCTGATAGTCGTGGAGCTCGTCCTCGTCCGAGGGCTCATGGCCGACCGAGGGCCTCTCGTGTCGTGACAACGCTTTGTCCTCTCGACAGATATGGCCTTAATGGGGTGTACCTGTTCTCATTGTCATCTAGGGCTGATTCGCGCTACGCGAGGGCTGAGCCAAAATCAACAAAATTTATATACACCTGTTCTCACACGCCGTAGTCAAGCCATCGCAAAGATAATGCCCAGTATTCGAACACCTGGGATGGGCTTTCATCCTAAAAACGTCTGCATAAGTGCACGGTTGCAAGGCTTTCATTTGGACTCTTGGATTTGCTTCAAAACAAGGGCGTAGGTTGAAAATCGAGAAATTGTAAAATCGAAAATGAAGTGTGAAAAGTTAATCTTGAAGATTTAGGTCACTAACTTGGTGTTGGGGCAAAACAAGTGTCTCGTTTTATCCTCAAGTATGACATGCAACCTATAGTCCAAGGCATAACCGATCTATGTTTAACTAGCAAACTCACCTCTTGAAATTAACTCCTTATTTGAGTCAAACAATGTAGCATGCATCTATGACCCTTTACTATTTGAAACCCTAACATTTAAATATCATTTCAGAGGCTCGTAAAGACCATCTAAAGAACCACAGTGCATCTAGCATTAAGTATGCACTGTATCCTAAAGCATGGAGAGTATTGGCCAAATCAATAACATTCAATGCTATTCAACCCCAATTTGAGAAGATGGGGTCATAAACACAAGACCTATGGCTTTTAATACAAGAGGACAACATGGCTATGCCCCACTACTCAAGCTGGGCCTTCCTTCCTCTTCAAAGAAAGGAGGTTTAGCTACATCTCTTGGAGTTGTCATCCTCAAGAGGGGTGTTTGGCAGCCAAGAAAGTAAGAGAAAGAGGAGAGAGAAGAGAGAAAAGCAAAACCTAATTAAAAAAATACGAGACAAAAATAAAAACTTACCAATCCTTCTCTCCCCCAAAATTCTCCATGTTTATTACAAAAAGAGAGGGGTTTATATAGGCCACCTCAATACATGAAAATACCAAAAAACCTACAAATTTGGCTAAGTTAAAGGACAAGAGAGTAATACACCAAATTTGAAGTCGGTTAGCATTAAATACAAAAGCATGACGAGTAGCGCTGAATTTCGCTAGGGCTGAAGAATTTCTGCTAGGTAGCTAAATCACCTCAGCATAGCGAAATAGGAAATTTCGCAGAGCTGGGTACTCAAGTATTAGCGAAATTTCGCTAGCTTAGCTTAAATTTTCGTGAGTAGCAAATCATGAAATTTCGCTAGAACAAGGTTTCAGCGAAACCCCGGTGTCTAGCTTAAAAGCACAATTTACTGAACTTATGGAATTTTCGCAAACTCAAGGAATTTCGTAATCCCAAGAAAATTTTCAAGAGTTTAGCGAACACGGTTTGTCGATTTCACTGCTTGCCTCCGTCTTCTCATCAGATCAATTTTTCTTCACTTTACTTCGGCTTGACATTGATTCTTGGGTTGTTTGAATGTCCGACACTTTAGTTCAAACTCATGATTCATCATACATCCCGAGCATATTAACTCAAAGTGCGCAAAACCTCGCAAATACCAAAATACTTTCTAAATGGCATAAGTGCTACTAAGAAGACTTGAACACTTCAATTGGTTATTAATGACATGATTAGTGCACAAAAAGCACTCAAACCCATTTAAAATAGGGTCTAAAATAAGACTTTTTTGGTACTAATCACACCCCCAACCGAAACGCTGTTATCCCAAGAATGCAAAACAAAAAGGAGATGCATGTAGTGATTTTCAAAAAGTTTATGATTCAAAAAGGTGTATATAAACATATAAACAGTACTTTAAATTGAAAAATGGACACCAAGTTTGAAAACCGATATGAAAGAGCCAAAACCATACAAGAACAATTTTAGGTCAATATTGGTTCCATGATTCTCAACTTGAATTTCCACCTAAGTCTAATGGTTCTTTATATAACCGCATTAAGTCAATAACTGAAAATGTCCTCCCAACCTAGCACCGACATGGCCTTGTTGTTGAACAACCTAGATATAGCTATTACACTCTTTTTTTTTTATTCAACTACAATGTAGGGTGCAATGCCTAAAATTCGACTTCACCAAAGTCCGTGTAACGGGGGTCCACCGATGACTCCCAACCAATTAAGGTTTAGGGCATCAAGCCAAAAGGATCACTTGACCACAAACTCTACAGGCTTCACCCCGGACTCCGTATGACTTCGAAAATCAAGCACCTACACCATAGACTCTACCTATCCACCCCATGTATCGAACACAAAATCGACATTCCCAACCACTTAAGGCTTAGGGCATCGGGTTTCAAAGGCTCTAAAGGCTTTCGCCATACAACTCTCGACCGTTGCTCCTGCCTGCAAACCACGACTTTATTTTTCTTTTTCTTTTTCTTTTTGGAAGACAACATTGGTTCTTCATATGTGGGTAACTCAAAACTATCTAGTCACTAACATACCCATAGCTTCAGCTTGCAGTTTAAAGGAGGCAAACAAATTCACAAATATTGAAATAACTGAGTGCAAGTAGTGTGAATTAGCATAAAAGGAGAAATTTCAAGTTGAGCATGCCGAACTGTGGATTGATCAAAAATTTACTCAAGCATGGAATTTGTCAATATGTAGGTGACAAACAGTGCTTCAATTTCCAACATAAAGCAATTCAATCTGGTCTAATTTGAAGCAATTCAATTGTTCAATTGAAAAGAAAAACATTTACACCTTGTAAAGGCACAAAACATGATATGTACAAAAAGTTGTATATATATAAACTGAATAGCTTTTGATATAGCCAAAATGGCTAATACATGAATATCAAGCTAAACATACAAAAGTATCACTGCCTACTATGGCTAATACAAAAATCCTAATCAAAATCAATAGGCAATTGATAAAGCTGATAACTATACAAAATGTAAAGAAACTCAACCACCACTGGCTGTGGTGGTGGTGGTGGTGGGTCTGCTTCGGCCGGCCGCCGCACCTAACATCCAAAGAAGCTGGCGGTTGTGGCGGGTCTCTCGCCGACCGTGAACATGAGGAAGACCCGTGTGGGTCATAACTGCGGTCGCATGGAATGGCATCGGGCCAATCTCTAATCCTCGGGTCGTCATAGGCCGCTAGTGAGCAAGATAGCATCCATCACACCAAATATCTCTCTCGAAATGACACACGATCAGATCTCTGGCCGAATGGTGTGGTCGATCAGACGGGCCAGAGTATCACCGCAGCTCGCGATGTGGCCAGGGATGGTGGGACGGAGGTGACATCCGTGGAACCTGACTCGTCGTATCTCGGCCTCGGGGCGTGTATATCCATTTGGTCCCCGCCTCCCGACCACTCCTCCCCGGTCCCGTGGTCGTAGGCGGAAAGATACCCGGCATAGTCATCACCCGGCTCCACTCCGTCATAACCGTGGGGCATCGAACCCTCATCTCGATCCCAGTTCTCGGGAATCCCATATGCTCGAACATGGCAGAGGAGTCTCTGCATAAGTAAAGGAATGCTTCCTTCGCCTGCATTCTCAAGTCCTTCCGATGGACCTTCTCCTCGAACTACAAAAGAGAGGCCATCACCAGCAAAGGGATTGAACCAAAATCCCCGAGATCCGGTAAAGAGCCGCCAAGATGGCTCCCCTCCTTTGCACATAATGCTACAGCGGAAATAAGCTCGTCCTGAACAGATGGTCGAGCAACAAAGATTCGAGAAGTGAGCGCTCCTCGTAAAATATTGGTCCAAAGAAGGTGCCCCCGCCGCTCGAACCATCTCGAGCGAGGGGCGAGCGGGCCCAATCTCCAGAACTCCCTGCATTGGCCGGCCGGTATACGCAGCCAAGAGTCGTTGAAATATCTACGCCCGAGCACTCGCAGCGATCATCATCATCGAACTCCAAGCTCACACGACTCAGCCGGCCCCTGCAGGTCATCGAGCGGTAAACCGCAACACCACTCGCGTAAAGAACGCCGTCTCGAGTCATGAAAGGTAATAGAATATTCCTCGATCAACCTCACGGACCCAGATCTAGGATCAGCTCCTCGCGTGGACGCCGTAGTACCTAATTTCGATGGAATCCAGCTCACGATGGAGTCGTACATTCCCTAATTCAAGGTTCCCACAACAATGGCCTCCGAATCCTCGAGGCAGCGACACCGAGGGGTGATTGCCTCTCCAGCAGAGCAGGACCGGTGACTCCGCCGCGGGCCGAGGATGATGACTCCGCCCCGGGCCCGATGTGCGCCCGCTGGAGTGGCCCGGGCCCGAACTCCTCCGAGGCACCGTGACGGGGCACCCGGTCCCATCCGTGTCCGACAAGGTCTAATCCCCGAGGCTCTCGTGCACCCGCCGGGACCTGATGGTACCGAGCTCGGACCTAGCCGGGCCTCTCTCGTGTATCAATCTCACTCGAGCCCAACACAAGACCCACCTCGAGTATGGTGAACCATATCAAAATGCACCGATGCACTCAGAGAACTAAACCGAGGTTAAGACGACCGAGGCACTCAAAATAGCAAATGAACCGTGGCTCACTGCAACAGCCTAAAATGACCCCGAACTCGGCAACAAAGGCTCGTGAAAAGACCAAATGCCGAGGCGTGCGTAAATAGCTGAACCGGCAAGTACCCAAGTAGCGTTGATAAAATGGCGTGCTGAGGCTCAACAAGGCTCAACAGGTGGCTCGGGGTCGGGCAATGAACGACAAAGGCTCATGCGCGTGGCGGAGGCTACCGTGGCTCGCAGGCCGAGACTGAGGTACAAGCAAGGGCTAGGATGCACAGACCACCTGCAGGCGTCGGTCCGCGGCTCGGGCCGTGGAGTGCAAATCCTAAGAAGGGCAGGCGTGGACCACTACGGCAGCAAAGGACCTGGAAGCTCCCGGAAGGTTCTACAGTAGGTCGGGACGCGGAGCTCGAGCAAAATGCGCAGGGCTTCTCCGAGGCGCAGCGAAATGGCTTAAATGGATGCCCCTTCCACCAGTTTAAATAGGCTCAAGCCAGGGCACCAAGGGTCTCTCATTCCATTTTTCGCTACTAAGTGCACTTGGCCATGCCGGGGCTTCCTCGAAATCCAAAATTTTAAATTAAATATTACTACTATAAAATTATTATTATAAAATTTACTATATGAACTAAAAATAAAATTTAACAAACAATACTATACTATGTAAACAAAGTACTAAATATTAAAAAATTACTTAAATTAAAAAGTTTGCTAAAATAATTGAATTAAATAAAATTAAACAAAGTAAACATGGTAATCCCAATCTGCTCTGAAACACCGAACCAGCCCCATTCTCAAAATTCTCAAGGGGGTCAAGGAGAATGATCTCCCTCAACCCCTCGCAGTGAGTCCGGGCCGATTCCAAATGTGTCGGGTGCCCAAATGTTGATCCGCTTCCTCACCGATGGTTTGTGATTTGAGCAGCTATTTGCAAATTGGTGTTGATGGCAAGACCAATATCTCTCATCTCGATGGCTTATTACTCCTTGCATTTCGTACACCGTGTTTTCTCGCACACCGATCAATTGAAACAACTTCATCGAAATTTGATTTTCGCCAACAAATTTCGCCATATTCAAAATGGAAGATGTTTAACTCCAAAGTCATGTTACTATTGTTGCATGACTCATCTCGGCAATTTATTATTGTATCAATGTGGGTTTAAACAATCTCCTAAGATGATTGGTACATGATTGGGTTCACTTGCAATCAAGCTCAAGAGTCAAGCACCACAAAATCTACCTGGTAGTAGAATTTGTCTATTTTCACTAAGCATCCTCAACTATCCCCTTAGGATTTTCACCGATCTATCTACCAATGGTGGATATTGGTAGGTTTAAGTTCACCTAAACTAGATGCTTGTATACCGAATACTAGATTAGGTTAACACTCATTCCAAATCAAGTAATGACTTGCCCATGCAATTCTACCAATATTAACTAAATTGTGAGATCCCGGATCCTTGTATTTAATGTGGTACTTGCTTTGATTATGGTGACCACTTGCTCAAAGGAGAAATGCCTTCTTCTCACGCCTAGTCCCTCTTTAATCGTGCAAAGATCTTTCAAAATTTCCAGATGTGGACTTGCTTCGATTATGTCCAAGCAGGTATGTTAACCTTCACTCATTTTAGGACTCTAAATGCTCGTCACGATGCCTTCTTCTTACCTCTAAGTGCTTGTGAAATGGAGGTGGTATGCGTGTATTTCATTGAATCTCCCTTAGGAGAATATGCTCAGATCGCAATTCTTCTCCCGATCGGATTCTTCAAATGTGCTTCGCATAGGCCGATCAACCTCTTTCCACTTCTCAAAAATGTTATAGCCTTAACTTCATCCATTCCTGAATTGTTGGATGACCCGACCTCATGGATTCCCTTGGGATTTGGGCCCATTTGTGATGAAACCTCCTTTATCTTGTACCTCTAGCAACTTGATCTTGGTGATTGAATACTGTAGATTGTCAATTTTCTGGTTGAGATTGCTCTCAAGCCCATCTATTCTTTTATTCAGTGTACTTTCTACAGTATCAATCCTTTGTGCCAGTTGCACATTGATTCCTTTTGTTCCTCAGCAAGTTTGCCCACCACCTTACTCAAATTCAATGGCAAGCATTTCCTTGCTTTGGAGAAGAGGATAATTGGTTGTTGTATGGTGTGAGAAGTACCAAGAGTTTGGCACTGAGGGTACATAGGCGGGGGGGTTGGGTCTCATACAAGATTGAGGTAGATTCCTCAATTAGATTGTAGATATTCTCATATGGAGCATTGGATTATTTGTGGCTTATGGCTGTCCTCTGATGTTTGCACATTCCCGACATCAAATCCTTCTTTGCGGGGCCATAGGACATGGTTCTCTGTTGAGAGATTGGGGTAGTGCGGGGTGGTGTGGGATTGCAGATCCTTGCATGCACCTCTTGGAGATGTTGCCTTCCCGAGCTCCTCTGCCTTCCTAAGTAGGGGTTGAAATCCACAAGCTCTCGTTTCTCTTCTCTGCGGTGCATACATCCCACCTTTGGTTGTTGGTGGTCTCATCCTATCCAATTCTCTGGGTTCAGGCTCATCCCTGACCCTTAGAAGTTTCAACCACGTAATTTAAAAAAATCCATGGCCGTGCGGATGTACTCGAGAAAGTCTCCTCCACACATGTTTCAGCCTCATGGCGGAGACATACCATATAGAGTAGTTCCACCAACATCCAAGTATCAAACCCATGATGTTAGGCATGCGCTGATGGTTTCCATAAATCTTTCCAACAACTGGTAAAATCTCTCACCATCATGAGAGTACACCAAAGGTATAAATTTGTCTTTTCAAATTATTGGTCTATGAACGAAGAACTTCTTGGTCGACTGCTGACTCATTAATTTAGATAGTTCCTAGGTCTCAATGAGTTTTAGCGAATCTTGGCCTTGTCGCTAAGGTCAATGGAAATGCTTTCGGTGTGAAGATCCATATCGTCATTACCTTCAGCGAAGGAGTGAGTGCGAGCCTCCTCCAAAATCCCTAATATGAGTGTATAGTTTTCATTTCCATACCATGATATGTAGGGAGTAGGGGTACCAAATAAGGCCTCCTTTGCTGCATCTTGGCGGGAGGAATGATCTGAGGATGGGGCACCCCCAACTCTAGGAGGTGGATGTGATCCTCGTAGCTCTATAAGCATTTGGATTCATGTGAGGATCTGAGTTGACTTTGTTCCTCGGGTATGGGATCCATGGTATCGGTGTGTGCCACACTAACTTCCTTGGCTGGGTGAGTTGTATCTTGTTCTATCACGATCTACGATACATCTCTATCCTTTGTTATAACACCTTTACAAAATTTAGAGACAACAAAAACCTTCTGAGCTTGCAAAAGATTAAAGTTAAATAACAAAAATTAAAAATTGTTGAATAGAAAGCCCGAAAACGGTCACGATTCTTTTGCTAAAATCTTTGAAAACTGGCAGTTCCTGCAACTGAGTTTCAAAAAGAGGTAAAAAGATTACCTTCACTTGTGATGTTGATCACAAGTACACTTCAACTTACCATTAGTAGTTTGGCACCATCCCCGGCAACGGCGCCATTTGATTCGTGCCACAGTAGGCTGAGCTAAAATCAACAAAATTTATATACACTAAGTTCCTACTCTTTGCAGTAGTCAAGCTCTTTTCTTGGTATGGTGAATACTAAGATTAGAACCACGGGGATGGGTTTCATCCTAAAAATGGTTTGCATAAGTGCACGAAGGTAAGGCTTTCTATTTGGACTCTTTGGTTGCCAGCGATTGAGTAGGTTGGCGAAATTGTAAAAAACTGAAAATGAAGTGTGAAAAGTTAACTTTGAATTTGGGTCACTAACCCAGTAGGATTAGGGCAAACAAGTCCTCGGGTTTTATCCTCGCGTTATGACATACAACTTTATAGTCGAGGCATAGCAGTCTATGTTTAACTAGCAAACCTCACCCTTGAAATCAACTCTATTTGAGTCAACACAGGTGGCATCATCTATGGCCCCTTTACTATTGAAACCCTAACATTTTAAATATCATTTAGGCTCGTAAAGACCATCTAAAGAACCACAGTGCATCTAGCATTAAGTATGCTGTAATCTAACATGGAGTATTGGCGAATCAATAACGTCGATGCTATTGACCTAATTTGAGAAAGATGGGGTCATAAACAGTACCTATGGCTTTTAATACAAGAGGACAACATGCACTTGTACTTTTCTGCTGCTTCCTTATCTTCAAGAAAGGAAACAGCCAAACATCTCTTGAGTTGTCATCCTCGAGAGGGTGTTTGCTTGTGAAAGTAAGAGAAAGAGGAGAAGAGAGAGAAAAGCAAAACCTAATTAAAAATACGAGACAAAATAAAACTTGCAATCCTTCTCTCCCCAAAATTCTCCATGTTATTACAAAAAGAGAGGGGTTTATATAGGCCACCTCGATGCAGCGAAAATACCGAAAAACCTACAAATTTGGCTAAGTTAAGACGAGGAGTAATCATGGAAATTTAGTGGGTTCTTGATAAATACAAAAGCATGGCGATGGTTCGTAAATTTGAAGAATTTGTGGATGGCGAAATCGCCGAGCATAAGCGAAATGAAGCCGCTGAGCAGCAGTTTCGCTGGCTAAGCGAAATTTATTAACAAGCGAGGTGCAGTGATGTAATCATGAAATTTAAGCTAGGAGCAGTTGCCTCGTGAAAACCACGGTGTCTGGCGAAAATCCACAATTTATTTGAACTTATAAATTTAGCTAAACATATGAAGATTTTATGATCGATAAAATTTTATGGGGCTTAGTGAAATTCTTCAGTTTTCTTGATTTTCCTTTGCTTTGCCTCTGTCTTCCTACGCATCAATTTTTCTTCACTTTGCCTTGATTTTTCATTGATTCTTGGGGTGGTTGATGTCGACACTTTGAGTTTCAAACCATGATTCATCATCGTCCAGATATTGAACTCTAAGTCTTGTAAAGCACAAAACAGCGAAAATATATACCCCAAATGGCATAAGTGCTCTTTAGAGAGACTTGAACACTTCAATTGGCATTAATGCAAGCATGATTAATTACTCAAAAGCACTCAAAACCTATCTAAAATAGGGTTAATGGCGCGGAGTGCCAATCAGGAAACGGCTCGTTGCCAGCCCATGTGAGGAAAGGGTGCCCCAGTCATCTTAAGCGTCGGTTATGGAGATGGCGTCCTCTATAACCGCCCGACGTAAAGAATATCTGAATGATGGCATAGTTGAAGCGAGAGCAGCGGCAGCGGTCACTTCACACCACGTTAGGTAAATCGGAATGAGGTAGCGGCGTGATGAAGTGATGCGAACAGGGATATAGGCGAAATGCTTGGCCTTGAAGTGGGCCGACATGGCCCTCCTTTGTTGAGTTTCCATTCACCACGTCCATTAGTCGAGACCGAATGACGCAAAATTGTCGGGGTGCTAATCAAAGCCGATCAAGCGGCTCAGGGATGATCCAAGATTATAATAGTGATTGATCGACTCGCGAGTCGACCACACCCTCACGAACTACCTTCTTGCGGCGTGGGAGGCGAAAGTTGTAAGAATTCTTGCACCACACTCGCCAGCGGTTGGATGAGGTGGATTGTAAAGTGCTTTCTCGCCATCCACTTGGATCACTTGATAGTTTTGAGGGAAGAAGTCGTTAGGGTGATGAAGCCAGCACCTTAATAAATGATCGGTTCTTGCGGTTGGTGCGAGCCGATCGATATTTTCCTGGATTAGCGAACCCGTTACATAGTAATTTGGGGTGGGTCCTCAACGCCCGACCCGGCAATGGAAACAGCCACGCGCTTTTTTCGGACATAGGTGAAGACACAGAGCTCTAGAAGGTGATGAACTCAAATGGTACTAAGGTGGTAATCCGAGGTTGGCTAGACAATTATGACACCTACAATGCACTATACACTAGGGCCAAATAGGCCAGCGAAAGAAGACACCCTTGAAGGGCGGCCCAGGATACACATAACGAGCTAGCTAGACCTAATGTGGAATCTCATACCCAAGGTGGAGGACTCGACTGAAGGAGGGACACCTACGTGCAGTGTGGTGAAGGCGAAACCCGGACAGTGGACTGGGAGTGTGTGGTGGTGACGGCGGTGTCAGAAAGGGTGTCGGAGGGCAAAGCTGTGGCCTGGAGCCCGGTGTATGTGAGGGACTCCCGGTAAATTCGTGTGGAAGGGTGTGCGAGGCTAGGGTTCAAGCGGATAATCTGGTGAAACGGAAAAGTGGAGATGTTAGGCCTTAAACAAGGTAATGTCGCGACGTTCGGATGCAACGTCGCGACGTTCGAAGGAATGTCTTCGACGTCGCGGCGTTAGAAGCGGCGTCATAGCGTTCGGAGGATGGTAATAATCAACTTCGTGACGTTGGATATCAACGTCGCGACGTTCCAAAGGAGGGTAAAATCAATGTCGCGACGTTAAGATCTCACGTCGCGACGTTCCAGAGAATGGTAATAATCAACGTCGCGACATTCCAGAGGAGGTAAAATCGTCGCCAGCGGTGAGATCTCCGCGTCGCGGCGTTCCGGAGAAGTCAAGTAGCGTCGCGGCGTTCTGACGTCGCGGCGTTACTAACATCGCGGCGTTGAGATCAACGTAGTATTTGACAAAAAGGCCCAAAATGTACATCTATGCAATCATGGTCTGAGATAAGAGAAAACTCCCCTCGTGTAATTGTGACTTTTTGGACGTTTGTAGTGCTCTGCATGAACGGATCCGCAGTGCAACCGTTAAAAGTCACGGTAACATCCAAAAGGATTCCGATTCTGGACGAAACATCAAACCAACATAGCCCGCAAAAGCCAGATAATAAAAATATAAACCATAGAAAGAAGGGATGCAGAAAACTTGGTTGCCCAGAAGCGCTATGTTTAATGTCGTTAGCTCGTATTACACAGTCTGTGTTCTAGAATCAGAGGCTCTTGGGGTACCTTCTTTTGCAGCCGTCGATCGTCAAAGGAATGATCGCCTCATGGAACTCGCCCCAAAATCTGACTTCAACCATTGTGTGAAGTAGCGTAAATGTTCCTTTCTCGGGATGAGTAACCTCTTGCCCCTCCATGTGAAAAGACCTTGAGTCATGAAGGTCTGACCATACAGATTTCAATTTCCCGGGAAGAGTTTTGAGCGGGAATTAAACAAGAGGACTTATTGTCTGCCTCGAATTCCACTTCTATTAATGTATTTGTCATGCGGGCTTTTGTCTTTTCCTTGTAAATACGGCCATTTTCATGAAGCCGTTCACGAATTAAGTCGAGTTCAGCGGTACATGTGATCGCTATCAGTTAGTGTATTGTCCATATTCGGTCTTTGAGTTGCCCGATGGCTCGTGCTCCAATTCCAGCGGGTGACACGGCTTTGCCATAAACGATTCTAAGCGGCTGACATACCAGGGTGTTTAAGCGGTAGTGCGCTGAAGTGCATCTTCAATTTTAGACAATCCTTCACTTGGGCGATAGCGTACTCTCCGGAATGGACTTAATTTCCACGGTTGATACCTGCGCGCCATTATTGTGGGTGATATGCAAGGGATGTACGATGGCGAACTCCATACTTTTGCAAAACCTTGTCCATCTTATTGCAGAAATGAGTACCGTTATCTGTGATTAGTGCTCGAGGGGTTCCAAATCGTGAGAATATGTGGCTGCGAAGAAATTGAGCCACTACCTTGGCATTGTTAGTACGGGTTGGGGTGCTTCAACCACTTCGAGACATAATCTTTGCCCGTAGAGATGTCTGATTGTTATAAGATTAGGGAAATGGTCCTTGAATCTATCCCCCATAAATCGAACAATTGACTTCTAGAATATGATGCATGGGTAGTTCATCGCCTAAATACCCCCATCCGTGACATTTATCACATATGAATACAAAATGATGAAACATCTTAAATAAATTAGGCGGTAAGCGATTGAAGAACCTTGAGCTGCTTTGTTCTTTAGCCACCAAAATGTCCACCACATGGTAAGTGTGCGATGGAATTGAATCTTGTTCATTTGTCTTATAGCACACATCTCGGATCAGCAATTGACGCAATGTACGCAGAAAGTTAGCTCACTCCCAATAGTAGTCATTTAGTGAAGCGAAAAAGTAGCTTTTACATTGATAGTTAAATTCGGAGGACTACCTTGGCTGCAAATAATTCATAATCTTCAAACCATGGTTTGCTCTCTTGTCTTCAATAGCTAAGGTTGCTCATCACGGAAAATACGTCATTCACTTGAATATCATCACTTGCCTTCAATCGTGAAAGATGATGCGCCACTGGGTTCGATTACCTTTCTTGTCTTTAATCTCAGCGTCGAATTCTTACTGTGATAGATTACCGGATTAATCGGAGTTTGGCGTCTTTTTAGTCATCAAGTATTTAATGGCAGAATGGTCCGTGTGAACTACGACCTTGTTACCAATCAAATAAGGTCTGAATTTGTCAAAAGAAAAGACAATAGCTAATAGTTCTTTCTCTGTAGTGGCATAATTCAACTGAGCATCATTCAAGGTTCTGCTAGCATAGTAGATTACTTGGAAAATTTTCTCTCGTTGCGCTAACACTACCCCAATCGCAAAATAAACGTCACACATGAGTTCAATAGGAAGGACCAATGCGGAGCTACGGCCAATGAAATTTGTGTCGACTTATCTTTTATCACGAAAATGCATACAAACGTGTGAATCAAACTCAAATGGGATCCCGCATGGGCCCGGAGAAAAGGTTGAACAAACGGTTTTGCAATATGAGAAGAAAATCTTTGATGAATAGCGCCTATAGATCCGGTGGCTAAAAAACTTATCCTTTTTACGGAAGTGAGGTGGGGTAATTTTTCGATTGCTTCAATCTTTGCTTACTACTCTACCTCTGTTCCCCTTCTTTAAATCCGATGTCCGTGCAATACCCTCTTGTACCATAAAATGGCACTTACCGATTGAAATTACCGTTGGTCTCCTCGCATCTTACCAATCTGAATCTCAATTTTCGGGCGATTTGTCATATGAATTACGATACTAAAAAATGCGTCCATGAAGGTCTCGGTGTCTTCTACGACCATGTCGGAGAAATATGGCCATCATACATCGTTGGAAGAAGTTCCCGGGCGCATTGCACGATCAAAGTGTCGCACGAATCTTTGAATATCCCATAAAGGGACATGTGAATGTCGTCTTCTCTGATCTTCGGGGCAATAACCCAATTTGATTGTAAGCGGAGTATCCATCGAAAGAAATAATATTCATGACCAAATTGTCGATCCGACATCTAATCTAAGCAGCAATGAAATGATCTTTTCGAGTGGCTTTGTTGATTTCCGATAATCACTACACAAATCCTCCACGATAGCTGACATTTCAAAACGATAATATATTATTCTCGATTCTTATAGTGAGTTTGTTTCTCACTTATGATGCTACTTAGTTGGACTTACCCATCTGTTTATGCGAGATGAGGATAAATTACCTTAGTATCCGACCATTTCAATGCTTCACTTTGGACTACTCTTTCATCGTTTGGATTCAACCTCTCATCTTCCTTGAAGGTTTATACCATACCGGCAAAATACGATGCATGCACATGGAAGGCGAATCCTTCGTCGATAGAGACCGTCAGTGCATTTTTATGATCTGCGAAGGACCCTCAATAACTTCTCCTCTTCTAGTTGAGTCAGGATCTTTGAGATGATCCTTTGGTAAGGTGGATGCTACGAATATGCATACTTCAAATGGCTAGGTAGAGTTTTGTTCCATCTTGGGTGGTTGTTTAAGCGATGGCAGCGTGTTAGCTCGGCCACTAGAGAGACTGAAGTGTTCCTTATTAGATGCGAAAGAATCCATCCATTTACATATTCTCTGCCTCTTCGCTCTCATATTCTAAGGATCATTACGTACTAGGCTAGCCTCTAAAGGTCGATAAGACCACTTTATTTGAACAACATAGCCCTCATATCTCTGCCATGAAACAAGTATCACTCTCTGCCGGATGTCTCACCGCTTCAAACACGTTGAACTTAACCATCTTCACCTCTCTTTAGTTCTCCTCTGAACATCAATCATTGCTCTTGCCGATTGCAAGAAATGTTCCCAAGATTATAGGTATTTCTTTATCTTAACCATATCTATCTGATGAAATCTCTTTGGGAAGATAAATTTGTCCAACCTTTACTAAGACATCTTCTAATACCCCTCTCCGGATGTGAGGATCTGTCGGCATTGAAAGTGTAGCTAATGATCGAGACAGCTTCACACAATCCCAAACGTTTAAAAATGGACAAGGGCATGAGATTAATCTTTTAATCCTGGCTCTCGAGAATAGCATTTCGATGGTGCAGGATAGTGGCGCACAGGTCTTTAAGCTTTGCGGGCGGCTTCTCTGAAGTGGCACTACATTCCTCAGTTAAGTTAAGCGACCGTCGTGATCTTCTCTTAGAGGCGATTATGTCCTTCGTAAATTTCACATAGCCCGGGCATCTGCTCCGGAGCATCGACCAAGCGGGATATTGATGTGCTGACTTCTTGAACACTTCCATGAATTTGGTGACGCTTATCGATATGCTTCTTTGGCGTTATGGATATGATTGGTGGGTTGTCACTTGCTTGATAGTGTTCCGTGACATTTCTCGCGAGGTTATTCATGTCGGCATGATCATTAAGTAAATTTGGATGACCTTCTACGATCCTCCTCTAAAGCAGGGATTTCCTTGTGTCTCAATTCGCCACTTCGGCATAATTTGCTTTAGCGTGTGTTCATTCCATCTCTTCTTGGGTTCATAAGATCGCCAGTAAGAACGGCGCCTTCTGTCGATAGATTAGCCATTTTGACCATCTGTACCTTCAGAGTTTCTCAGCTGCGGCGCCAGTTGTTCAGGTGGGTGGCATATTCTTCGCATAATTTACCTTTGTCTCATTCATAAAAGCGGTGGAAGTCGACATTTGTCGAGGCGTATTACAAATCCCTTTCTCGGGAGGTGGTTCGTTAACTTCGGTTTGATGGCATGTTGTTACGATTGTTCCTCCATCCCTTACCTTGGGATACGATTATTCACGATTCATAGTTATTCGCCACCCTTAGCCTTGATTTTAGTTTTGATAGTTATTTCCCCATAACATCCTTGTTATTTGTGGTAGTTGATTGAATCTCGACATCACGAGCTCTTCTTAGTTTAGTTCTGACTAACGTCGTGCTGTCTTTGTCCTCCGCAGATTCACACAACTCCCATGGGTTAGTCGTATGGCGTGTGATTCCTTTGCTATCTATAGCTGTTTAGTATTCTCTGACATGATTAACAGTTGTTGAGAACCTCATTGTCAAATGCAGCGTGGCCTTTCTTGGTGTAAATCTTCTCCTGAGCCCTTTGATTTGTATTGGTTGCTGACATCTTCCAAAATTTCATATGGCAATCGTTGGTTTTCTTCATTGGTGATCCTCCGACTAAGGCATCAATCAACATTAGTTTAATTTCTCGGACCATTATAAAAGTATGGACTGCATCCATTAAGTGGGTCTGTGATGTGGGCACTTCCTCAATAGTTCATGAAATCTGTCCCATGCCTCTGCTAGGTTCTCTCCCTCCATTTGTCCAAAAGTATTGATTTCTTACTGGGATTGTACGATTTTAAGTGGGAAGAACTTGGTAAGGAAATTCTGCGCTCGTCGTTCAGCGTGATGGAATCAGGTGGGTGGCCCATCGGCCAGTACTTGGCATATCACCTAGTGAGAGTGCAGAACAATCAACGAGTGCCTCTTCGGTGACCCCATTAGCCGCTGATAGTGTCACAAACTTCAAAGTTGGTGAATGCATATTTGGATTCGTTAAATGACGTGGAGCAGGATGTTAGCATCTGTAAAGTGGTGGCTTTAGCTTCCGAAATTGTTTACTTTGAATGGTGGTGCCGATAGGCTGTTTGAACAACGGTGGCGGTGAGCAAACTCCTCTGCGGCGTGA
Source organism: Tetrastigma voinierianum (assembly GCA_016808115.1). Lineage (NCBI taxonomy): Eukaryota > Viridiplantae > Streptophyta > Magnoliopsida > Vitales > Vitaceae > Tetrastigma > Tetrastigma voinierianum. Next base: position 136,960 of record JAEQBH010000288.1, read on the forward strand.
ATGGATAAATGCAGGTTGTATCGCGGCACGGGTGCGATTCCCTTCGTTATTCCCATTCGGCCCCCTCTGTGAAAGCTCCGTTTTGCTCAATGTTAGATCTCACTCTTCATTTGTTTTCCATGTTTGCTAGATTTCAATCTATTCCTATTCCACCATTCTCCGGCGTAATACATGCGAGTTCTTTGCTCGGGATCAAACGGATGTAAATTGACTTGATCCTCTTAACCCATATGCTCATTTGAAATACTTATTTTTTCTTTACGAAACAAAATACCCAAATTACCAGTACTTGTAAAAACTAATAAAACAAAATAAAAGAAAAAAGAAATTCCAGAGTAATATCTAATTGCTTTATTCTCTATATCACACTAAACTTATCCCTATGACGATGCGAAAACTTACTTGGTAGCGTGATGTCTGAAAATGACCGCCTATGCGCGAAGTACCGCATCGCCCCCAGTAATATAGTGTACTTATAGTCACAGTGTCGATCCTGCGAGGATAAGCATGTTGAATACAAAGATTAGCTTTTTGAATATTATCTGGATTTCAGTTTTGTATGAGAGATTACTAGTGTCTGAAATTTACTTAAACCAATTGATCTTAATGAATAACTATATGATGGAGACTAGGGTTATGTCTCCCCACATACTTCGATGGATTATGTCTAAATGTGATACTAACCGGGTTTATTTTATAACATTGTGGCTGGGTAAATCACTTTCTTCTGAAATACCCTCTCTCGAGTGTATTCTTTATCCGCATTAGTAGAGTTTAGTGTATCCTACTGACTCGTGCCTAGAGAACCCTTAAATGTCTAACCTTAATTGCCACCTGGGATCGGAATATCTCTGTTCTGAATTAGCAGAAGGCTGCTCTACTCATATCCCCGGGTAACCTCATCTCTCGAATCTCGGATCTCCAGTATAGTCACGCTGATGTTGGCCAAACATCAACATGTAATTGATTCACATATATAAAGTAGATATTAACAAATTATGAACAACTGAATAATATTAAATGCAATTAATTAATCCATGGACTTGTGAGGTTCAGTAACACCCTAGGTAATGCGCTAGAACATCTTTGAATCTAAACAAATATTTGATTTATAGCATCGGTATTTCCTAATTGGGAGCAAAGTACAAACAGTTTGCTTCTTCAAGATCCCACTTTGTCGATGTTGCTGGTTTCGCGTATGCTAGTTTTATCCGCCTCGAATACCTCGAATTTTGCACCCCTTTTTGCTTTTAATGATGAGAAGAGAGAAGACGGAACTGTGTGTCGCGGCGTATCTTGCCACGTATTGACTTTTATATTAGTTGACCCAGCGATGCGGCCGTTGAGGCGTCCTGGCAATGGGGCGTGGTCCGGCTGCTCTTTATCTGCTTTGCCTCCTTCGCTCCAGTGCTTCAAGGCGCCAGCACCGCTACCAATTGCCTCGTACACCAGTATACTAATCAGATTTTGAGCTATAAAAATGCATTATTTAAATGTAAAATAATGCTAAAAGCGTAAAGTGACGGATATAACACAGTGTTTTAAGCACTCATCGGTAACCTTATTTCAGGCGCCGATAGTCAATGCCGCGATTCGAAGTGTCTTATCCTTCTTCTTGGCTAGTCCGATATGATCGAAAGAGTCTTGTCCCTTCTTCTTAGCAAACAAAGCAGAGCTCAATGGTAGGGTACCGGTCTAATAAAACCCTTGTCCAACTATTCCTACAGTTGGACCTTGAGTTCTAGCAACTCAATCGGTGCCATCCTATGAGGTGTCATAGAAATGGGCGGCGTGCGGTGTAACTCAGCCAAAGTCCGTCACGAAACGAAGGTAATCCCGATAGCTCATCAGGAAAACATCCCGTACTCATAAACCACTAGGGTAGACTCAAATCCACCATCTCACTGTCCTCCTAGAGTAGACTTACTAGCCAACCCATCAGTATCTCACACAGTGTGCGGTTGGGGTAAAGCATCATGCTTATCCCCCTGAAAAATCAGACGAATACCGTCCCATGTGTAGGCAATAATCCTCATATGATCATAATTGATGATGACTCGATGTGCCGTCAACCAATCCATGCCAAGAATGACATCAAACTCCAATAGGTCCATCACCCAAAGGTCAGCGCGAAGCGAGAATCACACCGAGATCTTTGTAACTCCACAATCCTAACATATCTTATCAATCCTCACCCTAATCCCTAGGGGAGAACTCACATGTAACGGTTCTTCCAAGGTCTCCACTTCTAAGCCCAAAGCATTCACACAAGATGTAGCAACAAAAGAATGCAATGTACAATAATCAAACAATATCTTTGCCCATAGGCGAGATAGCAGAAACATACCCTGTATAACCGATTGATCAATTGGCTCAGTCTATGGTGTGATGGCGTAGACACCCACAGTCGCCAGTCTGGCTGTAGGCGGCCCTGCGACCTCGACCTCGAGCCGTACCTAGCCTCTCACGCGGTTGGCCGCAGGCTCTTTTGCGCACCACAGGACTCATCTTTGGTTCGCTGGCACTAAGTTGCAGAAAGAACAAACTATGTCCGTGCTGTCCCGGCGATGACTAAGTTGTGCTGTCCCAAAACCTGAGATCCTTGCCTTTGAGAGCAATCTGCCTCATATGCCCGGGGCGTGTGATCGTAACATGTCTTCACATCATAGCGCTAGAAGTCGATACGCCTTAGCCCTAATAGTCGCAAACTCGTCCCTAAAATCCTCGTGGAATAGACTTCTTTTGCTTCTTTCCCAAACTTAAAGAAGACTAATCCTCCCACTTCTCGCGCTTTGCGTGCACCGTCTTAGATGCTCCGTGCATCTGCTATCTCTCTCTCTATAGCAGCCATAGCGCGATCCGACCATAAAGTCCATGTCTTGTGGAGAAATCCTACAATCTTGCCCCCCGGATGGACAACCGAGGCCATCCTCAAACACTCACCTTGTCCATGTCTGTGGCCATAATCATCAGCGTGCCGGTCGGTGAAACAATCATACTTCATACCGCCAAACTCAAGGAACTCCGAGCTTTTGCATCATCTAGCTGATGTGGAAAACTTAGAAAACTTACCCATGAAGCTCTGGAACTCTCCATCATAAATCTCAGGATGCTTGAGGCTTGTGATCACCATATCAGGATTCACCCTGCAGTCGAATGTGGCTCTTGATCTCGTAAACATGGAGGTAATCTCTATAGCCTCCAAAATCCTCTCAACCTATCAAAATCAATGATCACCTACCACTAGATCCCCTCCCTCGGTAAATGTCGGAGGATGACGTGCTATAAACCGTTGGAGGTTACTTGATCCTCCTTGACCTGGTACACTGCACTGGCTTGATGGCGCAACTACAACACCCGTAGCCTCTACAAAGGCTCTTTAGTCACTTCAGATGGTGCTGGCTAGTGCCTCGTGGACGACCTCTCCATCCCCTTCCTTGACTTGCCATCTACAGATGTCAAATAGAAAATTGAGATTTCTTTCTCAGTATTGATTAGTGGTCGTATACTGCAATTAATTTGCATCACACTCATTTTCCATATACTATTTACCAAGAATATAACGCAATATCATGCAATGCAAAGCACAAATTAAATCGTCAAAATGCACATTTGGATGCATGATCTAAACCTGTGCCCATCAAGTCCTAGGTATTTGTATACAAAGAAATCTGTCAGCTACGAGGAGTCTGCAGCCATACAGCGCGTCCACTATCGTGCACGCCCGAGGCGCTATTGCAAGCCAGGCGTTGTCGCCGCACCTCTGTCGTGCGCGCATCTTAGTCACAAGCGCATGCTTGTCGTGCGAATTGGCTTCTATTATAGGCAGCCCAGTGTCTACGTCGTGCAAGGCGAGCGCCTCTATCGTGAACGATGAGGTGTCGCACTACTCGCGCCACACCCACGACCTTGCACGCTACATTACGTCTTGTGTGGCAAGGCTTTCTATCGTAACCCTTTCGTCGCATCCACAAAATCCTCTATAAGATAGAAATTCTCCCTTCCCTGGCCAACTCCATCGCGACATAGAATTGCTCTGTCACGACATAATTTCTTCTTATTCCGGCGAGCTACGCCAGCGACCGAAAATGCTCACATTGCGGCGAATATCTTTCCCAACCTTGGCAACACTGCATTTGCGGGCATAAAATATTATGTCGCAACACTCAGAAAACCTTTAAACATACCCACTCTTTTCCACGACGCAAAAACATTTTGTTGCGATAGAACCCACAGCTGAATGACTCTATCGCGACCTAAAAATGTTGTGTTGCGACAAGAGACCCTTTAGCCTTGGTCAAACTATGTCACGATAGAAAATACTCTGTTGCAACATAACCCTATGAAATCCTATCACAACACAACAATTTTACGTTCTGCGACCTAAATCTCCTACGCCAGCTACAGCTCATATCGACCTTGACCTCTTGCCTCGGCCCGAGTCTCGGTCACGACAGGAGCCTTTAGTCTTGACCGACTCTGTGCGACAGAAAATTTTTGTCTGACTTTAGAAATCGGCTAAGACCAACCTATCATGACAAGAAAATCATAGTGCGACATTTTCTATAGCTTAAAAAAGGTAGAAAACCATGTCGCGTATGAGAAAACCATGTTGCGGCGTGAAGCGAGAGGCTGCATGCGGTATTGAAAAAACCCTTGTTGCAACACAAAACGGCCGGACAGTTCTGTGCAACCACGAGGCCGAGAAAAACTATGTCGTGACAGAGAAATCTCTATCGCGACACAAACCTACAAATGGGTAGTAACCTATTCTTTTGCATTTCCTGCACCTCGAATACTCTCCCCGATGCATTTTAATTTATCTGTACACCACACCTCGTTTTCGGGCATTATAAATGCGGAAGACTATTGACACTACATTGAACAAGTCCAAAAATAAGTTTTTATTACAAAACTTCTCATTTACATATACCAAACTGGATATTCTATCCAGAATTTTAACAAAATACATGAATAACCTATAATCTGGCCTTTTTCACAACTGAGCTCTTGAACCTGTTTCATTCATCCCCCTATGTACCTCCAGTACTTGAAAATATTTTCCCACGACGAGGTGAGCAATGCCCAGTAGAGAAATTCTCCTACAAGGGCTACTCCCTACCTAAGTGCATGTCTTTACACAGGTCATTACCCTGATGTTGATCGGAATCAACAAAATTTATACTAAGTTCCTCCTAACTGCAGGCTAGTCGAGCTACCTTGATATAGTGGTCTAAGGTCGAGGAGCAGGGATGGGTTTTCTTCGTATAAATGATTTAAGTGAAGTAAAAAATGGTGAATTAAGTTTGGATTAGGATTACAGTGTTAGGTGTAATGGTTGTAGTGAAATTTAAATAAAATAAAATGTAAAAAGAGAGGAGATCTCAGCAAAGCATCATGATCTTGGGCTTAGGATTTTTAGAACTGGCTGAAGGGTCCTCGAGGGTCATTTCCTCGCGTTGGGTGGATGACATATAGTCATCTCCCGAGCCGGGTCATCTTCATTTAGGTATAAAACCTAACCCCGAAATATTTATCCTTTTGAAAAATGATCTGGCCATCGGTGGTCATAAACCCAGTGAAGAAAAAAGTCTCAGGACTCACTTTTAATGGTGTAGAGGTAAACTAATGAACTCCGGAGGATCTAACATTAAGCATCCACTGAACCTAAAGCTTGCAAATAATAGCCAGAGTAGAGGAGATTCAAGGAGATAAAAACCTAAAGTTAGAAAGGGAACCGCAGTGGCGGTGGACACCCTGCGTGAAGAGCAGGGGGAACCTCCCGGCGGCTGAATCACACTAGTAGCCTTACTTCCAAAGAGAAGGGTTTGCCAACCATCCTCGAGTTGTCATCCTTGGAGGGTGTTTTGGCTTCTAGTCCCGAAAATAAAAAGAAAGGGGAAGAAAATGAAGCGTGGGAAAGAAGCGGGGAGGTGAAAGCTTCATAATTTAATGTGATGTTGATTGATTGTCATTTGTTACGGCGAGGAGGCTATATGCTCGAAGAAGGAAAATTACAAAACAATATGAAGCAACAAAATATCACAGTGAGGTAGAAAGGAGAAAAACCAAAGCGGGTCGGTTTAAACCTGGCGGGAATAGCTGAATTTAAGCTATGCACAGTGAATTTAAGCTAGCATGGAAAGTACAAGGCATGCGAAATTAAAAATTTTACGTATGCGATATTTTAAGCTAGCTAAGAAATTTGGCTAACAACGAAAGGCCCTGATACATAGCGAACTAGCTAGGATTGTGAAATTTTCGCTATCTTAGCAGCGAAATTCAGCTGTTCTCTACTCTGCTGACTCTTTGTTCCATTGGCTCCTATTTTAACTCTTATTCCCATTGCGTTATTCCATTTCTTCATGCTTTGAAATTCTTCATTCCGACTAGCTGAAATTGATAGAAGACCGTGTAAAATTGATGAAATCAACCCGACTTTGGTTATGATTGGATTGACCGCGATAATTTGGCTTCGATTTCTGCAAAAACTACGAAAACAACCTCGGAATCACGATTAAAAGTGCAGGGGACGAAACTTGTGTCAGATTGGGTTAATTATAACAGATTAAAGTACCTGGCGCTCGACACCTGGCAAAAATAGGGTTCAAAATAGCACTTTTTGGGCACTAATCAACACTTCATACCAAATTCCATACATAAAATGAAATCCTAAATGGAATAGTTCATGTCATGAATGAGATGAGACTCCTCATGCAGTAACCGAGTCGTCAGCTCGCACATACGAATCTTTGAGTGTAACCTTACATCGTGGTGTTTCACTCAATGACTATTTTCTTCAAACAAAATCTTTTTGTTTTAAAATTCAAGACCCATTGGAAAATCCTCTAATGTTCATTTGCTTTCATCAAATCCCGTGTGTTTATGCATTTGTGGGCCCACGAATTTTCGGTTTACAACCTTTGGACCGCCCGACATGCTACCCAACATTTTACGATTCTTTCACCATTGATGATCATGTCGGACAGCGAATAGTTGGGTCTTTCACCTTAGGGAGGGGAGGGGGGATCTACCCATCTTACTCCACCTAACACACGTATTTTTCTTTTTTCCTTTCTCATGTTATGCAACCGTGAGTCTCAATTTTGGATGTTGTCCCATTTCCGAGCTCACCACCCATTCAACAAAACAGTGAATGACCAACCATCTGCCTTACGCAACTCAACCATGATATCCCAATGAAAATGCATAGATGCCATTTCGTATTGCCCGTATCATGTTACATACATAATGAAACTACATGGCATTATCAAATGCTGGATAATTATATTTTCTACATATAATTCACAACCATCATGTATCTCATGTTAATACATCAAATAAGCATATATTAACATGAAATTTTTCACACAAATAGCATGTTATTCAAATATCAGTCCCGGGACCCAAAACCAATCCTTAACACGGTTTGATGATGCGGCTTAGTCCCATAATGTGACACCCACATCACGGGGGTCAGGTGACAACTTTGTCAACCTCACGGAAAAACCCGGTGGGTGTCGGGTGGCTTGACGCACACCATCATGTCCCATTGTCGGGATCCATACTCCCATCAAAAAAAATGTCTGCCTGGATAGAGTCTCGCTTTATGCAGGAAGCTCTATCGAAATACAACCTATATAACAATACATACGTGACCCATCCAGGCTCGATATACACACGGGTGTCATTCTTGATCCTTAGCGCGATTACTAGACCCCATTCAACCATACCACGAATACTATACATACAACTGTATAGTGATATGTTTACAAGAGTTCAATTATACACTCTTACAAAAATGATATATTAAAAGCTGATTGTTCTAATATAAATATACAAAATATGGTCCCAGCACATGGCTTTCTTCATATGTGCGGTCACGAATCGGTCAACGCACTTTGACTTGTGTACACGAAGGGAGGTTGACGGGGTGAGAAAAGCCCGCAAGTGAATGTAATCTCGAGTTTACTCCCGCTTTAAAGATGTAAGCACAATGATTAAGCAATCCATACACATCCAGTGAAGAAATATACATGAATGTTATATGCTTGAGAGCATGGAATGTCTTCTGCCCTGTCCCAGTCACTCACCGACTCCCTCACATGCCCATACCAGTGTGATAATATCGCTAGTAGTACTAATGACACACATATCTGGGCCTTAGGCTAGCATTTGTCTGAGTGCGATGGGCAACCGATCCCAGTCAATCCGACTCCACATCACCCCAGAAGTCTATGTGATAAACATGGCCAGGTGTGTCTTCTTTAAACGCTCAAACTTTTGACTCACGCGCCCAGGTCTCTTACACCATGCAATTTCGGTCTGCAGTCTCACCACCCCATGTTACGAGCTTTTCACGAGGGGGTTAACGGTCCCACCCTGCTTGCTCCACCTGACACACATTAATTACAATTTCTTTTTATGTTTTAAGCGTGAGACATTTATTTGGCGTGATTCAATGCGAGCTCACTACCGTTCATCAACACTGATGATGAATGACAATATCATGCCACACACACCTAATATGTTGATGTCCCTATGCATATACAATGCTAATGTCCTCTGGAATTCTCTCATGTTACATATAGTGCACTACATGGAACATTCTGATAATCGTACTTCATGTCAGAGTATCGTAATACAACATATATACATGAAGCATATAAGTTCCATACATTTCATGCCAATCTGCATAGTCTTCGCCGTATCATGCATATTAAATTCATCAATACATGACTAAACAAGTAATTTCATATAGCCTTCCTTAGGCTAACTCACTTAGGAAATTCATAGCCAATCTGATATCTCTGACATGCCGTATGGTGAGGTCAAAACAGGTGTCACATTGACACAACTAAATAACACACACTTGGTGCAAAACACAGCTTTAGCAAGGTTGGTTTCCCACTGCCTTCCACAGGATTTATGGAATGCCTTGACTCAATGTGGTCTTTCCATAGAGTCCGGTGCCACCCCAAGCAGTTGGACGTGAAAATATGGTCGTCCGAGAAGTTCCAGATAACTCTAGCGGGATGGTTATCGTGTCCACCGCGCCGATACCGAACGGTTCGACGGTTCGTGGATACCAATTACCCTCCACGGTGTTTGGTTCTTGACTCGTTGGCGCCGCGGATCATCAAATTACCGACAGTCGGCGAAAGAGTTCTGCCGTTTTCGGTTAATATCAGTTAAGTTCATCTGCTGTGGAAGCGATCGCCGTGATGCCGTTGGATCTTGATCCGTGGTGACACGGTTCTTCCGTATATTGAGATGGTTCTTGGGTTCTGTGTTTCGGATCACCGAATCGGATCGACTGAATATTAACGGCGGGACCATCAGTTTTCGACGTAACAGACATGCGAAACATGGCTCTCCGTACGGATCGATTGAAGATGAAGGACGGGATTTGGATTATGACTGTTTATTCGATAATGTCGTTATCGTATTTGAGTCTGGTTTAACCGTTTAAGATCACTCCAGTTCAAGATGTGAAGACCAGTTCTGGCTGAAGACCTCGTGGTTCGAACGTAAAGAATTACGAACAATCCGCTGGATGTTTTTTGATCTAAGATTGATTTGGATCGACCTGTTTAAAGAAAGATGTTCTCTTCATCCGATCGATTCCATGAGTTCGGATCTGGATAGATGATCAGTTAATAAACACAGTCTGCAGTTGAAAAAGTGAACAACAATTCTCCATGACGCCGTATGCCGGACATCCGTTCGCGGTGGATCATCTCCGTCGGTCGTGTGTTCCGGGAACACTCACCGTTTCGTAACCGAACATGGACTTTGGGCGAAGATCTTTAGTTCTGTTTTGTATTTCTATAGCTGGGCGTCCGACGACTTCCGTACCGGCTGGGATTCCGTGATAAACCAAACAGAATCGAGATGTTTGGCGCCATTTATCATCTACTCTCTCTTCATCTTCTCTGTGACTGATATCAGACCAACCGCGAGATCATTTTAGTTGGTTGTATGTTATGTAATGAGACTTACATGTCATATGTTATTAATCTGTCTCTGAATCGTTGGCCGAAACAGTTATTTGTCAGTTAGTTCTGTAATCATGTGAACGTTTATTTAAATGTTGGCATTTTGGGATTCCAAAAATCTGTTTAGGTCTATGATTATACCACGTCTTCTCGAAGTCGTGAAAATCATTGTCTTTCGAATTCAATTACGGGTGACTAGATTTCGCCTGATTCAGGCGGTGAAGTCTGTTTTTGTCATCAGGATCTAAAAAGAATTCGATAAAATTACCATTTTGCCCTTCCTAGCCCAAAAATCATTTCTGAGTTTTTCCATAACACATAATTCTGACAATCCCAAAATTTTTGGATTGAACTTCACAACCACTCACGGCCTCAAAGAAAACTCATGCCATTAAATGACATTTAAGCTAGAAATAACCCTGAGTAGGAAAATTCTCTACCTCCTAGAGTTTGACGAAACTCACTAATTTTTGTACCCACACGTAGCTCTCGTTGCATGGACCAACTTTAATTCTCGGACCATCAAGCTCCGACCGTCAGAACGTCGAGAAAATTTTCCTTTTCCTTTATTCCCCTTTCTTCCTCTTTCTCCTCCGTTTCCCTTTTCCTCTCCCTTTCTTTTCACTCTTTCTATACCTTTTTGTCGATTCAATAAATTGATCAAAAGTGGAGGAAACTTCCCCCCACTTTCCTCCATGCCATATGTCTCATTTTTTTTTCCCCTTTTTTTTTTCTTTGTTTGTTTCAATCTCAAGTGAAGGTTCCACCTTCCTCCACAACTTGACACATGGCTCAACATGAGCTATTCATCCTAGTGTCATGTGTCACATACATTAAATGTCATTCGACACAGTAGTACTCAGCGTAATTCGAGTATCTGAGGAATCAGACGAAATTGTTGGGTATCATAGATTAACGAGTTAAATTAATAGGTGATCTGTTTTGTCATCCAAAATTTAGAAAATTTCCAGTTTTCAATCAAAATTACCGCTTTATCATTTTTTAGAAAAATTTAATTTCTCCTGGGTTTTACAATAAAAGGAGCACACGTTTCCATAATTTATGAGAAGCAATTACATTACATGTATTGTGCATTTAAAAAAAAATTAATTGCATTCTAATATAATTGTTAACGTAGTAATATCTGAAGAGACCAATAAAAACATGACTAACATGCAATAGTAGAACTTCATCCTTGAAAAGATTAGTCTGCTTCTTCTGTGCACCCATATGCCAATATATATATACACAACTTTTTTTACATAAATAGATATAGAGAAGATTGTGATCCTATATAAAAACTATACATGCTAAGAAAATTAAAATAATTAATGTAGGAGTACAACACAATTTTGAACTTTTGCCTTATTATATAGAGATGTGAGTATTTTTTCCTCCCCAGCCTACCATTTCAAATAAGAATTTTAATATAAGATCTAAATATTTCATCACAATCCATTTTTTCTTTTAATTTTCCTATTTTTCATGCTTATTTCATCTCTCAATATTGTTAAATTAGTACGAACATTAAACTAGAAAAATTAAAATTTTATTACTTTAATAGATATGGAAGATTGTACTGATCAATATAAGCTATACTTGCTAATAAAATATAACCAATTAAAGTTGGTGCATGTAGACCACCAGTTTTATCATTTTATATATTATAAGATAAACCATCAGAAACGGTATTAATTTTTTCCCATAAATCCTTACCATTCAAATGAGAATTTTAACACTTGTATCTAAATCCATTTTCCTTTTTTTTTTTCATCCCTTATTTATAAAATTTTAGAACTAAGAACAACATTAAACTAGAAACAATAATTCATAGTTTTTTTGCTAAACTATGGTAAAACCCGAACAATATGACAAAATATATATATATATATATATATATATATATATATATATATATATATATATGTGTGTGTGTGTGTGTGTGTGTGTGTGTATTATGAAATCAATTTTTTTTAAATATTTTATAATTCATAGTTACTATGTCAATATAATTATAAAAATTAAATATAGATGAAAATATTATATTTAATTTGAGTAGATGTATTATTTATAATATATAGATATGATATAAAGAAATTTTTTAATAATATTAAAAATTCAAATAAAAAAATAGCTAATACAAATATGTTTTTATTTTTACTTATCATAGAGACTTGATTATCATAAATTTAATTAAAATAAAATTTTCATTAGTATGCGATAATTGCTAATCATAAGCATAGTTGGGAAAGCAGATTTGGCCCAGCCATTCGGGCCTAGCCTATTTGAGAGCGCAGACCCGGAAATGGGTCAGGTCAGTTTGACACCTTTTCAAGACGACTTTATTGATCCAGCTAGGCCCGATCACGGGCTGCGAGACTCACTTGAACCCAAGCAGTGGCTAAAAATGATAAAGCATATTTATAATTTTGTCATTCTTGAATAAAAAAAACAAAACATAGTGTTTAATAATAGTTAATGCATATATGATGGAGTTTAGGCAGTATAATATTTAAAGTCTTAAATAAACGTAAATAATCTTGCTTGTCATTATAAATTTATAATAAAACTAGCTAGTAGTTATTAAGCAACTAACTACAATCACATTATAATTAGAATTAATGAAATTGCAGCCACAATCAAGTTCAAAGTTTCATGTTAAGAAATAAAACATCAAAATCATAAACATGTCAAAGTGTAATAAACTTACTCATATTCAAATTACTAAAAAAATAAAGTGACAAAAATGATTATCTTAAAACTACAAATCCAAGGTTTCAAAATGAAATCCACCTTACTTTTAATCTTCATCTTCCTTAGTATGGTCACTATAAGATTTAGAAAAAAAATCCCAATAAGTTACTCATATATATATATATATATATATATATATATATATATATATATATATATATATATATATATATATACTCTATATATATATAATATATGTCATTTTAAAAATTAATAATAAAAAAATTTAAAAAAAATAATTTGTGTCAGTGCCCGACCCTAACCGGATGAGCTAGACCAATTCGTGGGAGAGCCTGATAAGTGGTTTATTCGAGTTCTTAATTTCAGTCCTTTTCAAAATATCGGAGCCAATTCGGGTCCTTCATCGGACTCATTATGTCGACTCTGTCATGCCCATGTAAATTATAAGTGTTAAACTCATATGGGGGAATATGGTAGCAAAAATTAGAAAATTAGGTTAAAATAATTGTTAAATTAAAAAAAAAAATACCTTTCTTATATTTGGTTGAAAATTTATCCTCTACAGCACTTACAGTCCTTTTCATTTCACTTGCCTCTTAAACATCATCTCCCCTCTCTCACTTTATTTCTTATATTATTTTACCATGTTTCTCTATAATACATTTTATACCTAACTTTTAGTCTTTATACTAGTATGACTAATTTCATATCCAACTTTTGTTTATCTTTCTTACTTTGCCGTATAAATAGAATAGAAATGGATAAGATTGTGATCGTATACACAAACTATACATGCTAAGAAAATGATAGTAATTAATGTGGATGTAGACTACAAATTTTAGCCTTTTGTGTCTATTATAGAAGGACCCATCAAATCATTAGGTTTTTTTTTCTCCCCCCGTCAATACCATTCAAATTAGAATTTTAAATCATGTATCTAAACCTCTCATCACAATTTTTTATTTTTTTTTATTTTTCCTTCTTTTGTTTTCAGACTTATTTCCTCTCAATATTTTTAGAACTATAACAAACATTGAACTAGAAAAAACTAAAAAAAATTTACATACATAAATAAGGAGAATATTGTGATCCTATATAAAAACTATGCATGCCAAAAAAATTATAATAATTAGTGGCTGTAGACACCAATTTTAGTCTTTTATGTCCGTTCTTGAAGAACCATCCGTCATTCTTTTTTTCCTCCCAATCTACATCATTCAAATGAGAATTTTAAAACATGTATCTAAATCTTTCATCACAATCATTTTTTTGTGTATGGAATTGGTGTAAATAAATGTAAAAATGTAGGCATGTATGCGTAAGTATACGCGTCAAGTTCACATAGTATAGTGACTCGTTAAGTGTCGTCCCACAAGGAGAAGTGTGTAGACTATTAAGTTTAAACTTTAAATATTATTTGGATCTAAACCTGCAGTGAATTATGATAAATCTGGAGAAAGCTACCTAAATTGTCCACTAAATCAATGTGAAGAAAGCTGAGGTTTTGCCTTCGCCTCTGCACACGATGGATTATTCATTAAATATATTAATTGATTCCTACTAACAGGTTGATCGTGCCTACCAGATATTCTCTCTCAAGATATATTGGCCTATATCGCCAGTAGGGTGTATTGCATCTCTACTTCAACCTTGAACCCCGAAACCCCCAAATGTTTAAACCCAAATTGCCACTTGGAATTGGGATATCTCCATTCGTGGATTGACCAAGTGTTGCTCTATTCATATCCCTGGTGGTCATTATCTCTTGATCTCATACTCCCGAAGCAAATACATGCGATGTTGGCTGACATCACCTCCTGTGATTAGCACACGAAATAGAAGCCAGTCAGAGATAAAATCGATATCCTCTCTTAATAAAAATAAATATAACAATTAATCCATCTGTAGGCGTAGAAAGCTTATGAAAAAACCCTAGAAATTACTTACCAGAACAAGAATTATTTATTGATCTGACCTTCAAGTCTGAATTCATCAAATGGTTTTAAGAGAAGAAAATACAAAAAAAAAAAAAAAAAAAAAAACTAGTGCAAACAGTGTCTTAGTCCACGTCTTCCAAGTCTCCCTTCTCTATTCGTTAGTCTCTGATCTTCAAACCCTAGTGTCCTGCCTCTGCCAACCCCCTGCACGCATTCCTAAGTCGTATATTTATAGGCTTGCAATCGAAGTGGCTCACGAAAACCTGCCGTCCATAGAAATTTAGGCTTAAGGCGCCTCTGTGATTGAATTGCTTTGTTGTTGCCTGATAGCTAGGAACTAAAAATTCATCAAACAAGCCTATTTCAACGTTGTAGTGGGAGACTAGCCCGTCAGAACGAGCAACATCCCGCAAGTGCAGGTTGCGGTTGTGACACCCCAAATCCGGGGGTCACGTTGACAACCCGTCAACCCACGAAATTCCTATGGATACCACACTTTTGTGTCCCATTTATCGGGATCCATATTTTTTTTAAAAATCGGACTTCAATCTCCTTTGTTGAGTGTGCAAACATACAACCTATAACAATATAATCATAACCCCGTCGGGGTCTCAGCGAAGTAGTATTGACCCCACATTAGAGATTAGTATCCATATCTCTGATATACATCCCTTTACCGGAACCCATTCATTCACATTTAAATCTAAAATATGAAAATAAAACACTTAATTACAGTCCATAAGAGTCCGATCACGGCCCTCTCACCATATTTACATACCCGACTATTTGTACAATAGTCAAAAAGAATTTAATTATAATTCTTTTTACATAAAATACTTTTATAAAGTATTGAGAAACCACATGTCGACCTTCTTCACAATCACGGTATCATCGGAGCGTCGTCTCCCCTCCTCCTTTGTACCTGAAGGGTCCCACGTGAGGTGGCTTGATACTGACGAGAAAAATTCTCCCTCTGATAGCTACTCCGCTAAATGCATATGGAATGACGTACATAAAAATCAAACCATATTCCATATAAATAATGTAATCCTATATGGAATGTTCCTTGTCATGCATGAGATGAGATTCCTCATGCCCACAACCTGAGTCCCAACCTACTCCCTCACACCTGCAATGCTAAGTGTGTAAAACTAGTCATTGGTGTGTCACCCAATGACTTAAACCATTAGACAACCCTCTAATTTTAATTTATCAAATCCTATGTGTTTATTTGAGTTGCGAATTTCCAGGGTCTCACCACAGTCTTCGCAACACCTTCCGATACTTTTGCGAACTTTCATCGTTGGATCCATATGTCTGACCAAGAATAAAATTTGGGTCTTTCACCCTTGAGGGGATCTACCCCATCTTGCTTCACCCCCAAACACGAAATTTATTATTTTATACAAATCGTAGTCTCGATGGACGTTAATCTGTTCGAGCTCTACACGATGCAAGAATGGTGAATAGCAATACTATGCACCCACACCTGACATGACGCGATGTGACCGTGCATATGAAATGCAATCATCTCCTTTCATGCTATGTCATGCCACATGCACAATAAGAGTTACATACAACATTTATAAATCTCGGATAATTATATTTCCTATATATAATTTCAGCTGCTCATATTCCCAGTATTATCGTCAAGCGAGTATATATTAACATGATTTTTTACTACTGACATCAGGCTATTTATTTTTAAACAATAACACACAAAATGGCTCAAATCTCGAACTCATATAAAACAGGACACCTCTTGGTGAACAGCCACGGTTCGTCATCGAATTCTTGTGATACAAAACACACCACAAACGAGACATGGAGTCTCGGGATCAAAACCAAACCTGAGCGAGTCTCGGACTGCTAGAAAACAGTTCAAATTCAGCGAAGCGTCAGCAGTCCGAAAATTCCTACACTCAAACCCCGAATTTGGGGTATTTGAAATTCCTGGCTTCTCCACGGCATTTGAGCAAATCCCAATCCATTAAAATGGTCTTGAACTAAATAACCTATGTAGGAAGGAATTCCTTACCTCATGGAATTTGTGAAACTCCAAGAATTTTGGTACTGCGCACTTAGCTCTTAATCGTGGACCAGGCACCACCTTTCTTTGCTTTCGAGATGAAAACCTATAGTCCGATTTCCTTAGATCTTAAAGAGAAGCGAAAGATCTATGCATGTCATTTGTTTTTCCTTTTTATTTGACTTTTCTTTTCTTCTTCTTTTCTTCTTTTTTTTTTTTCCTTTATTTTCTCTTTTTCTTTCTTTCTTTTTTTATTTTTTATTTTATTTTTTTTATATTTCCCATTATTTCCTCCACTTAACACTTGGCTGATATGAGCCATTCACCTGAGAATTAACCACATGTTATCCATGGGTCACGGAGCACCGTGCCTCGAAAACATGAAATTAGGCTGTCTTGAAATTCAACGAAGTCGGCCAGATGGCTAGATTTGCGAGGCGAATTCAGCAGTGAAGTCCGTTTTATCATCCGAGATCATTGGTTTTCAGCCAAAGTACAGTTTACCATTATTAGAAAATTGTTTTCCGGGTTTTATAAGCGGTTTTTTTCTGCTGATACGGGCGTTGTAGAGGGCTACTTTTCGCCGTTGTAAGCGGATTACTGCAGTGCGAAATTTGTTAGACAACAAATTTATTCCAAAAAATTCTTTTGATATCTTGCTTTCTTTAGTCTTTCTTGCTTCATCTAGCATGCTTGCAATAAAACAAACAAAGTACCCTCAGAACATGCTAAGATTAGTGATGAAAGAATCTAAATACAAAGATCAAAGAATGCAAATATCAGTACTTTATGGCTCTCATCAATTGTCCCTATTTATCTTTCTTTTCTTAATATTTATTTCCTTTCATTGAAAGTATTTTATAACTAGAATGAACATTAAACTAGAAAATGTAAATAATTTTGTTATGTAAATACATCCAGAGAAGATAGGGACCCTATATAAAAACTATGCATGCCAATATTAATAAAATAATTAGTGTGGGTGTAGACCACCAATTCACAACCCACAGAAAATAATAATAATAATAATAAATTTTTTTGTTTAAAAAAAATATTAAACTAGAAAAATTAATAATTTTGTTGCATAAATAAATATGGAGAAGATCGTGCTCCTATATAAAAACCTATACATACTAATACAAAGTTATAATAAATAAATAGTGGGTGTATACCATAAATTTGGTCTTTTCATGCGTATTATAGAAGATCCCATCAAATAGTTACTTTTTTTTTTCTCTTTATCTACACCGTGAGATAGAAATTTTTAAAACCTCATCTAAATCTCTCAACACAATCCATTTTTTCTCTTTAATTTTTCCTATTATTCTTCTTTTTTTTTCAGAGCTTATTTTTACTCTCTCAATATTTTAGAACTAGTACAGACATTAAACTAGAAAAATTAACATGAATTTGTACATAAAAGATATGGAGAAGATTGTGATCCTATATAAAAACCATTCATGCTAATGAAATTATAATAATTAATGTGGGTGTATGACCTCAAATATTAGCATTTTTATGGCTATTATAGAAAAACCCATCAAACCATTCTTTCTTTTCCTCCCATCTATACCATTCAAAAGAGAATTTTTAAACTTGTATCTAAATCTCTCATCAAAAGCCTTTTTTTTTATGTTGGAAAGTCAATATTCCTAAAATGTCCATTATAAGAATAAATGACCTGTATATATTAGTCTTCCGACTGTAATCCCTGATTTATAGCTGGATAGCCTAGAATGTAGTAGCTAATTGTAGACTTGTAGGAGAAGAATAGAAATCTTCCTGTATAATTACATGCTTCAATATCAATGATATTATTCAGCTAACTCGCTCCGTTATTCATCTTTTCATGGTATCAAAGCAGGACTAAGATCCTGGATCATTACTGCACTCATCTCTCAGTGCCATCTCTCTTCTTCAGTCATACTTGGCCAACGATGAGATTCTTCCAAATTTCTCAAAGGCATATCTCTCAAATCCCTATTTTACCCACCATTCAGACCACCCAGGTTTGATTTTGATTACCAAATCTTTGAATGGAGACAATTATTCGGCTTGGAAAAGGGCTATGGTTCTAGCTTTGAATTCCAAGAACAAATTTGGTTTAGTCAATGGCTTGATCAAGGCTCCATCAGAAGAAACTGGTCCTGAAGGTTATGCCACTTGGTCGCGTTGTAACGACATGGTCCACTTCTGGATCGTCAATATTCTTAATCCAGAAATCAGAGACAGTCTAATCTATTATTCTTCTGCTCATGAAGTTTGGGAGGATCTTCATGAGCGATTCTCTCAAAGCAATGCACCTCGCATCTTTGAAATCTAGCAAGATATTTCTTATCTTCGACAAGAGCAACTCTTTGTCTCTACCTATTCAATAAAATTTAAAGGTATATGGGAAGAACTAGCTTCCTACAACATTGTAGCACATGGGCCACAACAAGATCAATAAAAGTTGATGCAATTTCTGATGGGATTGAATGACTCTTGTAGTGCTATTCGCGAACAAATCCTCTTGATGAATCCTCTCCCTTCTATCCGCCAAGCATACTCCTCTGTCTCTTAAGAAGAAAAACAACGCCTTCTCACTTCCACAAACGTAGCAGCGGAATCTGCAGCAAGTGCTGCTATGGTTGTGCCCAGCAACGGAAAGTCTCTGGTGGCCTGCAGGGATGGAACCGATTGATCAAGCATAGGAAGGATGGAACCGACTGATAGCTCCTCTGGTTCTCAAAATTTTCGGGCAAATTGATCTTCTTAGGGGAAAAATGGAGGACGCTTCTTTGATCAAGATCGACACCGCATGGGTTCTAAGAGAAGACACCCATAGTGCTTGTATTTTGGAGATACGGGCCATTGGGTCCAAAAAGTCATTCAGTGCATGGATACACACGGATCATCATCAGCAAAAAATGAACAGGCTTAAATTCAAATTGATATAGTTTATGTGGCGCTAAGTTTACGAGGCGGATGAAGGAGACTTTCGGTTACGTATTAGAAGCCCAACTCAAGCAAATTTTGTCATTTCTTAATAACCAAGATGAAGGCTCTAATTCCAAAGAGAATGTAGTAACAAAGCTAGGTTTGTCCAAAGTCGCTTCCCGCAATTAGATTATTGACAACAATTCGACAGATCATATTACTTCATCATCTAAGTTATTGCATAAAAATAAAAAATTGCCCATTACCGCCTGTATTGTTGCCTAGCAGAGAAAATGCAAATATTGTTGCGAAAGGGTCTTTGCCTCTAAATTTGATCTATTATTTTCATGATGTGTTATATGTGCCTACATTCAAAGTTGATTTGATATTAGTTAGTCGTTTGACAAGAGGTTTGAGTTGTTCGGTGATAACCTTCTTTGGTGTTTTGTGGATTTGTGGGAGGGTAGTTGGTTTGGAGTAAACAAATATTGACGGACTATACTACTTGGTGGCTAGCTGTGGAGGAAATCTTTGACCAACCATTCATATCCACAAACCCAGCTTGACCCTCTGATCTTGCCATCTCTTATAGATCTCTAGCGTCACTTAGTATTTATCACCTTCGTTTAGTTTGTTGCCAGGGTACAGATGCCATTCAATCCAATAATGCTTGCCTTATATGTCCTTTTTTGGCTCGCTGAAATTACGTTTACCTTTTCGATGCAGTGCTATTTCTTCCACTGATACCTTTTGAGATTATTTATTGTGACATTTAGAATTAGATTATCGACACCCTTCTCTTCAGTTCCCATTACTTTCTCACTATTGTGATGATTATACGTTCATAGATATTTTAATGACACAAAAATGAAGCACAATCAATTCTAAAACGCTTCTTCATCTATGTTTTCACGCAATTTGAATCTCGCATTAAAACTTTTCGAAGTGACAATGGTGGCGAATTTATCTCACTTCATTCTTTTTTTCAAGATAATGGTGTCATCTTTCAACTCTCTTGCGTTTATACGCCTCAAAAAAATGGGGTTGTGGAACGCAAACATCGTCATATCTTACAAGTAGCTAGAGCTTTGAAATTTCATGCTCAACTTCCTCGATTTTGGAAGTGTGCTCTCAACTAGCTAATACCTGTCAATCAGTTACACTTCCCCGTCTTATCTTTCAAAACTCCATTTGAATTTCTTTTCTCAAAACCACCTTCTTACTCTCATCTCCGTGTTTTCGGATGTTTAGCCTATGCCACCAATGTTCACACCTCTTACAAATTTGACTTTTATGCCATGCCATCCATCTTCATTGGTTATCACTTGATCCAGTTACTGGTGTTGATTTATTAACGAAAAGGTCTTATTGTAGAGATGTCAAATTTCATGAAGATATTTTTTCCATATGCACCCTCGAGTCGACTCTACCCTCCCTTCATTAACCCATAATTCTCGCCCCATTTCCTTGGTGGCCCATGACATCCCTTCCTCCCTTGACTCTTTCCGACTGCAATTCTCCTTGCCTCCTCTGCTTTCTGACTGACCAAACCAGCTGCATCCCACCATAGAAATCGTGACCTCCATACCTTCTCCCGACCTTCAGACTTGCTCCTTTTCTCGATTATGGCACTAGTGACACCCTCATTTTCATACTATGCAGCCTTTAAAAGCTTTCTCATCTGCTTGATCCTTATTCTTGTCGATCTAAATCCTCATCATCGCCTTTGCACCTCGGCCTCGTATTCTCTGTAGTGCCGTTCCCACCCATCTCGTTCGCTCCTCCAATTGAGACACCCCTCCAACCGATACGCCCCTCCCTTCTCTAGAAACATACTCACCGAAACCAGCTCCTTCGCTTTGTCACTTCAGCTGCCATATCACCCTATCGATCAAGCTCAATGATTATGTCTGCTCCCACATTTACTTTCAAACTAATTTGTCTTCCTGATTCAAGTCCGTATGAGGTACATATTATCCCTCTACATTATATTTCTATCACAGATTATAAGCCTACCTATAGATCTTTTATTTGCTAAACTGTCTTATCCATGAGAACGAAGTATTATTTGGAAGTCACTGCTCATCCTGACTAGTAGGAGGCAATGCATTTTGAATTGCAGGCTCTCCAAGCTAATGACACTTGGTCTCTCACTCCACTTCCGGTTGGTAAGACACCGATTGGCTGTCAATGGGTGTATAAAATTAAACACCATTCAGATGGGTCTATCGAGCATTACAAAGCACGATTGGCGTGCCCAGAACACCACTTTCGATTAGAAGATTATTAGATTATCAGGAGGGATCGCCTTTTCCCTGCGAGGTCATCTCGATTAGTACTTTCTTGCATTAGCCGCAGCCCGTGGCTAGTCCCTTCATCACATGGATGTCAGTAGCCCCTTTCTTATTGGTGATTTACATGAGGGTGCCTGTCTGCGCCCCGGGGGCCCCGGTGACAGGGAGAGAAAACTTGGTTTGTCACCTTCATAAATCACTATGCGGTTTGATACAAGCATCTTGCTAGTGGTTCACCAAGTTCTCAGAAGCTATTCGCTTTTCCGGTTATGAACAATATCAAGTCGATTACTCTTTGTTCACAAGAGAAAAAGGCAAATTCTTTACTGCCCTCTTGATATATGTTGATGATATTCTAATTATTGGAAATGATCTTGTGAGCATTCTTTATATTTAAAAATTTATGTGAGTGTTTTCATCTCAAAGATCTTTTGGTGATTAAAATACTTTCTTGGCATTAGGGTGCATTCAAGTGGGTTTTATTTCCCAGTAAGTATGCATTAGAGATTATTGGATGCGGGGCGTGGTATGACCCCAGTTAATTACACACATGGAGCAGTTGGTATGCGATGAGAGGCGGGTTGCTCCGAGGATCAAGGTGGCTATAGGATGATGGACGGAAGGTTCAATATATCTAAGCTATATTGAGGCTAGATATCACTTATGCAATTCATGTGTTGAGCCGGTTTAGCCATAAGCAGAAAAATCATCGCCATAAGCATCGCTCAGTTGTGCATTATCTCGAATGCACATAGTCGAGAATACGTTCTTTTCTGAATAGTGATTTCGTGAGGCCTACTACGCCGAGTTTGGATTGGGCGGTTTTTCCAACGCGACTAGAAAGGTCCATTCACATTAATACCCGTGTCTTCTGGGCCTTCACTCAATTCTTAAAGTCAGCGACCAGCGGTTCATCTCTTTACTTAGAAGCATAATATTGTCTGTGTAGGGCATTGTGAGTTAATGTGGCCCATTTTCTGGGTGATTGTTTACATAAGGAAACTTCCTTGCCACATTGTGACAACAAGGCGGCGTTGCACATTGTAGCCATCCTTGTTTTCCACGAGGGTACTAGACACATTGAGATGGATTGTCACTATATTAGGGAAAAGATCGAGAAGGTTCAGTTACCCACAAGGCGTGTGACATTTTAACTTGTGGCTTACCACATTCAAACCATTAGGAAAGGAGTTTTTTGCTCTCTGGATTATAGTGGGAGTGCATGATATCATGATGCCCGAAACCGGGTGATTAGTGCCCCGAAAAGTCTTGTCCACCTGAGTTACATATTAGATAGGTTTGAGTGCTTTCGCATTAATCATGTCATTTATACCCGATTGGAAGTGTTCAAGTCTTCTTAGTAGCCACTTATATGCCATTTAAGTATTTTGGCTGTTTGCGGAGTTTTTGCCTTTAGGGTTAATATCGGGATGTATGATGGATGTAGAGGTTGAACTCAAGTGTAAAATATCATTCGCCCAGTCAATGAAAGCTGAAGGCAAAGTGAGAAAAAAATTGATGCGATTGAAGACATGATGAAATGCGTGGAGATCGTAGCACGGAATTTTCGCTGGGTTGCGAAAATTTTCGCTGGATGAGTTGCAACATATGAAATTCGCAACCTTAGCAATCTCAATTCGCTAGACCCGAGGCCGGTTGTTTCAAACCTTGTTCTTAAGCGAAAATTCATGGTTCACTTCTCACATAGAGATTTATTCAGCTAGTAAATTTTTGTATACTTAGTGTCAAGCCTTAGCGGGAAATTTTCTATTTTAAGCTATGCATGGTGATTCGCTACCTAGCGAAATTCTTCGATCTGCTTGAAATTCCTTTGCCTCGTCATGTTTTGTATTTAATGCTAGCAGGCTCCAAATTTGGTGTATTCTGCGCTCCTGTCCTTTAACTTAGCCAGTTGTAGGTTTTTGGTATTTTCATGTATTGAGGTGGCCTATATAAACCCCTCCTTTTTGTAACCCAAGCAGAATTTGGGGAGAAGAAATTTTGTAAGTTTTCATTTTGTAAATAAAGTTTAAATTATTTTTAATTAATTTTTGCTTTTCTCTCTTCTCTCTCCTCTTTCTTTTACTTTCTTGGTACACTTAAACACCTCTTGAGGATGACAACTCAAGAGATGTAACAAGCCTCCTTTCTTTGAAGAGGAAGGGAAGCTAAGAAAGCGTGTTGGAGCATATGCGTGTTGTCTCTTGACAAAAGCTACGAATCTTTGTATTTATGGCCTACATCTTCTCAAATTAAGTTGATAGCTTTGAATGTTATTAGTTTGGCCAATACTCTCCATGCTTTGGATCAGTTGCATCATATTGCTAGATGCCTTTGTGGTTCGATAGATGGTCTTCTGAGCCTGCAAAGTGGTATTTAATGCAGGTTTAAAGCGAAGGGCCCGTAGCTGCATGTTACTGTGTTAACTCAAATAGGAGTTGTTTTTAGGAGTTAGGTTTGCTAGTTAAACATAGATCCGGTTATGCCTTGGACGCTATAGGTTGCATGTCATAGAGGATAAAACCGAGGACACTTGTTTGCCCAACTTACGAGTTAGTGACTAAATCTTCAGTTAACTTTCACACTTCATTTTCGGTTTTACAATTTCTGGGACTTTTTCAGCTACTTCCCACTTGTTTTTGAAGCAAATCCAAATGGTCAAATAAAGCCTTGCAACCGTGCACTTATGCAAATCATTTTTAGGATGAAAACCCATCCGTGTTCGACCACCAGATATATCTTTGCATTAGCTTGACTACGGCGGTAGTAGAAAGAACAGAGTGTATAATTTTGTTGATTTTAAACAGGCCCTAAATGGCACGATCAAATGCGTTGATTAGAAGGATGGTTTCAAAACTACTAATGGTAGTTGAAGTGTACCAACATCACAAGTGGAGGGTAACTCTTTTACTCCCTTGCCACTCAAGAAATAGAACTCCGCTGCCACTTTGCAAAGAATCGCACTGCTTTTTGCTTTACAACGCTTTAATTCTTTGTAGTTAATCTTAACCTTTTACAAGCTTTGTTGGTGCTCTTATTGTCTTACAATTTGTAATAGGTGTTTATGCAACAGTTGAGAGATACATCGTGTAGATCCACAGAATTCACACAACCCACCCACAAGAAGCTTAAAATACACTACACTAGTGGATCCCTATTACCTTGAGGGAACAACAAAGTCAACCAGGAACCCCATGAATCCAAATGCCTATAGAACCATGAGGGATCACATCCACCCTCCTAGAGTTAGTGCCCCATCCTCGCATCATTCTCCCACAAGATGCAGCAAAAGAGGCCTTATTCGTACCTCTACTCCCACATATCATGGTATGGAAAATGAAAATCCATACACTCATATTAGGATTTGAGAGGTTTGTACTACCTTTTAAGGAAGGTATGACGTGACATGGATTTGCCGGCTAAAAGCATTTCCATTGACTCTAAAGGACAAGGCTGAGATATGGCTCAACTCATCGAGCCTGTAACCATTAGAAATCGGGTCGAGCCGCAGTGCACTCCCAAGAAGTTCTTCGCTCATAAGACCAACAATTTGAAGAGACAAATTTTATACTTTGGCAAAATTTTCATGACGGTGAGAGATTTTACCAAAGGTCAGAAAGATTTATGGAAACCATCACGGCATGCCCACATCATGGGTTTGATACTGATGTCGGGGTGAACCACTTCTATGGTGGTATGTCTCCCGCCATGAGACAAATTGAAACCATGTGTGGAGGAGACTTTCAAGCATCCGGACGGCCATGGATTTTAAATTACGTGGCTGAAACTTCAAGGGCTGGATGAGCCTAACCCCAGAGAATTGAAAGGATGAGACCCACGCTAACCAAAGGGGTGGGATGCGCACAGACCGCCGTGAGGAAATAGAAATGAGAGCTAGGATTTCAACCCTAGCTAGGAAGGTAGAGAGCTTGAAGGCAACAGCTCCAAGAGGTGCATGCAAAGGATCGAAAACTTACACACCACCTCGCACCACCTTAATCCTCAGACACCCAAGCAGAATCCATGTCCCATGGCCCCCCGCAAAGAAGGATCGCATGTCGAATGTGCAAACACCGTAGACAATACAAGCCACAACAATCCAATGCTCCATATGGTAATACCTACAATTCCAATTGGAGTGAATCAATTTAACCTTGCATGGAGACCCAACCCCGCCTATGTACTCCCGTGTGCCAAACTCGCCTGCACCTCACATCACAACAACCACCATCCTCTTCTCCTGAATGTCGCCATTGAATTCGGAAGTAAGGTGGTAGGCAACTTTGTCGAGGAAACGTAAGAATCAACAGCAATCAAGTAATAAAGGATTGATATCAGAAAGTACACTAAATAAGAGAATAGATGGGCTTGAGAGCAATCTCAACCAGAAAATTGACAACCTACAATATTCAATCACCAAGATCAACAAGTTGCTAGAGGTACAAGAGAAAGGGAGGTTTCCATCATAAACACTTCCAAATACCAAGGGAATTCATGAGGTAGATCATCCAACACCGAATAGATGAAGTTAAGGCTATAATTACTCCTGAGGAGTGGAAAATAAAGGATCAACCCATGCCAAAGTTTGTCGACGAATCCAATCGGGCAGAAGAATTGCAATCTGGAGCATATTCTCCTAAAGGAGGATTCAATGAAATACCGCATACCACCTACTTCCACAAGCACTTAGAGGTAAGAAGAAGGCATCTCAACAAGCAGCATCTTAGAGGTTTTAAGACAAGGAAGGTTAACATACCTCTTTCGACATAATCAAGCAAGTCCCCGTTTATAAAATTTTTGAAGGATCTTTGCACAATCAAGAAGGATTAGGCATTGAGAAGAAGGCATTTCTCACCGAACGTCGCTGCCATAATCCAAAGCAACACTCACAAATACAAGATCCCGACTTGGCCAATTTCACCAATATTGGGTGAATCAGACAGACAAGTCATTACTGTTTTAGAGCCACAGGGAATCTAATGCCGTATTCAAGATAAGCTACAGTTAGGTTTAGGTGAACTTAATCACCAACATCACACTATCATCAGCCGATAGATTAGTGAAAATCCCTAAGGAAATAAGCTTGAGGATGTCCTTAGAAAAATAGACAAATTCTACTACCCAAGATTTTCAGGGTGCTTGACACTGAGCCACCAAAGTGAACCCATTCATGTACCAATCATCTTAGGAAGACCATTTCTGGCCACTCCCAATGCAATAATAAATTGCCAGAATGGAGTCATGCAACTAACCTTTGGTAACATGACTCGAGTTGCAACATCTTCCATTTGAACAACAAGCAAATTTGTTAGAAATCGAAATCAAATTCTTCTGATGAAGTTGTTTCACCTGATCAAAGTGAAAACACAAAGTGTCCAGAAATGCAAGGAGTAATCGCCATGGAGATGAGGAGATATCAGGTTCACATCAACACCAATCAAGCCAACCGCTTCAATTCACAAGCCATCACAGAGGAGCAGATCAACATTTGGGCACCCAACACCACGGAGCCAACCTGTGACCACGCAGGGGTTGAGGAGAGATCATTCTCCTTGACCCTTGAGTAAATTTTTGAGAATGAACTGTTCTGTTTCCATAAACCGACCTGCGCTCACAATGTTTGCTTTTGTTTTTAATTCAGTTAATTTTAAATACTTTTATTTATTTTTAGAAAATTTTTAACTTAGCAATTTTCATAATTAGTAATTTTGTGCTTATACTATAGTATTGTGTGTTCAATTTTAATTATAGTTGTATATAATAATTTTCCTTATAATGCTCGCATAATATTAATATTTAACCGAAATCAATTGGCTGCATGGTGTGACGGTTAGGGGCCACCCAAAATACTTAAATTGGCGCGAGACTTTTTCGCTGCCACAAATGGGCCTTATATAAACCTGGGGAGGGTTGTCCAAATTACCACTTCACATTCTTTCCTCAATGCTTCTCAGTCCCAAAGATCTCGCACCGCCGATCACACGTCGCCGTTCTTCGTGAGCTTTCCAAAGATCCGGCCACCGCCACATCAAGCACGCCGGTTAGCCTCCACGCATCGAGTCGGTGACCAGAGCTACCGCCGGGCCTCAGGCTTCTCTCGCTCCGCCCGTGCATTGTCCAGCACCGCACTGCCCGAGCCCGACCGGCCTCCACCACGTCGCGCGCACGACGCCCCGACCGCTCATTGCCCCACCGAGCCACTGGCTGAGCCTTCGAGCCTCCACCGCGCACAGACACCCGTGCCCCCTGCTCATCTGTGCCCCGCTCTAGCATCCGGTCTTTCCCGTTCCCATTCTGCCGTCAGTGGTCGATTTCGCTGCTGGAGCCCCGGTTCGCTTCGCTTACTTCCGTGAGTGATTCAAGATCCCTCCGTAGAGAGCCTCGGCTTTAGTATTACAAAGGTAAAGAATACATTTTCGTGAGCTTCCAGCCCTTTCCCATTTTATTTCGATATCATATATGGTTCGTACTTCGGCGGGTCCCGTGTTCGTCCCGAGTGAGAGTCTCAAAGACACCCGAGAGAGGCCCCATCCGGCCCCGACTCCGCACTCATCACCGGCCCCCCGAGGCCGCACCGAGGAGCCCCGTGGATTCCGACGCTTATCGTGACACCTGGACGCGACCCCGCGCCCCATCACACGTATTCGGGAGGAGAGTTCGGAGGCCCAGCTCCTGCCGGCCCGCACATCGGGCCCAGCGAAGTCATCATCCTCTCGCCGCAGCCGTCACCAAATAATATCCGCCGCGGAGGCGACTTCATCACCTCACCGCCGTCACTCGAGGATTCGACGACCATTGTTCGTAGTGGAACCCATTCCAGGGAATATACTACCCATCAGACCGGTTCCATCAGAGCTCGTGATCACGACGTCCCGCTGCCGAGGGTCGATCTCCCGCATACCGGAGTCCATGAGGTTGATCGAGGAGGTTCACTATTACCTTCATGACTCCGAGGCAAAGATTACTACCCACGAGTGGTGTCGCGCTTTACCCACTCGATGACGCTCAGAGGATTAGCTAACCGCAAGTGAGCTTCAGCTCAAGATTGGATGATCACGCGAAAGTACCGTGAGCGGTCGATAAAGATTCTCTCGCCCGCGTATAATCACGGCCACGCAGGGTTACAGAGATTGGGCCCACCCACCTCATCGCGAGATGGTTCGGAGCACCGGCCGTAGACACCACGCTGACCAAGATTTTACAGAGGCGCCTCGCCCTCATGCCGTTGCTCACCATCCGCTCAGACGAGCTTATTTCCGCTTCAAAGATACGCATACGGAGGGGAGCCATCTTGGAGGCTCTTACCGGATCTCTGGGATTTGGTTCGGCCTTCCGAAATGGGTGATGGCCTCTCTTTGCGCTTTGAGGAGAAGGTCCACCTGAAGGACCCGTACGAAAGCAGAGCATTCCATCGATGCTCGAGATTCTATGCCAGGTTCCCGAGCATATGGACTCCGAGAGCCCAAAGATCGAGATGAGGGTCTCATGCCCCCGGTCATGTCAAAAGGGAGCGGTGATGACTATGCCCATATCTTTCCACTTACGACCACAGGACCAGGAGGAGGTACCTGGTCAGGAGGTTGAGGACCACCATACGCATGATATACCCGCCCGAGCCCGAGATACGCCAGTCCGGTCCCACGCATGTCACCTTCATCCCTCCACGTACTCATCGCGAGTCGCAGCTCAGACCCGACCCATCCTATTCAAAGACACCATTCACGGAGTACGCCATGCCGTACCGAGAGAGATAGCCGGTGATGGATGCTATTCGCCACCAGCGTCACGCAGGCAAATTTCAAAGATCGAGGTTGGCCCAGCACATTCCATGCTGACGTGATTATGACCCACCTAGGTCTTCCTCATGTTCCTGGTCAGCGAGAGGAGCCCACCACAGCCGCCAGCTTTTCGATGTTCCTGCCGCAAAGAATAAAGAAATTTCAGCCTACCACCACCACCACCACGCAGGAGGTGGTTAGGCTTTCATATTTTGTATAGTTATCGCCTTTATCAATCACTTACTGATTTTGGATTAGATTTTTGTATTAGCCATAAGAGGTATGATACTGAATGTTTAGCTTCTGGATATTCATGTATTAGCCACTTTGGCTATCAAAGCTATTCGGCTTATATATATACAAATTGCATATCATGTTTAGTATTTCCACTGTGTTTAAATGTTTTTCTTTTCAATTGAACAATTGAATTACTTCAAATTGGACAATTGAATTGCTTCATGTTGGAAAATTGAATCATTATTTGTCACCTATATGCTAGAACAAATTCCATGCTTGAGTCAATTCTTTTTGTCACCACAGCTTCCAAAGACGCTTCAATCCTTGAAAATTTCTCTTCCTTATGCTAATTCACACACCGCACCCGTGATTATTTCAATAGGTCAGAATTTGTTTGTTCTTCGTTTGGTATAGCCGCCTTTAAGTATGTTGGCAACCTAGGATAGTTTGTGTTAATCTATACTACACCAATGTTGTCTTCCAAAAGAAAAGAAAAGAAAAAGTCAAAAGAAAAAGAAAGAAAAGAAGAAAAAGAAAAATAAAGTCGTGGAAGTTTTGCCTTGAAACTGAGCACCTGGGCCCGAGGGGTATATATGGCGAAAGCCTTTGAAACCCGATGCCCTAAGCCTTAATTGGTTGGGAGTCGTCGATTTTGTGTTCGTTACATGGGTGGATAGGTAGAGTTTAGCGAATTGTAGGTGCTTGATTTTTGAAGTCATACGAAGTCCGGGGTGAAGCCTTGCAGTTTGTGGTCAAGTGGATCCTTTGGCTTGATGCCCTAAACCCACTGCTGGGAGTCATCGGTGAATCCGCACCTGGACGGATGAAGTCGAATTTTAAGCATTGCATCCTACAAGGTAGCTTAATAAAGAAAGAAGTGCTGCAGAACTATCCTTATCTAGGTTGTTCAACAATGGCGCCAGCGTCGCGTTGTCGGGGGAGGGACAAATTTGCAATTTATTACGTAATCCGTTATATAAAGAACCATTAGACTTAGGTGGAAATTCAAGTTGAGAATCGTGGATCCAAGATTGACCTAGAATTGTTCTTGTATGGATTTAGTTCTTTCATATCAGTTTACAACTTTGATGTTAATTTTTCAGTTTAAAAGCAATGTTTATATGTACATATACCTTTTTGAATCATAACCTTTTGAAAATCACTACATGCATCTCCTCTTTTGTTTTGCATTGCTAAGGGACTAGCAACGTTTTAATAGAAGTGATTAGGCCCAAAGTGCTATTAACCATTAGATAGAGAATAGTGCTTTACAGATTAATCATGTCATTTATACCAATTGGAAGTGTTCAAGTCTTCTTAGTAGCACTTATGCTATTTAGAGAGTATTTTTTGGCTGTTTTATGTGTTTTGCGCACTTTAGAAGTTCAATATCGATGTATGATGAATCATGAAGTTTGAATCAAGGTCTCATCAACTAGCCCAAGAATCAATGAAAAATCAAGGCAAAGTGAAGAAAAATTGATGCAGCTTGAAGATGTGATGAAATGCGTTGAGATCAACAAAGCCTGAATTTTCATAGAGTTACAGGTACTCAAGCAGGATTGCGAAAATTTCGCAACCTTAGCTTAAAATTTCGCAACCTTAGCGAAATCTCCAAATTTCGCTAGACCAAACCAGCCGCTAGGCACTGTTCTTAGCGAAAATTCATGATTTCGCTACTCACATAAATTTCGTTGTTAGTTTAAATTTCGCTAGCTAATGAAAGTGCCAAGCCTTGCTGTACTTTCATTTTCGTTATGCATGGTGATTTCCGCACGCACAAATTCTTCAGCCCTAGCGAGCCTACCGCCAATATGTTCAGATTTAATGCTAACCGACTCCAAATTTGGTGTATTACTCTCTTGTCCTTTAACTTAGCCAAATTTGTAGGTTTTTTGGTATTTTCATGTATTGAGGTGGCCTATATAAACCCCTCCCTTTTTGTAACCCTAAGCAAGAATTTGGGGGAGAAGAAATTTTGTAAGTTTTCATTTTTGTAAATAAAGTTTCGTATTTTTAATTAGGTTTTGCTTTTCTCTCTTCTCTCTCCTCTTTCTTTACTCTCGCTGCCAAACACTCTCTTGAGGATGACAACTCACAAGAGATGCTTGGCTGCTTCCTTTCTTTGAAAAGGAAGGTGCTTAGCTTGGTAGTGGGGCATATGCATGTTGTCCTCTTGTGTTAAAAGCTACTGTGCATCGTATTTATGGCCCCTACCTCTCAAATTAGGGTTGAATAGCTTTTGAATGTTATTGATCGGCCAATACTCTCCATAAAGTAGGATACAGTACTACTTATTGCTAGATGCACTGCGGGTTCATTGATGTCTTTACGAGCCTCTCGAAATGATATTTTAATGTGTTAGGTTTCAACCGAAAAGGGCCATAGTCATGATGTTACCCGTGTTAACTCAAATAGGAGTTGTTTTTGGGTTAGGTTGCTAGTTAAACATAGATCCTCGTTATGCTCGACTATAGGTCAGATGTCATAACGCCAGGATAAAACCCGAGGACACTTGTTTGCCCTAACTTACCAAGTTAGTGACCTAAATCTTCAAAGTTAACTTTCACACTTCATTTTCGCTTTACAATTCCTCGCTTTCAACCTACTTCCACCAAGCTACAAATCCAAAGAGTCCAAATAGAAAGCCTTACCTTCGTGCACTTATGCAAATCATTTTAGGATGAAAACCCATCCCCGTGTTCGACCTTAGAATTCTCACTATACCGCAAAGAGCTTGACTACGGCAAGAGTAGGAACTTAGGTGTATAAATTTCATGATTTTAGCTCACCATCGTGGGTACCGAATCACCTGGGTCATGCCTACCCTAACTCGCAGGACTACACGCCTCGTATCACGAGACGCATACCTGAGTAAAAATGGCCACTTGGGCCCATAAACCAATACTCACAAAATAAATATCCCAACTATATTCCAATAGTCCAAGAGTTATACATTTCTCTTACTACAAATACATATTAAAATCTATATTTCTATTACATATTATCCAAAAACATCAAAGCCACAACTCGCTTTCAAAATCGGTCTCTAAGAAGAGCCATCTTCGAACACCCTCATATCTGAAAATGTTCGATTGCAGAGCTATCGCTAAGAGCGGAACTGCCCAACGGGTTACTCTCCACCTAAGTGCATATGCAATGCTCCAATTTAAACACACACTCAAGTAACATGGATCCTACTTGAATGTCTACATGCCCGTTCCCATATCTCGAGTCCTCACCGACTTCACACTCTTGCCTGGGTTATGTATGAGAAAATAACATTTTCAAAACAAAAACTCATTGCTCTTGAAAATATACTCACCGAAGTGCTCCAGAAAAATATGGGACTACCTCTCTAAGGCGAATTGGTTGGTGAGCTCTCCGAAACGGGCCATGGTCCTCATCCGAAATGATCCGTTGGCCCATCTCCCAAACTCCACCTCCGTAAAATCATCCTGTGAAATTCCTTTCACAACCATGTTCCTTTTTAAGAAAATTCATGTCATGTACTAACACCTAATCTCTAGGTTACCCAGTGCATATGAAAATGCATTATGCCATTTCCAAAACCATTTATACAATTTATATACCAATATATTAATTATGCAACATTCTCAAATTTGCAACTACACCACACACCAACAATATGGATCAAACAACACCCAAATTACCAATTTCGAGCAATCTCACAATTTCATCTCTAATGGCCTATACTCACAATTATATTCCATATAATTGAGTAAATCACAATTTTATCTCCAATGGCTTATACACACAATTATATTCCATATAATTGAGCAAATCATAATTTTATCTCCAATGACCTATACACCAAAATACAATTTATTATATAAATTATGATACAAACACTCCAAATGTACTCTACACAAATAATGAATCATCTAAATGGGTTCCAAAATTCTCCAAAAATTTCACAATTCGGTTCAAGATTTGGGACCGATCAAACTGCCACTCACGGCCTCAAACCAACACAAGCATTTACAAAACACTTAAACAAGGGGTAAAACAAGTAGGATAAACCCTTTACCTCACGTAGCTTGTCAAAACTCAACTTTTAAAGGTCCACGCGCAGCTCTCATCACAGATCAATTTTGGCCTTCAAATTTCGACGAAATCCAACGGTCCAATTTTCATAGATCTGAAAAAGAAACTAAGAAAGAAAATAAAATAAAAATTATCTTCTCCGTCCTCCCCGTATCGCCTCCGCCTTTCTTTTGATTGATTTTTTTTCCTTTTATTATGATTATAATATTATATTATTATTATTATTATTATTATTATTATTATTATTATCATTTGGATAAACGATTTCTATTACCCCATTCGGTCTACTGGTCCCGAAAATTTTATTTCTTTTCTCAATTATTTAAATGAACTTTTTAACTCACGCCATTTTTCTCGACCGGGCTTTTTCGTAAAAATCTCGTCCTCGAAGTCACTAACGATTTATCACCCAGAAATTCTAAAATATTCGAGACCGTCTCAGGTTGACGAACTCGGGTCACTTTCAGATTTCTCGCGAGACGAATTTAACGGGCGCAAATTGCTTGGCCATCCGAGATCTAGAGAATTTTCTGCTAACCGAAATTACCGTTTACCTTTTTTCGTAAAAATTGAATTTTTTTCTCGGTTTTACTTTCTCCCTTAATGCACTTCGTCCCCGAATTCACGGACATACGCATCACTAAGCATGCATATGCTACCTTCTATTAACCTAAGACCGTCGGGTAAGGATAACCCGCCTCAGGTCACAATCACTGACAACCCGATGGCTGTCAATTCATCCATGTCAAGAATGACATCAACAACCAATATGTCTACCACCCTAAGGTCCACCACGCTTCCGCTGCGCAACTCTGATCTATCCCTGACCTAGATGGTCGTGGCTCTAGAACCCTCGTGAACTTGAAGCCCTGGGCTTCTTCCCCGAACTAGAAGACTCACTCTCCTTCCTCTCCTTGACACTAGCACTGTGATCCCGAGTGCCCGAGCATCCTCGATCTCTCTTTCTATGTCGTATCGCCCCAACCATGGAGTCCATGTGTCCCGTAGGCGTAAGTCCTACTATCTTGCCCCGAATGGACAACTTCACCACCTCAATCTCCTAACTCGCCATGTCCGTGGCCACGTAATCATCGAAGAAAACGGGCCAGCCTGAATCTAGCCACGTAATCCATCACAGACATCGTTCTCGCCTCAGCTCTAGGAACTCTTGGGCCTTGGCATGTCTAGTAGTGGCCGGAAAATACTTGCTCATAAAGAGCCCATGGAACTCTGCCCAAGTTATTGCATCTAAATCCCTAGAAGTCTTAACCTAGTCCCACCACACTTGGAACTCACCCTCTAGCTGGAACGCAGCTAGCCTGATCTTGGCTGCATCGGAGGTAATATCCATAGCCTCCAATACATTCTCAATATGCCGGAACCAATGATTTTCCACCATCGGATCTCGCAAACGCCGAGAATGACAGACTTAAATCTCGAGGTTACTTCTACCGACTACCAAATTCAAGATCAGCCTGGCGTAATGGCAAAGAAAAGTAAACCCCAACAATTTAGAACAAGGCCCGCCGGTCACTGGTGCTGGCTAACATCTGTGGACGCACTCCTCACGCCCTTCTATCAACTTGCCATCTAATACATGCCAAACGGCAACAACTTTATTTAATCTCATTTCAGTCGAACTAGTAATGCACATGTCAATTACTAATAGACCTAACAACCATGAACTGACCCGTTCATCGCCTAAGTGGTGCTACTTGCCAACCACTCCTTTTATTTATTTCAATAAAATTCAATACTTTCAGGTTCATTTCATTTTTCGAACCCCTAAGGTTATAGTTCCTAACCTTAGCATTCCACTTCTTCCTATATACATTATGCCATGCATATAATTTTCCCGTGCACTAACAACGCAATCACACAATCACAAACATGGAAAACATATCCGAACACAACACGAAACACACCATGCATGCAGTGGTCTAAACTGGCCCCATGAACTCCTAGGCATTCGTACTAAACTCCGATGTACTGCCATGACGCCAAGAGATCACTTCACGCCAATAGCAACGCCTGCTTCATGTCCCCTGCCACCAGGTACCGTGATACCATGCTCGATACCAAGCCGTGACGCCTCAAAAACCCGGGTTTGTTGACTTCCACAACTCATGGAAAATCATACGCCCCCATCACGAGACGCATACATGAGTAAAAATGGCCACTTGGGCCCATACACCAATACTCACAAAATAAATATCCTAACTATATTCCAATAGTCCAAGAGTTATACATTTATCTAATCTCAAATACATATTAAAATCTATATTTCTAATACATATTATCCAAAAACATCAAAGCTAATAACCCGCTTTTCAAAATCGGTCTCTAAGAAGAGCCGCCTTCTCGAACACCCCCGTACCAAAATGTTCTCATTGCAGGTGAGCTATCACCTAGTAGAGGAATCACCCTAAATGGGTTACTTCACCCAAGTGCATATGCAATGTCTAATTTAAACACACTCCAAGTAAATACGTGATCCTACTTGGAATGTCTACATGCCCGTTCCTCATGTCTCGAGTCCTCACCGACTCTCTCACATTTGCCTAAGCTAGTGTATGAGAAAAAATAACATTTTCAAAACAAAACCATGTTCTAAAATATACTACCGAAGTGTCGGTAAAAATATGGGACTACCCTCCGAGGCTAATCTGGCTGGTGAGCTTCCAAATACCATGGTCCTCATCCGAATGATTTGTTGGCCCATCAACTCAATTCCTCCTGGAAATCATCTGTGTGAAATTCCTTTTGCAAACTATGTTCTTTTTGGTAATACATACAGTCATGACTAACACCTAATTTCTAGGTTACCCAAAGGTATATGAAATGCATTATGCCATTTAAACTATTTATACAATATATATAATAATATATTAATTATGCAACATTCTCAAATTTGCAATTCACAATTCTACATAATTCAACAATATGGATCAAACACCTAAATTAGCTCTACTTTGAGCACTCCACATAATTTCATCTACATTTATACTACAATTATTCATATAATTGAGTAAATCACAATTTTATCTCCAATGACCTATACTCACAGTTATATTCCATATAATTGAGCAAATCATAATTTTATCTCCAATGGCCTATATTAATAAAACACAATTCTATTATATAAATTATGATACAAACACTCCAAATAGTCCCTACACACACAATGGGATCATCCAAATGGGTTCCAGTACCTCTCCAAAAATTTCCACACTCTGCCCCAAGATTTGGGACTCGATCAAACGGTCACTCACTTCGCCTCAAACCCACACAAGCATTTACAAACACTTAAATAAGGTAAAACAAGTAGGATAAAACCCCCACTCACAGTTTTTCAAACTCCAACTTTTTCGTGTGTCCACGCGTAGCTCAGTCACAGAGATCACCTTACCTTTCAGCCCCGACAAATCCGATCAACCGACATTTTCGTAGATCCAAAACTAAGAAAGAAAAATAAAAATAAAACATATTCTCTCTCCGCTCCCTACCCCAGACGCCGCTCTTTCTTTTTGCATTGATTTTTTCCTTTTATTATGATTATAATATTATACTATTATTATTATTATTATCATTTGGATAAACGATTTATATTGCCCCATTCGGGTCCATTTCTGTCCCGAAAAATTTTATTTCTTTTCACTTCAATTATTTTAAATGAACTTTTAACCACGCCATTTTCTTCGACTTTCGAGATTTTCGTGAAAAATCTCGCCCTCAAGTCATCGGGCGATTATCACCCGTAAATTGTGAAATATCGACCGTCTCTGTGGTTGACGAAACTTTTTCTTGCCACGATTTCAAGAGCACGAATTTAACGGTGTAGTCCGCTTCTCACATCCGAGATTTAGAGAATTTTCTGCTTGTAATCGAAATTACCGTTTTAATTTTTTTCAAAATTAATTTTTTCTCGGGCTTTACTTTTCCCTTAACAGAATTTCGTCTCGAATTCAAGCACATACGCATCACTCATGCATATGCTACCTTACAACTCTAAGACTCCGTGTCGGGTATGATAACCCGCCAAAGTCATTAACCACCGACAACCCGATGGTCACAATTCATCCAGCGTCAAGAATTACATCAACAACCGGTTATGTCTACCACCCTAAGGTCCATCATTTTAGCTGTGGCGCAACTCTGATCTATCCCTGACCCAGATGGTCGTGGCTCTAGGAACCCTCGGAACTCTGAAGCCCCGGGCTCTTCCCCCCAATCAGAAGAAGACCCACTCTCCTTCCCCTCACACTAACCTGATCCCAGTGCCCGAGCATCTCGATCTCTCTCTCTATGGGTCCAGGCTGTCCCAACCATGGAGTCCATGTCCCGTAGGCGTCCTACCATCCCGCCCCCAATGACAACTCAAACTAATTCTCAAATCTCCTAACTCTTGCCATCCAGGGTCACGCACCAAGAAACTGCTAGCTCAGAATTCAGCCACGTAATCCACTACGCCATCGTTTCCCCTCGCCTCAGCCTCTAGGAACTTTGGGCCTTGGCATGTCTAGTAGTGGCCGAAACACTGTCAGAAGAGCCCATGGAACTCCGCCAAGTTATTGCATCTAAACTCAGATTTTAACCAAATCCCACCACACTGAACTCACCCTAGCTGAACGCACTACTGATTCACGCATCGAAATATCCAGCCTCCAATACATTCTCAATTTGTCGGAACCAATGGTTTGCCAACATTGATCCTCCCCAAACGCCGAGAACATGACTTAAATCTCCGAGGTTACTCCTGACCTCCCCGACTACCCGCCACCGCACTAGCCTATGCAGTCTGCCAGTGCAACCTCAAATGTACTCAAGAAGGTCCACTGGCCAAGACACGTGGTGCTTACTAACATGATCGCACTTACGTCCTCGGGCTCGACTTGCTATATACCCATGTCAATGGCGAATAACTTTATTTAACTCATTTCTGTATCGAACTAGTAATGCAAATACAAGAATAATAATGTCTTAATTAACCATGAATCGAATTCCATTCATCGCCTAAGCAGGATACTTACAACCACTCCTTTTATTTATTTCCAATAAAATTCAATACTTTCTGCCCCCATTTTTTCAACCCTCATGTTATAGTTCCAACCTTAGCATTCCACTTCTTCCTATATGCATGCCATGCACTTTCTCCCGCGCACTAACGACTCAATCACTTAATCACAAACATGGAACACATATTCAACACAAATACCGAAACACACCATGCTTGCAAAGTGGTTCAAACTCGTCCCATGCACTCCTAGGTATTCGTGCAAACAAACTCCGCGCTGCCATGACGCTAGTATCAAATTTCACCGCAATAGCAATGGCCTAAGCCCATGTCCCCCGCTCCCAGTACTCGCATACCCATGCTCACAACAAGCCGTGGACGAACTAAAACTCCGGGGTCTCGTTGACTACTCCGTCAACTCGCGAGGGGACCGCACGTCTCGTATCACGAGACGACACCGAGTAAATATGGCCACTTAAATTCATAAACCAATACTCACAAAATAAATATCCCAACTATATTCCAATAGTTCAAGAGTTATACATTTATCTTACTACAAATACATATTAAAATCTATATTTCTAATACATATTATCCAAAAACATCAGGCTACAACCCGCTGTAATCGTCTTGGCACAGCCGCTTCCTTCGAACAACACCCCCGTACCTGAAAAAAATGTTCCTCGATTGTGGTGAGCTATCATTCAATAGTGGAATCACCCTAAATGGGTTACTTCCACCTAAGTGCATATGCAATGTCTAATTTAAACACACACACTCAAGTAAATACGTGATCCTACTTGAATGTCTATATGCCCGCTCCCATGTCTCGAAGTCTTCACCGACTCCCCACACTTGCCTGGGTTATGTATTTAAAAATAACATTTTCAAACAAAACTTGCTGTTTTGTAAATATACCACCAAGTGTCGGCAAAATATGGACTGCCCTCCGAGGCGAATTGCTGGGTGAGCTTCCAAACAATCATGGTCCTCATCCGAAATGATTTGTTGGCCCATCTCCCAACCCAACTCTCCTGAAATCATCCTGTGAAATTCCTTTTGCAACCATGTTTTTCGTAAATCTGTCATGCACTAACACCTAATCTCTAGGTTACCTAAAGGTATATGAAATGCATTATGCCATTTCCAAAACCATTTATACAATTTATATACTAATATTTTAATTATGCAACATTCTCAAATTTGTACTACACCACATGCACCAACAATATGGATCAAACAACACCCAAATTAGATCACTTGAGCAATTCACAATTTCATTTCCAATGGCCTATACTCACAATTATATTCCATATAATTGAGTAAATTACAATTTTATCTCCAATGACCTATACTCACAATTATATTCCATATAATTGAGCAAATCATAATTTTATCTCCAATGGCCTATACACAAAAACACAATTTATTATATAAATTATGATACAAACACCCCAAACAGCCCCTACACAGTCACAGACTGTCCAAATGGGCTCCAAAAATTCTCCAAAATATTCCACACTTCGGTTCCAAGATTTGGGACCGATCAACCTGGCCACTCACTTCGCCTCAAACCACAAGCATTTACAAACACTTAAACAAGGTAAAACAAGTAAGATAAAACCTCACTCACGTAGTTTGTCAAAACTCCAACTTTTGGTGTCCACGCGTAGCTCTCTATCGCAGATCAATTTTACCTTCAAATTTCGATGAAATCCGACAGCCCGATTTTTCATAAATCAAAGAAACTAAGAAAGAAAAAATAAAATAAAACATATTCTCTCTTCCGCTTCCCTTCCCCGCACGCCTCTCGCCTTTCTTTGATTGATTTTTTTCCTTTATTGGCGATTATAATTATATTATTATTATTATTATTATCATTCGATAAACGATTTATATCGGGCTTCATTCGTCCATTTTTTGTCCCGAAATTTTATTTATTTCGCTCAATTGTTTTAAAATGAACTTTAACTCATGCCATTTTTTCTCGATCACTTTCGAGATTTCGTAAAATCTCGCCCCCGAAGTCCCCGACGATTTATCCATTATAAATTCAAAATATTCGACCGTCTCGCACTTGACGAATTTTTTCCGGGTCACTAGATTTCACAGACAAATTCTAACTACATACCGCTTTGTCATCCGAGATCTAGAGAATTTTCGGTTTTCAACTGAAATTACCGTTTTACCCTTTTTCAGAAAAATTGAATTTTTTCTCGGGTTTTACAATATCTACTCTCCAACTTGAGGGGGAGTGTTGGAAAGTTAATATTCCTAAAACTTCAATTATAAGAATAGATGATTTGTATATATTAGTCTTCCTATTATAATCCTTGATTTATAGCTAGATAGCCTAGAATGTAGTAGCTAATTGCTGACTTGTAGGAAAAGAATACAAATCTTCTTGCATAATTACACTCTTCAATATCAATGATATTTATTCAGCCAATTCCCTCTATTATTCATCTTTTCACTTTCCTCTTAATATTTTTAGAACTAGAACGAACAATGAACAAGCAAAATGAATAATTCATTTTGTATAACTAAAGCTTTGGTCTAATCAAGAGAAGTATTTATACATAAATAAATAAATTATATATATATATATATATATATATATATATATATATATATATATATATATATATATTGTATATTCATACTTACTATGTGAAATTAATAAATAAATAAAAATAAAATGAAAATATATATTAAATTTTTTGCAAAATGTATTGGGGGAGCATAATATTTAGATGCGATAGTGTAAAAATAATTTTTTCAATTTGAAAAAACAGCTGATTCAAGGTCTTATTTATGTAGATATTACAAACTTGTATTTTTTTTTACTTATTATAGAAACTTGATTATCAGAAATTTAATTAAAATAAAATTATAATTGGCAAAACTGATAATTCCTAATAATAACATGTAAAATATAAGTATTAAACTCATATGAGAGAAAATCATAGCCCAACTTAGAAAATTAGGTTAAGATAATTGTTAAATATATTTAAAAAAAAAAACATCTTTCTTAGATTTGTTTGAAAAACTATCCTCTTTAGACACTTATAATATTTTTCAGTTTATTTGCCTCTTAAACATCATCTCAACTCTCACTATATTTTTTTATATTCTTTTCAAAATTTCTCTATAATGCATTCATATCTAACATTTAATCATTTATGCTAGTATGGTTAATTTCATCTTCAACTTTTGTTTCTCTTTCTTACTTTGTCTTATAAAGAGATATGGATAAGACTGTGATCGTATATAAAAACTATATATGCTAGTAAAATTATAATAATTAATGTGGGTGTACTACACCAATTTTGTCCTTTTTATGCCTATTATAGAAGAACCCATCAGATAATTCCTTTTTCCCTCCTCACCTACATCGTTCAAATGAGAATTTTAAAACTTGTATCTAAATCTATCATCACAATCCATTTTTACTTTTAATTTTCCCTATTTTATTTTCTTTGTTTTTTCATGCTTATTTCTCTCAATATTTTTAGAACTAGTACGAAACATTAAACTATAAAAAATTAAAATTTCATGGTTTATTGCTAAAGCTATGGTCAAATCCGGACAATTGGATATATATATATATATATATATATATATATGTGTGTGTGTGTGTGTGTGTGTGTGTGTGTGTGTGTGTGTGTGTGTGTGTGTGTGTGTGTGTGTGTGTGTGTGTGTGTGTGTGTGTGTGTGTGTTTATATATATGACTAATATAAGTGAGTGTTCCAAGTCACAATCCTTGATGTTCGGATTGTGATCTCATTCTAACTTTAGTGCAGTATGTTCGAACTTCCCCTAGGACTTAATGTGTGCCGAGCAAATGTAATATAATTTCAATAAAGTAAAAGCACACAATCTTTTATGTGGTTCGACAACTTGCCTATGTCCACGGGGCCGAGCCTAAATGCAAGGATTCAAGGTTTACAATTAGTTTTATGTGGTACGTGACTCCCTCTCTACTCACGACCCTTTTGAAACCTAATCACTCATAGTGGAATTCATAATGAACTTCCTCTATTCCTCTCTCTACTGTGAAAACCCAGATAAATTTGAACTTTTTCAAACAAAAAGGCAAAAGTGGTGGATTACCACTACTGTACAGGTTGAAAGCTTGGAAAATTTTCTATATCTCGGATGACGAAACAGGCCTCACCGTTGAGTTCTCCTTGAGAAATCTAGTTGTCCAGATGAATTTCGTCTAATTCTGAAACGGTCAGAATTTCACATACTTCGAGGCGAAACGGATGAATGGCAGGGATACAAGTGGCGAGGTGCCACATGGCATCATTACTGAGAATTAGGTGCCAAGGGTGGAAATGCCACATGGTTAAATGCATGGCACCCATTACAGGAAGGTGGAATGGATGTGAAGGCACATGCAAACCATGTGTCACTAAAATGGAGAATGAAAAAAAAAAAAGGAAAGAGAATTCTATCAAATGGAAAAAAGGTGATCAGTTCATAGAGGAGAAGCAGAACGGAAAGGAAAGGAAGGAAAGAAAGAAAAGGAAAGAAAAGAAAGGAAAGAAAGAAAGAAAAGAAAAGAAAGAGAGAAAGGAGAAGAAGGAAATGAAAGAAAAGGGGAAGAGCAACTATCGGATTTGGGACTACACTGCAAGAGGTAGGAACCCCTCCTCCTTTGGCTTACTTCCTTTCTAAGGGTTGTGTTAAGGCCATATTTGAGGCCTTGTGTGGA
The DNA here is from genome assembly GCA_016808115.1 of Tetrastigma voinierianum. NCBI lineage: Eukaryota > Viridiplantae > Streptophyta > Magnoliopsida > Vitales > Vitaceae > Tetrastigma > Tetrastigma voinierianum. Next base: position 180,670 of record JAEQBH010000288.1, read on the forward strand.
TTGTGTTGTGGGCATCTTGTATGCCACAACTTGCTTTAGAAATCTAGGTGGTCACGACTAGAATCTAGTGATATGTGTTAGTGATCCTAATAGGAGGGGAAATTTCTAGGTTACCCATGTGTTGTCTTGGTTTACAGCCTAGGCATGGCTGAAATGTCATGGCCATAGGTGGGCAATCCCGGGGCTGAACCCGGACTGTTTATGGCCTACACAAGGCGTGATTGTGTTTTGATTTTTTGAATTTTTTTTTTTTGTATGATTGCATGGCCTAGTTTTGCACCATGTGAAGGCCAAGTTTGAGGCTCTCAGGCGAGTCAAGCTTGCGGAGCATCAATTATGCCTCAACCGCTTAGGAAATCTAGATGGCCACAAATCTTTGAAATCCGTGGGTGTATTCGACATGGTCTATTATGTGTAAATGATGCAAGTGGATCGGTTACATGAACGTGTTTTTTATGCATATTATAAACTGCCATGATGCATGTTAGATATATTTGGCATGATGTGGAGGTGGATTACATGCAGTAGATATAAATATCTATGATACTTGGCGTGAAGCATGTTATAAGTTGTTCCAAGTAGCACTCAATTATACAAGGATTGTTCTAGAAAATTTCGCACACCCATGCGAAATTGGTAGCTTCAACTTTGGACGACCATAACTTTCAGCCCAAACTTCACATTCATGCTTCGACTCTATGGAAATTCTTTGAGTCTAGCATCTAACCATATTCCAAAGTGGAATGGCATTTAGTGCTTACATATTTACGCTTTCATACTCTTTTCAAAGAGTCAGATCGACGCTTTCTAACCTGCTTTATGGCTTCAAGCTCATGGCCTCTGTAGGCCGCTTGGAAAGCTTGTGCAGCTATAAGGCCGTCAGGGTAGAGCTCAGGGTCTTGCTGTGGCTTATTTCTACAGCCTATGTATTGGTTGTTTGTTGTGCTGATTTATGTTGATATATGTGTGTTTAGATATATTGACATGGATGGATGTAAATTATATGCGGTTGATATAATTATCCATGATACTGAGTATAAAACATGGTATGTAAATGTCTCATATAGCATTCATACAGTGGAATTTTTGCATTGCATATGCACAAGGACATCGCATTGAGTTAGGTGTGTGTGCATGGTTACGATCATTCACCATATTTAGTGGATTAGTGGTGGGCTCGGTACCTTGGATGACGTCCAATAGAGTCTCGCGGCTGTACAGCATGAAAAAATACGCGGTGTCGGGTACATCAAGTAGGATAGACACTCCCGTGAAAGCCCCGGACTGTTCAAATGTACCGATGGTGAAAGTCCAAAGAGTTGGCATGCGATCGGCCCTCGCGGGTAAGAACTCCCTGAAATCCGTGGCCCACAAATGCATAAACACACGGGACTTGATTTCATGGACATTGAAGCGGTATCCAATGGCTTCACTTGTAAACTAAAAAGGGTCATCAAATGAAACATCGGTGATGATTTTTTTTTTCACACTTGGCATATGCATGTGTAAGGGAGTCGGTGAAGACTCGAGATATGGGGCATGATGAGTCTCATCTCATTCATGGCATGTAGAAATTCCATGGTAGAAACTGCATTTTACGTGGGAATGTCGAAGGTGTGAACAAGGTATCGTACGTGCACTTGTGTGGGGAGTAGCCCTGTAGGAGACTTTCCTGCTGGGCGTGGCTCACCTTGCGTGGGAAAAGCATTTCGTGTGCAGATGTACACCGGTGGACGACGCTCAATCGAGGCCGCATTTGTGAAGAAATCCAAAATGTGGCTTTGAGGGAACTTGTTGAAACCTTTTGAATAAACTAGAGTTTTACGTAATATTTGTATATAGAAGAGTTGTAAATCGAACTCTTGTGAACTGATTCGATAAACTTGTATATTTTTCTAAAATATATATGATTGAATGGATCCCGATGGATGGGACATGATAGAGTGGTATCGAGATATGCGATACCCACAAGTATTTCATCGGTTGATGGGTTGTCAAATGGACCACCGGTTTTAAAAGCCACATTTGCACGAGCCAAGGTGTATGAATACCTAGGCTCGATGGGATGGGCTTGTAATCGTATGCATTCATTGTGCAATTTTATGAATTATTGTGTAATAATGTACATAAGTCATGGATAATGCCTACAAATTGTGGGAAATATATGCATGATAGGATGTGTATAGAAAGCGAAGAACACTAGGGTTAGAGAACATAACCTTAGGGATTCAGAAAAAAATGAGCATGATAGTTCAGGAACTGATAATTGCTAATGTTTGGCATTATGCACCACTAAGGAAAGAAAAGAAGAAAAAAAAAGAAGAAATCTCAATTTTCTATTTGACATGTGTAGATGGCAAGTCGAGGACAGGGATGTAGAGGTCGTCCATGCGACAATAGCCAACCATCGGCTATTTTTTACCAACAGGCTTTTATAGAGGCTATGGGCGCTATAGTTGCCACCATTAGACATGCTAGTGCAGTTGGGCGTCAGGGAGGGTCGAGTAACCTCTAAAGGTTTAAAGCACATCATCCCCAACATTCATGGGGGGAGGGGATCCGATGGTGGCTGAACATTGGTTCCGACAGGTTGAAAAGGTATTAAAGGCTATGGAGATCACCTCCGATGCAGCAAAGATAAGACTAGTTGTGCTCCAGTTAGAAGGTGAATCCCAGGTATGGTGGGATTGGGTCAAGACCTCAAAGAATCCGGAGGTAATGACATGGGGAGAATTCCGAGAGCTCTTCATAGGCAAGTTTTTTCCACCATCTGCTAGGCATGCAAAGGCTCGGGAATTTCTAGAGTTGAGACAAGGAGAGATGAAAGTACTATAGTATGTGGCTAAGTTCACATAATTAGCCCGTTTTTCTGACGATTATGTGGCCACTGACATGGCCAAAATGAGATAATTTGAGGATGGTTGAAATTATCCATCTGGGGTAAAATTATAGGACATGCCTTACAAGACATGGACTCAATGGTTAGGACATCTTTGATCATTGAGAGAGAGATAAAGGACATACGAAGCATCCGGGATGCGGGTGCTAGTGAAAAGATAAAGAAGAGTAAGTCTTCTTCTAGCTCGGGAAAGAAGCAGAGAAATTCTGGTCCTTGAGGATTTCAAGGACAGGGCCACGACTATCAGGGATAACGGCAGGTCAGGGCTCCTAGCTAGTCAGGGCCGATGACATGCTTCACGCCCATCACCGGACATGAGAAGCTACAAACATCTCCTAGAGGCAAGGATCCCAGGTTGCGGACCGCGAATCCCGGGCCACGCAGGACATGTAGGACACACCTGCTCCTTCTACCCCTGCAGCCGCAGGAACTAATATCAGTCTCAAGGTGCTGTACAAGCACCTACTACTTCCCAAGGGCTAGAGGGGCCAAGGTATGGGTCGAGGTCGAGGACAAGGCTCACAGGCCGGGACTTCGGGGACCCAGGGGCGTGTCTATGCCATTACACCACAGACTGAGGCGGTATATCAATCGGTTATTCAGGGTATGTTTCTACTATCTCGCCTATGGGCAAGGATATTGTTTGATTATGGTGCATCGCATTCATTCATTACTGCATCCTATGTGAAAGAATTAGGCTAGAGAGAGACCTTGAAAAGTTGTTGCATGTGTTTCTCAGAACCATGTGAGTGCGATAAGGATATGTCTGGAGCTCAGGAGTTAGAGATCTTCGGATTCTACTCAATACACTCCAAGGGTTGTGGGACATGCTCTGAGTTTGGATGTCATCCTGATGGACCGGCCGATCAAGACATCGAGTTATCAATACTTCAGATCGTAGGGAGAGTTATTGCATACACACAGATCTGTTTGTGTTATATTTGTGGATAAGCATGATGCTTTTTACCCCATGCCGCGTATGATTCTCTAGGTGGCACGGGAAGTTGATGGGTCAGGGTCGGCAAGCCTACTCCCAGAGGACGAGGCGAGACAGAGTCAGTCTGCTACCTCTAGTAGTTTGTGAGTATGAGGATGTTTTTTCTAGATTTAACTATCAGGATTACCTCCAGAGAACAATCTCACGATTGAGTTACACCTCAGTATATCGCCCCGCCTATAACTCCGCATAGGATGGTGCCATGAGTCAGCAGGAACTCAATGTCCGTGATACATGAATTATCGGGACAAGGGTTTCATTAGACAAAAGCACTTTACTCGGGGCTTTTCGACTCGTTAGCTACGAGACAAGACCCTTCATCATTGACTAATTACGCTGAATAGGGTTATGATCAAGAATTAGTATCCTTTTCCGAGGATTGATGATTTATTTTGATCACCGAGAGGGCTTGGTCTACTTCCAAGATTGATCTCCGTATTGTGCTATCATCACCAATTGAGAGCGGAGGCTGATATCCTACAGATAATGTCAGTTATGTATTGGCATTTCGAGTTCATAGTGATGCCCTTCGAATTGACGAATGTGCCAATGACATTTATGGATCTTATACATATGGTGTTCTAGCCCTATCTAGATCAGTTTTTGGTACTTTCGTTAATCCATTCTCGATATACCCAAGCTCAAGTGAGGAGACAGACCACCCAAGGATCGTTTCCTCCGTGCCCTCAAAGAACATCACATATTCCCAAGTTCGCAAGTGAGAGTTTTTCATCGGGTGAGATTCTTGGGACATAGTGTCAACTTAGGGTGGTATCAAAATGGACCTAGAGAAGGTCAAGAAGAGGAGTCGAGAGACCAAAGTCACTTTCACATATATGCTTAACTCATGTGGTATTACAAGAGGTTCATTTAGAACTTCTCCCGATTAATGTCGTAGTTTATGACGGTTGACCTAGAAGAAGGTCATGTTTGAGTGGAATGACTTGTGCGAGCGGGCATTCCAAGAATTGAAAAGGAGGCTTACGTCGGCTCCTATTTTAATAGTCCTGGAAAGGGGATAGATGTACATAGTGTACTGTGATGTGTCTAAGGACAAACTGGGATGTGTTTTGATGCAGTCCGGGAGGGTTGTAGGTTATGGTTCTCGGTAGTTGTGGAACCATGAGCGGAATTACCCCACACATGACATGGAGTTGGCGGTCATAGTCTTTGCCTCAAGATTCGACGCCACTCCATTCATTTGGTGAACACCAGGCATTCTCGAACCACCAAAGCTCCAAAGTATATCTTACGCAATGTAATCCTCAACATATGAAATGCATATGATGGAGCATCGGGAGGATTATGACTTCACTTAATACCATCCCGATAAGGAAATGTGGTGGCACGCACTCGCAGTAGCTACGAGGAGTACCGATAGCTTCTCCTCGAGTGGCAAGATGCTCGAGGTTGTGGGACAGTTTGGACTATAGTACAATGATCAGGCTTAAGGTGTTTTGGGGAGTTTAGTTGTTACACTTTCCCTACTAAGCAGAGTGATTGAGTCATAAGGATAGGATATGAGATACTGGGCCCATCCGGACCGGCACACACAGTGTATCGGTGACTAATAAGTCGGCTATGGATTCGTGCCACAAGAGGTGATCCGAATCAACAAAATTTATATCCTGTTCTCCTAACGCGTAGTCAAGCTACCAGCAGTGATGTGAGGCCCAGCATCGAACACTTCCGGGATGGGTTTTCATCCAGGGAACAGATTTGCACGTTGCTGAAATGCGAGCTTTATTCGATTTTTCGATTGCCCCAAAACAAAGGTGAGTATTTAGGATACTGATTAATCGTGAAACCGAAAGTGGAGTGTGAAAAGTAATGAAGATTTAGGTCACTAACTCTGATAACATAGGGCAAACAAGTGTCCTCGGCTCCATCCTCATTATGACACAACCTATAGTCCAAGCCATAACCGGATCTTTGTTTAACTAGAAACCTAACCCTAGAATCACTCCTATTTGAGTCAACACGTAATATACATTTACGCCTTTCAATTCAAACCCTAACATTCAACTCATTTGGCTCAGAAGGCTATCTAAAGAATAACAAGATATCTAGCAATAAGTATGCATCAGATCCTAAAGCATGGTAAGTATCGCCAAAGCAATGACATTAAATGATATTCAACCCTAGTTTGAGAAGATGGGAACCATAAATACAAAGACGAGTATGCATTTAACACATGAGGACAACTCCGCAATCGCCCACAACTGTTATGCTTTACCTTCCTCTTTCAGAAAAGCAGTGGCTTAATAACATCTCAGTTAATAATCTCAAGAGGCTTGTTTAGGCCAGAATGGAGAGAAAGAGAGAGATAAGAGAAACAAACCCGAACCGGTCATGAGATATTTACATAAAATGAAAAGGTGCCAAAAGATTGCTTCCCAAATTGCCCCGGGTTACAAAAACTATGGGGGTTTATATAGGCCACCCAATGTATGAAAATACAAGAAAGCCTAACATTTTGGCCAAAACAAGGAACAAAGAAGTAATACACCAAATGAGGCTCATTGCATTAATTACTCAAAGACGACAAAGGTAAGACTTTCGCTTAGGTAGCTAAAATTTCGCTAGGTAGTTTAAATTGGTACGTAGATATGTAAATCGAGAATTTCATTATGCACCGCCACTCGCATAATAAATTCCCTCGCTAGCCTAGCGAAATTTTTTAGAGATAGCTAAACCTGATAATTTCGGCTTAGGCAATGGATTACGAAATTAAGCCTACGGTTTCTCACTCGCCAGATTGCTAAATTTCGCAGACATAATTAAGAATCCCAGCGAAATTTTCGCAATCATAGCGAAATTTCCTGGGTTTGCATATTTCACTCGTCACACCGCATCCCTCACTGCATCATTTCTTCTCACTTCGCTTTCATTCCTTCATTGAATTTGAAATGTTTAGTTATCGATGTTGGTTCAATCTTCATGGTTCCAGCACATATTTCGATATTGAACTCTCAAGGTATGCACCCATAAAATAGTTCAAAAATACCCTCTAAACTAAGATAAGTGATATTAAGAAGACCAACACTTCAATTGGCATTATTGACATGATTAGCGCCGCAAAGCACTCAAAACCTATCTAAAATAGTGTTCAAAATAGCACTTTGGGTACTAATCACACTCCCCCAACCGAAACGCTGTTAGTCCCTTAGCAATGCAAAACAAAAGGAGATGCATGCAATGATTTTTCAAAAAGTTTATGATTCAAAGGTGTATATACAAATGCTCTATTACCAACCGAAAATTGACACCGCTTGGAAAACCGATATGAAAGAGCCAAAACCATAAGAACACTTTAGGTCAATATTGGTTCCATGATTCTCAACTTGAATTTCCACCAAAGTCTAATGGTTCTTTATAAATCCGTATCGAGCCAATAAATTGGAAAATTGTCCCCTCCCTCCAACCTTGCACTGACATGGCCTTAAGTTGTTGAACAACCTAGATAGGGATAGTTACACTCTCCTTTCTTTATTTAACTACATTGTAGGGTGCAATGCTTAAAATCCGACTTCACCAAAGTCCGTGTAACGGGGGTCCACCGATGACTCCCAACCAATTAAGGTTTAGGGCATCAAGCCAAAAGGATCACCAATTAATAAACTCTTACAGTTTCACCCTCGACCAATGAAAAATCAAGCACCTACAATTCGTTAAACTCTACCTATCCACCCATGTAACGAACACTAAATCGATGACTCCCAACCAATTAAGGCTTAGGGCATTGGGCTTCAAAGGCTTTCGCCATATACCCCTCGGACCGTGTTCGGGTTTCAAGGCAAAGTGTCACTAATTTTTATTTTTTCTTCTTTCTTTCTTTTTCTTTTTGCTTTTTCTTTCTTTTCCGGAAGGACTACATTGGTCTTCAAATGTGGGTAACACAAACCTATCCTAGGTCGCCAAATACTGCCTAAGGCCGTTGCGTAAAGGAAAGTGGATATACAAATTGATGTTCTATTGAAACAATCCGTGTGCAAGCAGAATTAGCTTAAGGAGAAATGCGTTGAGCATGTGCCGGAACTTCAAATGACCAAAAAATTATTTCAAACATGGAATTGGTTCAGCATTACAACATGCAAGGTTTCCACCACTAGCACCAATTGTCCACTAAAGCACCCAATTTGTCCACTAAAGCAATTCAATTTGTTCAATTAGCAATTCAATTGTCCAATTAAAGCAATTCAATTGTCCACTAAAGCACCAATTGTTCAATTGAAGACAAAACGCTTACACATGGTGAAGGCACAAAACATGATATGCAAAAAAGTTTTTGTATATATATACCGGCAGCTTTTGATATAGCCAAAATGGCTAGTACATGAATACAAAGCTAAACATACAAAAGTATCACCGCCTACTATGGCTAACACATAAATCCTAATCAAAATTAGTAGGCAGTTGATAAAGCTGGTAACTATACAAAAACATAAAAAGAAACCTAACCACCTCACCGGCCGTGGTGGTGTGGTGGGTCCCAGAATCGCCTGTCGCCAACACATCCAAAGATGTCAGCGCCGTAGCGGCCTCTCTCCGATCCGAACATGAGGAAGACCCGTGAGTCATAACTGGCTGCAAAGCATGGAGTGACACCGAGCCAACCTCTCCCGATCCCCAGGTCGCCTCGGGTAGCTGCCAATGAACATATAGCATCCATCACACCTGCTATCTCTCTCGAGCTAGCATGAACGTACTCCGGCGAATGATGTGATGTGTAAGACGGGCTGTGTATCACCATACGCTGGACAGAATGCTGGAGGAGGAGATGAGGGGACATATATGAGCCGGACTCCTCACCTCGGGCTCAGGGGCATGCATATCATCTCTGTGGGAATCCTCGGCCACCTGATCCGCACTCCTCCTCGGGGTCCCCGTCGGATGGAGGAAAGATACGGCATGACCATCACTCTCCGCTCCAACGACAGATTCAGAGGGCATCTGGATTCTCCTCTCTATCCCGAGTCCTGAAAAACCTAAATGCTCAAGGATCCGCATAAGAGTCTCTGCATCGCCAGCCGGAAGACTCCCCCGTCGAACCAGCCCTTCCAAGTGGACCTTTCTTCGAAATGCATCAAAGGAGGTCATCACTGGCCAGAGGGACTAAACCAAGATCCCTCCGAGATCCCAAGAAGAGCCTCTAGGACGCGGCCCCCTCCGCGACATAATGCCGCAGCGGAATAAGCTCGGTCCCGATTAGATGGTCAATCGCCAAGATCCGAGGCGGAGCTGCCTCCGAAGAGACCGGCCCAACCAGTGGATGTCTCTAGCCGCATACCGAACCATCTCCCACTGAGGTGGGTGGGCCCAAGCTCGATAACCCTCCGACTGGTCGGCGCAGATACGTTGTGCCTAAAGTCAAATACCCGCGTCTAAGTACTCGGGCGACGCCTATGGTGAACTGGAGCTCGAGTGGACCAGATGCTCCCCGGGAGGTCATCGAAAGGTAGAATCAGAACTACCCAGGGTAATAATACCGTCTCGGTTGCGAAGGGCAACAGCGAGTAAGGTTTCATCAACCCCATCAATCCCCGAACCTCGGGATCACCGCCAATGCCGGACATCGTAGTAAGACTCCCGATGAAACCTCGAGTATAGTGCGCGACATTCTCCCTAATGGGGAACACAAACAATCTGCCTCCCGATCCTCGGAGGCAAAAAGTGGCTAACCGAGGCGATGATGTCGCCTCCGGCCGCAGATGTGGTCGGGCGATGGCTGAGGCCTGGATGAGGATGACTCACCCGGGCCTGATGTGCTGGCTCGCTTGGAGGGCCGAGCCCTCCTAGATCTCCTCCGCTGGCGGCTGTGACAGGCCCGGTCCATCCGGAACCGGAGACAGCTCAATCCCCCGAGGCTACTCGTGGACCGCCAGTGGACCGAGACGGTATCGCCGACCGAGCTAGAACTCGGGCCCGCTCCCGCTCGTGTACTAAATCTTACCCGTGGCCGGCGGGACCCACCGTACGCACTATAGCTGCGGTAATCCAAATAAGATATCGGGCAAAGTGTGGCTCAGAACTAACTCGATGTCGACTCAAAGGGCACAACAGAGGAACACCAAGAATGAGTGGTATCGAACCAAGGCACTAGGGTGCGCCAAGCAGAGTGTGGGCAACACCCATCGGTAGCCGGCTCTAGTAATCGGTGGTGCTGCCTGGCAGTAGCAAAGGGCTAGCAGGGCGCGGGCGGCAGCGGAGATGCCAGAAGACACGATCGGGCAACCAGTGGTTCCGGGGCCGCAGCGCACCCGCAAGAGCACCAAATGTGGTTCTACGTGGCCGGGTACAGTCGGTGCGTAGCCGTGACTCAGCGGCACCAGTATTCGCGCAAGGGTAACTCAAATAAATACCGGGAGGGGAGGAGATGGTGGAACGAAAGCCAACCCTTCCCCTCTTTTTATAAGTTTTAAAGAGGCAAACAAAAGCCATTTCCTAATTTAATTCCCTCGCTTATTATAGCGACCTACAAACCCGCTTCACCACCGCGAACCCACCTCCCGTGGTTAATTATTAATAATGTAAGAAAATAAAAGATTATTATAATAAAAATTATTATGTATAAAACTATAATTAAAATTTAATATAAAATACTATAATATATAAACAAAGTTACTAAATATGGAAAACTGCTAAGTTAAGAAACTTTCTAAAAATAACCGAAATTATTAAAATTGACTAAATTAAAACAAAAAGTAAAAATTGTTGAGCTACAATTTGGTTTGTGAGAACACCAAATCAGCTCAATTTTACCAAATTGCTTAAGGAGGGTCAAGGAGGATGATCTCAAACTCCTAAGTAGCTGGTCCGAGCCGAATCCTTGTTAGATTTCCCATTGTTGCTCGGGTTTCTCACGATGGACTTTGAATCGAATACTGCCCTTCGCAATCAAGGCAATAACAAAACCTCTTCTTCACCTTGGCTTACTATTTCTTGCAATTCCCGGACACTAAGCTCAGCATGATGACCATTTGAAACAACTTACCTGGCCAATTTCTTTTCATCTTCCGGCACCGTGTTTGTTGCTCAAATGGAATATGTTCAAATTCTCCAAGGTCATATTGCCAAATGTGGTTGCATGACTCCATTTCGGCAATTGATAATTGTATTGGCAAAGGGCTTAAATGGTCTTCCTAGGATGATTGGCACATGATTGCCCATTTGCAATTGGCTCGATGTAGAACTACAAAATCTACTGCAGTAGAATTCTGCCTATTTTCACAAGACATCCCCTCACTATCCCCTTAAAGGATCTTCACTGATCTATCGGCCAATGATAGTGTTATGTTGGTAGGTTTGAGTTCACCCAATCCTAACTGCTTATACACCGAGTATGGCAGTAGGTTCACACTGGCTCCTAGGTCAAGTAGGGATTTGTCTATACAAGTCCCACCAATATTTACCAAAATCATGGAGATCCCGGATCCTTGCATTTGACAAACTCTTACTTTGGATTATGGCAAATCGACTTGTTCGGGCTAGAAATGCCTTCTCAATGCCTAATCCCTCTTGATCAGGCAAAGGTCTTTCAAAATTTTTGCATAGGCAGACTTGTTCGATTATGTCCAAAGAGGTATATTGACTTTTACCCGCCTTAAGACTTCTGTAGATAATTCGTCGTCGAGATGCCTTTTCTTGCCTCTATGCTTGGGGAAATGGAGGGTATGCTATGTTTCATTAAGTCCTCTTTCAGAAAATGTGTTCGCTCCATTTTACTTCTTCCTATTTCCCCTAACATGTTTTGGCATTGGTTGATCAGTTTCCACTCCTTAGTGTAATTATGCTTTCACCTCATCCATTCCTCAATTGCTAGATAAACCTATCTCATGGACTCCTTTGGATTTATAAATGTTTGGGAAGGAACCTTCCTCTCCGCATCTGCACTCTTGTTGATCTTTGTGATTGAATACGTGAAGTTGTCTATTTTCTCGATTATGATTGCTCTCAAGCCCATCTATTCTTTATTCTGTGCTCTCTACAAAGATCAACTTTTTGTGCCAATTGTGCATTGATCCCCTTTGTTCTTCCACAATGTTACCCACCACCTTACTCAAATTTAAAATGGCTTGTTCCACAGAGATGAGGATGAGGGTCAGGACTGAGGTGGAACCAAACCTGCGGGTTCGCAAAATTCGGGGGTACATAGGCAGGGGATTAGGTCTCCATGAGAGGTTAGGGTGATCTTCCACTGGAATTGTAGGTATTACTCATATTGGGTATTAGGGTTGTGGTGGCTTGTATTGACCTACAACATTTGCTTGCTTTGGCACTCAATCCTTCACTGATGGAGCACTGTATCATGTTCTCCCTGATTACCTCGCAGTTGAAACTCGGGTGAATGGAAGTTGGTCTCGCGCAGTTGTTTTCTGGCCACCGCATGCACTTCATGGAGCCTTTTTCCTTCAAGCTCCTCCATCTTCCTAGCTAAGGTTGAAATTCTAGCTTTCATTTCTATATCCTCTAGCAAAGGCATACATCCCAATTCTAGGGTTGTCTAAAGGCATTTTTCTTTCCATTTCTCTCAAGTTTGTCTATCTCAACCCTTAGGAAGTTTCAGGCACATAGTTCAGAAAATCCATGGCTTCATCAGGATGCTTACTCAGAAAATCTCCCCCACACATAGTTTCCAAAAGCCGCTTCATGGCAGGAGACATACCACCATAGAAGTGGTTTACAAGCATCCATGTATCGAAACCATGATATGGACAAGCACTAATAGTCTCCATAAATCTATCCCAGCACTGGTAGAACCTCTCACCATCTTGAGCTGCAAAGGTGTAAATTTGTTCCTTCAAATTGTTGGTCTTATGATAATCGAAGAATTTTTTAAAACTCTCGCTTGCACTGTACCCCAATTTCTTATGGTTCTAGGCCTTCAGCTGAAAGGTTTCAAATTCATGGCTCAGGCTTGTGTGGTCAATGAAATGCTTACTAGCAACCATGTCAATCATACCTTCCCTTAAAGGTTGTGCAACCTCCCAAAATCCCTTATGTGTGTGTAGTATGGATTTTCATCTCCATACCGTGAAAAGTGGGAAGTAGTACTAAATAGCTCATTGCTACATCTTCTCGCCAGAGGTATGATGCAGATTTGGGCACTAACTCTGTGAGGGTGTATGTGGTCCTCATCGACCTATAGCCGTTGGATTCATAGGGTACCGCTGACTTCGCTGTTCCTCGTAGGGATCCATTTTGGTCTATTGGCACACCGATTTCAACGCCTGGTTCAACTCCGGCAGTGCACTCACTTCAGAGGTTCACCTGATGTCTCTTTCCCAGCAGTATAAACACCATATACAACCGGACACAACAAAGAGCACAAACAACCTTGCCAAAAGGGTTATTGTTAGCTAAAATAAAAACCGACCAGAAAAACAAAATGAATGAAGATCGCAAAGGATTAACACTTGCAAGCATGAGAACTCTGATTCAAAAGGATTAAAAGGTGTCACCTTCACTTGTGATGTTGATCACAAGTACTTCAACTTATCAAACGTAGTTTGGCACCATCCCTAACGCGCCCATTTGATTCGTGCCACAAGAGGGGTGATCCGAATCAACAAAATTACATCCTGTTCCTCCTACCGCCGTAGTCAAGCTTGTATCGCAAAGATAAAGCAGCTTCAGTGGTCGAACACGGGGATGGGTTTTCATCCTAGGAATGATTTGCATCAGTGTTGAAAATGGTGAGGCTTTTTATTTGGATTTTTGGATTAGTTTCAAAAACAGTGTGAGTATTTAGGATACTGATTAACTGTAAAAACTGAAAGTGGAGTGTGAAAAAGTAACTTTGAAGATTTAGGTCACTAACTTGATAACATAAGCAAACAAGTGTTACCTGCTCTATCCTCGCATTATGACAAGCAACCTATAGTCCGAAGCCATAACCTATCTTTGTTTAATTAGAAAACCTAACCTCTAGAATCACTCCTATTTGAGTCAACAACACATGTAATATACATTTACAGCCTTTCACTTGAAACCCTAACATTCAACCTCATTTCGCGGCTCGTAGGCCATCTAAAGAACAACAAAGACATCTAGCAATAAGTATGAATCAGATCCTCTAAAGCATGGTAAGTATTGGCCAAAGCAATGACATTAACTATTATTCAACCCTAGTTTGAGAAGATGGGAACCATAAATACAAAGACTCCATAGCACGATCACACGAGGACAACCCCGTAACTGCCCAATAACCAAGCTAGCTACCTTCCTCTTCAAAGAAAAGGCTTAGCCAAGCATCTCTTGAGTTGTCATCCTCAAGAGGGTTGTTTGGTAGCCTAGAAAATGAGAGAAAGAGGAGAGAGAAGAGAGAAAAACAAACCCTAATTGAAGCTGTGGGAGATATTTACATAAAATGAAAAGGTGCCAAAAGATTGCTTCCCAGATTGCCCCGAGTTACAAAAACTATGGGGGTTTATATAGGCCACCCAATGTGCGAAAAATACAGAAAGCCTAACATTTCACAAAACAAGTGACAAAGAAGTAATACACCAAAATGAGGTCGGTTTGTACTAATTACACAAAGATTTGATTAGTAGGAGATTTCGCTAGGCAGACATTTCGCTAGGTAGCGAAACAGGGAGGCAGGATAGCTAACCGAGAATTTACTACAGACCGCCAATTTCTCGCACAGCGAAATTTCGGCTAGCCTAGCTTAAATTTTAGAGATAGCTGAATCGCATAATTGAAAATGCTGATTAGCGAAATTTTGAAGCCTAATAAATTTCTCACTCGCTAGACAAGTACCTTATGATTAAATTCGCAATCATAGCGAAATTTCCCTGGTCGGCATATTCTTCTCACCGCGCACACCGTGATCCTCTAATGCATCACTTTTCTCACTTGCCTTCATTCCTTCATTGAATTTTGAAATGTCTAAGGTCGATAAATGGGTTCAATCTTCATGGCTCAAAGACATATTTTGGCGGCTGAACTCGCTGCATAAACCCGCAAAATAACCAAAATACCCTCAACGGGCATATGATATTGGCGAAGACTCAACACTTCAATTGGCATTATTGACATGATTAGTGCGCAAAAAGCACTCAAAACCTATCTAAAATAGGGCTCAAAATAGCACTTTTTGGGTACTAATCACTATGCACGATGATGGTAGTCTTCGGTACAGAAGACAAGTTATCAGGCGAGTATTCAGATGGCAACTTATGAGGCCTTATATGGGAGGCCATGTCGATCACCAATCTGTTGGACAGAAATGGGAGATGCCCATCGGGTCAGAAATGATTAGAGACAATTCTCCGATAAGGTGGATTTGACTAAAGCGCCCTTCTTACCCGAAATTTTTTAGATCTCGGTGATGAACGACTTCCCTTTGAATTCGCCTCCCGAAATCTAGTTACCCTTCACGCCTCCAATTCGAGATTGCTGGGCCTAATTTCACGCTTTTGAAGGCATCTGGGCAGATGGCCACATGGTATGACATGTGGGCACTCAGTGAATGACTCACATTAAGCCAAGTGTCAAGTTGAGGAAATAACGGGAAAGATTAAAAAAAAGAAAGAAAGAGAAAATAAAGGAAAACAAAACAAAACAAAAGAAAAATCAAATAAAAGGAACGAAAAAAACAGCAGAAGGCAGAAAGTGAGCGAGAAAGAGAGAGAGGGAGAGAAAATTTTCTCTATAAGATTTACGGAAATCGGACCGTAGGTTTTGGTAGGAGCAAAAGCAAAGTTGGTCCATGCATCGAGCTACGCGTGGGTACTAAAAATCTTGGAGTTTCACAAACTTCACGAGGTAAATTTTCCTACTTGAGTTATTTCTAGCTCTAGCCTAAAAGCCATTTAATGGCTTGGTGGGTTTTCTTAGAGGTCGTGAGAGGTCAGAATTTCAGTCCCAACATTTTGACTAATGTAGGGAATTTTTAGAAATTTTTCGTAATCGTTTGACAGCTCTTACGCTGAATTTTGGACTATTTTTGAAAGTCCTGCTGAATTTTCAAGACTGCTAACACCAGATCGAATTTTTCGACTCGGCTTTCGCGGGCCTCGATTGGGTTCCTGTTTGTTTTAACTCGCGCATTGATGTCTTCGAAGCCTTTGTGGCGTGGTTTGCATCACAAGACCATGACGAACCATGAAGGGACCAAGATGTGCCTTGTTTTATGTGGGTACAAGATTTGGGCCATTTTGTGTGTTATTGTTGGAAAATAAATAATATGTTGTTTGTGGTATAAAATTCATGTTAATATGTGCTTTCAAGTGGATGAATTAACATGGAAGTCAGGATAAAATGGAAATTATATGTAGAAATATAATTATCCAAAAATTTATAAATGTTGTATGTCGCCATATTATGCATGTAGTGATGACAGGCATGAAATGACATATTTTGCATTTCATATGCACAGTATTACCAACATATTGGGTGTGTGTGTATGAGAGGGTCGCCCATCATCAGCCAGTTGATGAATGGGTAAAGTGAGCTTGTACTTGATGACGTCCAATAAATGTCTCATGGTTTAAAAACATAAAAAGAAATATAAATAATGTGTTGTGGAGCAAGCAAAGTGGTCGTTAATCCTCAAAGCAAAAGTCTGAACAGGGGTAAGAGACCCGCAAAGCAGGATCTCAAAAGTTATGTATGGGTGTAAGAGATCACGAATGAAGTCGAAAAGTTTTGTCATTCAAAGAAGACACAGGTCATGGTTAATACATAAACTTCGAGTCAGGATAGGAGTTGACGGACTCCAGGATTAGTTGCCAATTGATACTTACATTTGGTACTAGTGAGTCGATAAGGGTCAAAGATATGTAAGTCATCGGTACTAATGTAGTTGATTCGCTTGTCACACTCGCATAGGTGTGTGTAAGGAGTCGATGAGTTACTCTGATATGGGCATGAGTTCATGAATGACATACGACATTCATGTAGACATTTTCACTTGGATGTATGGGCTGGTTTGATCATTGTATGAACACTTAGGTGGGGAGTAACCTCAGGGAGATTATCACTACCGGGCTTTGCCTATCCCATCGTGGGACCCCTTTCCTTCGGGTATTGTGTCAAAGTAAAGCAATGACCTCATTCGACCGCACATATGAAGGTTCGATGTGGCTTTGGACCATATTTTGTATATGTATATTAGAACAATCGCTTTTAACATATCATTTTGTATAAGAGTGTATAATTAAACTCGTAAACATATCACTACATAGTTGTAATGATAGTATTCAGGTATGGTTGAATGGGGTCGAGGGTCGCTATGACTCATGAATGACCGTGTGGTATATCGAGTCCTGGATGGGTCATGTGATGTATTGTTATACAGGTCAGATTTAGATAAAGCTCCTTGCATTTAGGAGACTCTATCCGATTTTTTTGTTAAATTATGGATCCAAGCAAATGGAACATGATTTGTGGTGGAATCGGGGTTACCCACACCACCGGCTTCACGATTGATGGGTTGTCGACCAGACTCACGAGCCGCAAACTCATCTACAAGCTAGCCCATTTCACATGCTATTTTGTGCACTTACATTCATATATTCATGTAAAACTCCATAAAATTTCCTCTAAACTTGGTTTAGAGGATTATTGATGAAAAGCAAGTGATTTAGCAAGAAATGAGCAATATATTTCCAAAAGAAGAGTCAACTGAGAGTCTCACAAATACAATACACTGAAGATAAATTTATGTACCATCTGGAACATCAAATGGTTCAAATTCCCTCATGGCTGCATTCTACATTCAAAGAGCTTTCCAACGAGTACTCACATGCCCAAATCCGAGTTAAAATGAAGAAGTTATGGCCTCGACAAGTTGGAGAAGAAAAACAAGTTGATGTCTAGAAACTTAGTCGCGACTAGGAAATTGTGTTGCAACCAGAGAACTTGGTCGCGACCTAAAAATCAGGCACCGCTTTGCCGCTTTGCGACCAAAACTAGCCGGAGAAACTCTAAAAGGTCGAAATTGATATTTTGACCTAATTGCAAGCCCATTTCACCCTAGGACCATATATATATACTGCTTTTTTAGGTAAAGAGGGCAATGGAAGATTGAGAGCCTCTCTCAAGGGGGTTTCTCTCTAGACTACCCATTTTTCCAATTTTTCTGCATATTTTGATTTGTTTTTAGTTTTAGAGTAGTTTTGTGAAAGGCATTTTTATTTCTATTGAAGGGATTTCGTGTTGTATAATAGAGATTCAGATTTCTGCTAAGTCGTACAAAGATTAAAGGTAACTGATTTTCTCTCTCATGGGTTTTCTCTCTCTAAATTGCCCATTTTCTTAGTTTTTGCTGCATATTTTTTATTTTTAATAGATCTTAGAGTAGTTTTTAGAGCATTTTTGGCCATATTGAAGAGATTTCTCTCAAGGCTGCATCAGATATTCAATTTATTTACTGTTGAGGCGAAGATTTAAGCTCAAATATGGATTTTTCTTCTTGTCTCTTGATTTCTTTTCTTCATTTTCTTACTTTTGTTTGATTAGTGATGATTGAACTGCAAATAATGGAACATTGCTCACCCTCTAGAGGTGGGGATTAATTGTTGAACATTCAGATTTGCAATTTTTCAGTTATTTTGTGGGTTTGAAAACTGAATTTATATAATTGGTATTGTTCATATAATTAACTGTTCAGAATATTAGTAGCTTATACCTAGAAAAGAGCTGTATCTTTGCTTTGATTTCCAGGAGGCCCTCTGAGTGACACAGAGATGGAGATTCCTGAGAGTAAAGAGCGGGAACTTAGAGGTATGTTAGACTAATATCTTGGAACTAATGAACTTTGAAAAATTACTTTGATAGATCACTAATTTACCTATGGTGAGGATTAATTAGATGATGTATCAATTTAGGTTGATCGAGGTTTTCCTACCGATAAAAGCGATCTTGATTCCGTGTTAGCAAAGATCTAATCAAGGAGATAGAAAATTTTATTAGATTAGAAGGACGAGATACCAATTATATTGGAGAAGGCTTGCAGCCTGCCTATGGGCAAGAATTCTTCACCCCGAGAAATGGTTAGAGCTATTGAAAAGAAAAACAATCAAATCTTAAAGAGTGCCAAATTTTACAAGTAGCTATTTAGACCCATTTGTCCTGAAAAGGAATATGGTGTGTTAGATAGTGAAATGTATAGTGCCAGGAGAAATCCTAGCTATACTACACTGCTCTTGGACAAATCTAGCATTCAACTCACTAATGTTATGCTTTCAAGGAAATGCAAACTGTTTTGTGAATAATTATCCCCATCCCTAGTGACTCTCTTCATACCTTTTAGAATTAGGTAGTTGTTTATTTGGTAGATTTTTAGGATTAGTTTTAAATCAGTTTTTGTTTCAATTAAATTGATTTTATTCGACATCCTACTTGGTCGCCTAAATAATGAAGAGCTCTTGTAATCGGGGTGATCAAATTCCAATTAGAGAGAACCTCCAATCCTTGTGGGTACGATATCCGGACTCCTAGAGTCCACTTTATTACTTGTATGACCCGTGCACTCGCTGGGTAAAGGGGTCGGAGTGTTGGTAATACTTTCATTTAAGTTTTCGAGTATACTTACTTTGTTTCAAATCAAGCCTTTGAAGTATTTATCACATTCACTCCCGTGGCCATATTTTCACATATACATCATTTGGTCTTTACAAGTTTTTGGCGCCGTTGTCGAGGATTAGCGCGGTTCACTTTCTCTCATTGGAAGTTGACATTTTGAAGAACGGGTAATTTGCTAATTTAGGCAAAATTTTATTTTATTTTTATCTTTTTGGTTGTGAATTGTTTCTTAGTTAATTTTTTTTTTTTTACTTATTTTCTTTTGTTTTTCTCTTATTTGTTGGTACTTATGGAGGAACATTCAATAGAAGATAGATTTGCTCCATAGTAGCCGCACTTGAACTACTTCTTCATCAATCGGGACTCAAAGAATTCACAATGACTCACTCATGGAACAAGGAGTATTGCCTTATCAAGGAGTTCAAATCTCTACATTTCAAGAGGAAGAAGAGTTGTCCCCTGTTAAGGAGCAGATTTTTATCTACATGGAAGGGAACAAGAAGATGATTAATCTTCAAGGGAGCGTAAATTTTAATTAGATGCTCCCAAGTCAACACTAGCTAGATTGAAAATGTAGAAGCTCAAATAGGACACTTGGTCCAAGCATTCAAGGAAAAAATTTTCTGACCTCTCCCAGTAACACTTTGCCAAATCCCAATGAATGCATTGATACTCCTTTCGAAAGCAAGCAGCGTAAATTTCCTATCCTAAAATCGTGGTTAAGGTGAAAATGAGCCGGAAATTGAGAACAAGGCATTCCTAAACAACTTAGATGATGAAGAGTCATTATTGGATAAACTGAAATTTGAAGAAGTAAGTCAAGTAATGGCTATTGAAAACATTTTGGTGAAGATTGACACATTTTACCTTCCCATGGATTTTGTGACTAGCATCGGGCGGGGATCTACAAAATTCTCATATACTAAGAAGACCACTTCTTTCCTCAAGCCAAGCATGGATTAACATCAACAAGGGGGAGCTCACCTTGCTTGTCGGTGAGGAGAAAGCAAAGTTCAATCTTCACCAACCATTACCTTTGATGGAGCAAGAAAGAGCCATGTGTAGAAAATTTCGCAGCCTTGCTCAATCAAATGGCACATACTCAACAAATTCTAAGCATAAATGTGTTTACATCTATCAGAGGGACTGCTTTGAAGAAATTGTGGCTGAACCACCAGCCATAATTAAAGGGGATTTTGAGTTTCTTTCCCCTCTTCAAAGTCTGAAAGAAAAAATCCTTGAGCTGAATGGTTATGAAGAGGAAGTACTTTTCCAAGATGAATGATTGGTCAAATGGAAGCACTAGTACTTTTCCAATGAGTCTAGCCGACTCAAAACAGGAGCAGCTTCTTTAAGAGTGCAACTTTAAGCTAGGTAATAAGGATTCTATCCATTCTCTTTCTTTTCTATTTTTAAGTTATTTTATTTGTTGCTTTTTTTTTTTGTACTCGATGGGATGAAAATTCCAATGTTGTTTAACTTTGTTGTTGTTTTCGTATCAAGATAAGTTTGAAGCTCAACATGTTGTCATGACTAGTTTGCAAGAGAGAAGGCAAGAATTTGAAAGTGGTTGATGTAATTATAGTGCTTGAAGTGTGAAAAAAATGGAGGGAGATGTTCATCAAATTTCAGTTTTTGGTGATGAAAAGAACCAAATTGAACTCGAAATATAAAGTTTGAAGGTTCATGATCATGCTTGGAGGAGAATTGGAAGACAAGATATGAGTTTAAGCATGAATGAGCATTATATTGCTATTGGAGGAATTTTTGGAGAGAATATATAGCATGAAGGACTTTTGAAGGATAGCAAGTGATATAAGAGACAAAGCAAGGAGAACCTATGGAGTCAAGAAATCATCACACTAGACAGCATTGAACATTCTTGATTTTTTCTGTATTGATTGAGGCCCAAACGGTTCAGCTCCTCAGCCCATGAGCACATTCCTACATTGAAAGAGCTCAACGAGTCCTTACACATCCAATTTTTTTTTTAGTTAAAATGAAGGAGATAAGGAGTATAACAAGTTGGATAAAAACAGGGTGCTGATAGAATTGTCGATGCATCCAAAGACCACAACACGGAAAATTATGCTTTTTAACCCTTTAAAACCCATTTTCCTTCTTCATACTTTATACTCTATTTTGCCATACTCTTTCCTCCAACCTTTGTAACTTCTAACCACTTTCAAATTCATCTCTCATCCACTCAAATCCTAAATCACATTCTCCCAATCCATCTCCATCATCTTCAAGCTTCAAAACCCATCACAAACCCACAAACTTACCTTTGTTGAACCCCAATTTTCCATCCATCATTCCAAGCATCAAAGAGTTACAATGGAAGAAAATTTTTGTGCTTGGTTGTTTGTTTTTGGGTTCCTTGTGGATCATTGTTGATTGTGGAGTGATTTGCATGTATTGAAGGAGGTTTTGAAGAATCAAAACTCACTAATTTGAGGTGAAGGTTATGCACACCAAATGCGTTTCGAGAAATGCCAAAGCCACTTCATGGCTCCAGTTACAAAGAGTGTATCAAGGGTAAATTGACCAATGTCAATGTCTAAAAATCATCAAGGTTCCTATTCAGCGGCTGCTCTACAAAGGGAGTTCACTTTTCCCAACTCTTTATTACCCTTTACTTTATCGTCTCAAGCCATTGCTAGACATTTAGACAATGTTCATCTCAAAGTTTAGGGGTGTTTATTTTTGGTTAGTTTATCATGTCACACCCTACATGTTGCAAATGACAACTTTGAGGATGAAATTTTCTGGTGCTTTTCTAGATAATGACTTTGTTTGATGCTTCCTAACTTACATCTTAGTTTGGTATATTTTAGTTAGAGTTTATCGAGTTAATTGAGTTTACTGGAGTTGTTTGTGATGTCAATAAGACCATAAATGAACCCCTTGGCATATGGACAATATTAGAGATAATAGGACTTGGCTTAATGAGTTATCTCTTTAATAGGCTATTTAGTCATTGGTTTCTCAAAATCCATGCACGTGGTCACTTGGCACCCTTGAAAAGCGCTTGCTTAGGTTAGAGAAGGCTTATGAGAATCCATCTAATTTTGATCTCCATAGGTTCTAGAACTTGTTCTATTACGCTGAGGCGAAATCCTAAGCAACACAACAATTGAAATGATATGGGCCATCCTTGGAAAGATTGTGCCTTTCAGTTAACCCTATTAATATGCATATGCATATTCTCTAGTACCAAGATGTTGAGCCTTAAAGAGCCAAAAATATTTTATAAAAACCAAGTTTGAAGCCAATAACCTTCCTATACATCACTATCCCTCAATAAAGAACCAAACTCACCCATAACATGAGGATTTGAACATAATTGAGAAATGTAGAGGAGGTTTGGGGAGTTATTTTTCCATAGGAAAATAACTCCAAATCGTTGAAATGAGTTAAGTTGGAAAATCAAAAGAGGTTGTAAAAGAAATAAAATAAAAATAAAAAGAAAAATATCATGTAAAAGAAGCAAAATACAATAAGTCAAGGAGGAGGAGTCTAGCTCGTAGCCTTCCCCTTTCCTAAAGCAAGTAAATCCTATAAAGTCTCAACACCTAGCACCCTGTAAAGCCAATCGGGTCTCGGGAGCTATTGATTTAAAGCTCGCTAAGGGTTGGTAGAAAGCTTAAGGGGTTTTGACATTGCACCACTCTAATAATCTTGTCTTAAAGAAAAGGCTTGGTGTTTGTTGGAAAGAATGCAGAATTTGTGTAGAAAAGTGATAGAGTGAGTATGGAAGGATGCACTCTAAACATATTTTGGGGTGTTTGAGAGTGTCACTATGTCGATGGTAAGAATCGTGATGGAGTAGGAGCTCGTCACGTGCAAAATATGTATGTTTGGGTAAAGTTTTAGCCTGTGACTACTTCAACTACCCCTACCCAAGCCTTACATTACAAGCTTATAAAGACCTACTTTGATCTTGAGAGTTGTGTGTGCCTACATTAGCGGAGAGTGATAAGAACAACAAGCCTATGGAACCTAAATAAATTATCTTAGGATCCGCATTTATCTCAATTCTCATAAACTCATCTAGCTTGCAAGTGTTTGATAGGGAAGACCACACACACACACACTAGCGAGAACCATGATCTAAATTTGTCTATTATGAGATTAATTCACCATTAAAATGAATAAATTATCTTGATCATATTCTCTATATTCCTTGTAAAGGTAATTCTTGAGACACATATCACATACCCTTGCAAAGATTGATTACTCAGTTTTGGTTAAATAAAAAGGGTGAAATGAACTCTTCTCTTCCATTGCTTGGGGACAAGCAACTTCTTTCTTTTCTTTGCTCACACGCTAAACTTCCGTTTGGGGGTGTTTGATGAGTGCAAACTCATCTATGTTTTGAGTTCATTTCTACATGCTATTTTGTGCATTTTATATCCATATTCATGTAAAACTCATAAAATTTCCTAACCTTTGGTTTTGTGATTATTGATGAAAAGCAAGTGATTTGGCAAGAAATGAGCAATATATTTCCAAAATAAGAGTCAACTGAGAGTCTCACTGGGAAGATAAATTTTTATGTACCATCTGGAACATCAAATGGTTCAAATTCACTCATGTCTGCATTCTACATTCAAAGAGCTTTCCAACGAGTACTCACACGACCAAATTCGAGTTAAAATGAAGAAGTTATGGCCCCGACAAGTTGGAGAAGGAAAACAAGTTGCTGTCCAGAAACTTAGTTTAATTGTAATTGTGTTGCAACCAAAACTTGGTTAAGTATCAAAACTTGGTCACCTAAAAAACCAGGCACTAGCTTTGCCTTTTGCACTAAAAACGCTAGAGTAACCTAAAAAAATAAAATTGGATATTTTGACCTAATTTCAAGCCCATTTCACCTAGACCATATATATACTCGTTTTTTAGGTAAAGAGGGCAGCGGGAAGATTAGAGAGCCTCTCTCATGGGGTTTCTCTCTCTAGACTGCCCATTTTTCTAGTTTTTCTATAGATTTTGATTTGTTTTAGATTTTAGATTAGTTTTAGAGCAGATTTTTATTTCTATTGAAGATATTTTGGTGCTATATAAACGTAGATCTCGTGATTATACTAAGGTTCGCATTAAAGATTGAAGCTAAAAATCTGGATTTTCTCTCTCTAAACCCGCCATTTTCTTTTGTTTTGCTGCGCATTTTTATTTTTAATAGATCTTAGAGTAGTTTTAGAAATCGCATTTTATTTATATTGAAGAGATTTGCAGTACTGTATATTCAATTTATTTGCATCTGAGGGGCGAAGATTTAAGCTCAAATATGGATTTTTCTCTCTTCTTGTCTCTTTTGATTTCTTTCTTTATTTTTACTTTTGTTTGATTGGTGATGATTGGAATCCAAAGAATGGAACATTAAACACCCTGTAGGTGGGGATTAATTGTCAATTATCTGTGATTTTGCGCTTTTTCAAGCTTATTTTAGTTTGAAAACTGAATTTATATAATTGGTGTTGTTCATATAATTAACTGTTCAGAATATTAGTAGCTTATACCTAGAAAAGAGTTGTATCTTTGCTTTGATTTCTAGGAGGCCCTCTGAGTGACACAGAGATGGAGATTCATGAGAGTAAAGAGCGGTAACTTAGGGGTATGTTAGACTAATATCTTGGAACTAATGAACTTTGAAAAATTACTTTCTGATAGATCACAATTTACCTACCATGAGGATTAATTAGATGATGTATCAATTTAGCTTATCAGAGTGTTTCTCCTTAGTCCAATAAAATGATCTTTTGATCCCAGGTTAGCAAAGATCTAATCAAGGAGATAGAAAATTTTATTAGATTCAAGGACGTAGATACCAATTACATTGGAGAAGGCTTGCAGCCTTGTCTATGGGGGCAAGCACTTTTCAATCTTGAGAACTCGGTTGTGAAGTATTGAAAAGAAAAACAATCGAATCTTAAAGAGTGCTAAATTTCAAAAGTAGCTATTTAGACCCATTTGTCCTGAAAAGGAATATGGTGTGTTAGATAGTGAAATGTATAGTGCCAAGAGAAATCCTAGCTATACTACACTGCTCTTGGACAAATCTAGCATTCAACTCACTAATGTTGTGCTTTCAAGGAAATGCAAACTGTTTTGTGAATAATTATCCTCATCCCTAGTGACTCTCTTCATACCTTTTAGAATTAAGTAGTTGTTTATTTGTTAGATTTTTAGGATTAGTTTTAAATCAGTTTTTGTCTCAATTAAATTGATTTTATTCGACATCCTACTTGGTTGCCTAAATAGTGAAGAGCTCTTGTAATCGGGTGATCAAATTCCACTAGAGAGGAACTCTCCAATCCTCGTGGGCAATGATATCCAGACCCTAGAGTCCACTTTAGTTACTTGTGGCGGACCCGCACTCGCGCAGAAAGCGGGTCAGAGCGTTGGTAATACTTTCATTTTAAGTTTTTGAGTATACTTACTTTGTTTCAATCTCAAGTTTTTTTGAGCATTTATCACATTCACACTTTTGGCCATATTTTCACATATACATCATTTGGTCTTTGGCATACCTGGATAGGTGTCACATATTCTCTGGGCCCTGTGGGTAGACTCCAGCTATCAGCCCATCAGGACTAGGTACAACAGTATGGGTGATGAAGGCTAGGCCATCCACTCATATGGTAGTCTTTGGCATAGGGGACGGGTTGTAGTTCCCTAGTTGACAGATCTGATAAAGGAGATCCTCAAGGAGTTCCACTGCTCTTGTTTTGCTGTGCATCCAGGTAGCATGAAGATGTACCATGATCTTCGTCGCCAGTATTACTTAAGCGGAATGAAGCGACACGTTGAAGATTTTGTTCGACGGTGTCTCACATGTCAACAGGTAAATGCTGAGCATAAAAAATCGGTAGGCTTACTCCAACCATTAGAGGTAGTTGAGTGGAAGTGGGAGCACGTCACGATAGACTTTGTGACCCACTTTCCATGGACACTGTGGAGGTAATGGGAGGCAAGGTGGCGGGGATAATGGATCGAGTCATTGCTAGCACATTTTCTAGCAAAGGCGATGACCTTCACACCGAGGAATTCTCCTTCCGCTGTACATTATAGATTGCCCGACATGGAGTGCCGCATCTATCGTGATCGACAAGGATCCTGTGTTTATGGCACACTTTCAAAGAGTTTCCAAAAGGTCATGGGACACGGTCGGACGGCGATCACCGCGCTTCATCCACATACATTCTTTCGCCGGAGAGGATCGTCTGTGCTTTAGAGGACATGTCGTAAGATGTATCATGGATCTTAAGGGTAGTTGGGAAGAGCACTTACCCTTAGTAGAATTTGCCTACAACAACAGTTATAAGACGAGTATATAGATGGCACCCTATGAGGCTTTATATAGAAGGCCATGCCGATCTCCGATTTGTTGGACAAAGGTGAGAGAGAGTTCCATCACTGGTCCCGATCTGATTAGAGACAACTCCAAGAAGGTGGGTTTGATACGGAAGCATCTTCTTACTTCGCTTAGAGCCTGGGCAGTAAGAGCTAATACGCCCGACGCACCTGAGATGACCTTGCAGTTCGAGGTAGCGATCACATCTTCTCGACGGTGATGCCTAAGTGAGGAGTGGTTAGATTCGACAAGCGAAGGAAGAAGGCCGAGGCATATTGGGCCCTTTGAGATACTCTGAAAGGGTGGGTAGTTGCATATCTATTGGCGCTACCACCAGTTTATCGTGTCCGTGAGGTGTTCCATGTCTTCATGTCTAAAGTATACTCCAGATCCAAATTTACGAGCGGATCGTGGGAGAGATTAAGTGATTGATACTAATGGACCTTCAAGGAGTGGACTAGTGCGTATTCTGATATGAGTCGGTTTTGCGATGCAAAACCGCAGGTAAGTGAAAGTGTTGTGGCAACACCGAGGAGTGGAGGAGGCAACTTAGGAAAGCGAGGACACGGTGCGAGCCTCCTATCCTTTCCCTATTGAGGATGAAGGTGCGTTTGTCTAATATTGAACTAGAATAACTATTGCATATGCATGTGTTTGTGTAAAGTAAATATGAATTTCAGGGATGAAATGATGTTAAGGGAGGGAGAATGTAAAACCCGGGAAAAATTCAATTTTTCTAAACGAGGGTAAAATGGTAATTTCAGTTGGAAACCAGAAATTTTCTAGGTCTCGACGGACGAAACGGACTTCGTTGTTGAATTCGTTTCGCGAAATCTAGTTACCCAATTATCTACCGACTTCGAGACAAATGAACAAATTTCATACATTTGTGAGGCAAACAACGGACCGCGGCCGATGATTCGCTATCCCGCAATCAAAGCATAGGTTAAATTCAATAAGGGCTAAAATGCAAAATGAGAATGAGAATGAAAAGGCATGATTTTATGATTTGAATGTTGATTTGTTGCACATGAAAATGCATAGTTTGAGATGACCAATGAATTGTAAATTGATTAAATGGAAATATATCTTATAAAGTGTATCAGATCGCATCAAGTTATTTAAGAAAGTACAAAAGCATTGTCTTATGAAATTGCATGATTTGATTTAAACTGAAATAAAGAGAGAATCGTATAGAACCACTAAGCATGAAAATGCTTAGCGCGTAATTTTTTTATCTATGCGCAGGTACCGAGTGAATAAAAACGAAGGACAAGATCGAGGAGTGTAGAGTCATCAAAACAGTTGTGGGGTAAAAGTATATACTTCGTCATATGCATCCATCATACTTTTGAACAATTGATGTTTTGTTATCAAAAGAGTTAAACTCTAAAATGATTTTGTATATTATTTTGAATGGGCATGGAATGCCTTCATTGTAAATGCATTTTGTTAAATGTAAATGTTTATGGACCTACCGAATTGAAATATCTTCTGCACATATTTGAAAGTGTTTATACGAAATGGAATGTCAGCCCAAACGGTTATTTTGTTTTTGTATATGTTTGATAAATGAACTCGGCTAGCAACCCAAACTCGGTTCGGATCCGCTAATCAGGTCGGGTCAGGAATGGGTTCGACAGACACACGCAGTGCACGACGCCCTGAGGTCTAATCTCGGGCTTTAATCGGACAGGCCTTGACTTGATGTTTTGTATATATGTATGAGGATTGAGTGGTTTTAATACATATCTGCTTTGTATATTAGAACACACTTGGTTCTAATAGGATGTATATTTTTGTATCATATCTCGAGTGTTGTGCCTTGAATCCTACGGATTGTATAAGGTAATTCCCAGATATTTATGTATTAATGAGTAGGAATGAGTCTCAACACATGAGACGATGGGTGTAATATCGACAATCCGATATTCACATAAGCTTCTGCTGGTCGACGGGTTATGTCGACGGACACCTGTGTTTTGGGGCTACACACTAGATTTTTACATTTATAAAATGTACTTCGGGGCTTTGTGTGATATGAGCCGAAATTGACACGGATTGACTCAGATTGGCTGCCCATCAAGCACTCGTGATAAGGTAAATGAGCCGTTGAGGGCTATAGGTACATGGATGGGCATCTCTATTCATGCATGTAGACATTCAGGTAGACATGTGTGTGTTTGTACTTGATGTGTGTTTGTAAGCGACCATTTCATGTGCACTTAGGTGGGAATAACCCTTGTAGGAGATTTTCACTACTAGGTTTCTCATACTCAGTCATGGGACCCTTCTTTAGTTACAAAGTCCAAAGGCAGCGGCTGACCCGTATAATGGATGAGAAACCAGACACGACTTTGTTTTGTTTGTTTTTTGTCTTATATTATATTCGAGCAGAACCAAAACATGTACACCTTTTTGGTATCAAAGGGTTTGTAAAGAGACTGTGATTATATGTTTTTGTATATTGTGAATTAAAATGCAGGAATGGGTCTCGATATAAGAGACTTGTGAATGTGATATTGGGGCACCCAATATCCACAAGTTTCCGTGGGTTGACGGGTTGTCAACAAGACCCCCGATTTGAAAACACATTTACACTAGTATGATTAATTTCATCAACTTTTGTTTCTCTTTCTTACTTTGTCTTATACTTTTTTTCTTTCAATAATACTATTGATGCTATTTTCTGTCACCAAAAAATGTATTCCTATCTCAATAAAAATATTACTTGATTAAACTTTATTTTTTGTATAATATAATATATAAATTTTCTATTCAAGAAGTCTACTAATATGTTAGAATTAAGTTTGTAAAACCACGAAAAATCTAATTTTTCTAAAATGGCAAAATGGTAATTTCGGTCAAAATCCGGAAATTTTCTAGATTTTGGATGAAGAAACGGACTTCACCGTTGGAATCGTCTCACGAAATCTAGCTACCACGTCGAATTTCTTCGAACTATGAGATAGTCGGAATTTGCATATTTTTCGAGGCAACGAAATGCAGAAGCTGTGGACACTTAAGATTTGCAAGTAGCTCACAGCAGCTGCGTCAGCGCAGATTCATCAACTTGAAATTAAGTGTGGACTCCACATGGACATGTGGCAACACATGATTGAGGGAAATCCAAAGTAGATGGATAAGGTGATATGGTGAATCTAAGGAGCCACTTAGAATGATGTTGGCAAGTGAGAGGACATCTCAGTTAACTTCTATCTTCTCCCAACCGGTTGGGAGAGAGAGGGAGAAAAGAAAAGAGCAAAAAAGAAAGAGGAAGAAAAAGAGAGTTTTAGAGAGAGAGACTCCACCTTCTCTCTAAATTTCTCGACAATCGGATTCCATGTTTCAAAGTGGAGCAAGAGGAAGAGTTCAACTCACGGATGCGGCTTCGCATGCAGACCGGAGTCGAGGAGTTTTACAAAAACCCAAGAGGCAGGGTTTTCTCTCACTTGGTTTAACTTGCTCCAAGGCCATTCAAATGGCATGGCTGTGTGAGGCCGTGAGTGGTCAGGCAGGAACCGTCCCACTCATTTGGGACAAGCAGCCTTGAGATTTCGATCGAGTTTCGACAGTCCGGGACTCAATTTTGACTAAGTAATTGTCCCTTGTGTTCCATTTTTATGTGTTAGAGTTAAATACGAAGTGTGTATAATTTACTTCTAAGGGGGAATGTTTGGATGTGTTTTGAACCATGGGAAGTTGCCATATTGTGGTAGTACAAATTAACCGGACATTAAAAATTATTTTTGCAGGGAATATGTATTTTTGGTAGTGAGTTTGTTAAATTCTGAGCCTACATCGTTGAACTTGATGTTAGGTTTTTAAATTTCAATTGACCCCATGCACTGCTACTGGGCTTTTACTCTGAACAATCTAATGGGCGAGAGGTCAGCCCGTAGAGGTCAGGCTGTAGAGGTCAGGCTGTAGAGGTCAGCTGCTAGAGGTCAGCAGCTAGAGGTCAGCTCAGCCAGAGGTCAACTCAGCCAGGTCAGCTCTACCGCCGTCAGCCACCACTTAGGTTTGACTAAGTATGACCTCCAACCCGAGAGTTCATAGCAACTCCTTACGTCCAGAACCGTTTACCCCGGATGTTCTTGGACTCTATGGAAAGCCCATTTAGTCAAGATTCCAGAAATGTGCCTGTGGAGGGCAGTAGATAAGCTCATCTAGGTCAGCTCAGCCGATAGCTTTAGGTCACTACAAGTCGTCACTGGCTAGGTTTGACTACATATGACCTCCAACTTCGGAAGGTCATAACTCCTTCGTCTGAACTCCGTTTCGGGTGTTCTTGGACTTTATGGAAATCCCATTGAGTCAAGATTCCATAAATGCTATGGTGGGTAGTAGATGAGCTCATCCAAGTCAGCTCGCCTCAGATGGGCCAGCCGCCGGCCAAGTTAGGTCACCGGCTAGGTTTGACCACGATGACCCTCCAACTCTAAGGTCATAACTCCTTCGTCCGAACTCCGTTTCGGGTGTTCTTAGACTCTATTTAAAGCCCATTGTGTCATGATTCCAGAAATGTGCCTGTGGAGGGCAGTAGGTTTCGCATCGATCCTCGACAGTCAGATAGCTCGGCCAGTCATCACTGGCCGGGTTTGACTAATGCAGGACCTCCAACTCTGTGAGGTCATAACTTCTTCAACCGAACCCGCTTCTGTGTTCTTGACTCTATGGAAATTCCACTGATTTAAGATTCTATTCTTATTCCCGCGAAGGACAGGTCATACTGAAGCTTGTCCAGCCGGGCCACTACTGGTCTCGACTACATGTGACCTCCAACTTCTGTGAGGTCATAATCTCTACGAGTCCGAACCTCGTTTCGGTGTTCTTGGACTCTATGGAAATCCCACTGAGTCAAGATTCTATTCTTATGCCTGTGGAGGACATTGGGTGTCAGGCCAAGCTCGTCCAGGTCAGGACAACTCGGTCGTCGGGCCATCTCACTGGTCTTACTACGTGACCTTCAACTCGAGGGTCATAACTTATTCCGAACTCTGTTTCGGGTGTTCTTAGACTCTATGGAAATCCCATTGAGTCAAGGTTCCAGATATGTTCCTGTGGAGGGCATTAGATGAGCTCATCTAGGTCATATCAGCTCGGATAGTTCAGATTAGCTCGGCCAAGTCAGGTCAGCTTGGCTAGGTTTCACTACGTATGACTTCCAACTTCGAAAGTCATAACTCCTTCGTCCGAACTCCGTTTCGGGAGTTCTTGGACCATGTAAAGCACCATTGAGTCACGATTCTATCTCGTATGCCTGTGGAGGACAAAGGTGTCGTGGCTAGCTCGGCCAGTCGACAAACTTAAGGTCAAGTGTACTGGCTTGTCCGACTTCACGCAGACCTCCAACTTTGGGAGGTCATAAGTTCTTCGTCCAAACTCCGTTTTAGGTGTTCTAGGACTCTATGGAAAGCCCATTGAGTCAGGATTCCATTTGTTGTCCTTTGGGGAGATTGGGTGATTACAACTCTTCTGAATTCTGTGTTTTGTATCACATCAGGCCATTTAGTTGTGGCCGATATGTGAGAAGTCAGATATAACATGACCATTGCATGGCATGTTGTAGGCTAATATATTGGGTATGGTAGGGATTTATATGGGAGGCCATGAAAGGCCATATGGTTTAGTTCCAAAAACTTGGGACTGAAGGATAGAGGATTTCTAAGACCGGTTTCATACAGTCCAAGACTGTAAGGGTTTGGGAGCCAATCTAGAAACTAAAAGTTTCTAGGTTTTCTGCTTGCTGACAAGTATGGATAGATTGAATCCAAATCAGCTCATGTTTGGAAGGGCCTGAGGTACCCGGTTGGATGGGCCAAGATGCACCTTGTTAAAGCTGTGGCTTGTTCACAACATGAAAATTGTGTGTTGTCAGTGATGTGTCGAAAGCAACTCCAAGATGGACTGCTTGGCTTGTGTATTAGCCCATGCGAGGCTAATTTATGTTGTTTGCTATGTAAGAACAATAAATATAAACATTGTGTATAAACTCCATTAATATATGCATGCATAATATATTAACATAAATTATGGTGAAATGGCATAATGCATTTCATATGCCCTGGGGAACCTAGAGTAATAGGTGTGAGTGCATGACATGAAAGAAAAAGAAAATGGTCAGGAAAGGAATTTCAAAAGATTTTCAAAGAATTGCCTTGAGAGTTGTCTAACAATCATTTCGAGAGACCTAAGGACTTTCTGTAAAATGATCCAGCAATTTGCCTCGGATGGTAGTCCAATATATTTATCGAAACTCAGTATGATGCTTTCGAGAACAAAAATCTTTTGTTTCGAAAACAAAAATCTTTTGTTTAGAAAACGATGTTTTTCTCACACTTGGCTTAGGCATGCGTGAGGGAGTCGAGGGCTCGAGATGTGGCATGGGTGAGTCACATTCTCATCCATGACATATAGACATTTGAGTAGGAACTT
Organism: Tetrastigma voinierianum; assembly: GCA_016808115.1. Classification (NCBI taxonomy): domain Eukaryota; kingdom Viridiplantae; phylum Streptophyta; class Magnoliopsida; order Vitales; family Vitaceae; genus Tetrastigma; species Tetrastigma voinierianum. The sequence goes on from JAEQBH010000288.1 coordinate 213,892, forward strand.
GCATGTTTTACTTAAATGTGTGGTGTGCCATTGCATGAGCACTTAGGTGGGGAGTAACCCATGTAGGAAAATTCCACTACTGGGCGTTGCTCACCCCGTCGTGGGATCCCCTTTTTCAGGTACGGGACAAGTACATGTAGACGGCGCTCCTTAGAGGCCGAGATTATGGGACGCATTTGGGACCGTAGAGGCGAAGAAATGGCCCAACTGGCCTTAATTTTGTATTTTGTAAATTCTTGAAAGACGATCCAGTTTTTGTGTAAATTAAAATTAAATACAATTATAAATTTAACTCCCTCAGATAAAAATATACATTTTTGTGAGTATGATGTATGGGAAGCCAATGGGCCATTTTACTCATGTATAGGTCTCATGGATATGAGACACAGCACCCAGGCTGACTGGTCATTGGGACCTCTAGTCAGGGCTCTTCACAAACTTGCATCAAAGCTAAGGCAAACAATACTCCTGGAGCCTCACTGGCTGCCTATGTTGATTGGCCTCCCTGAGGTCACTTCACACTTTCTAAGATCGTGAGCCACAGATAATGGACACCCTGCAGAGCGTGTCGGCATGGGCCTATGATATGCAATTGCAGCAGTGCCCGGTTGGATTACCCGTTGATATATGATACCAAATTTTCATAGCTTGGGTATCGAGCCAAGGTATACTGATTACCCATAGCGTGTCAGGGTATGGGCCTAGGATATGGAGTTGCGCCAGTGCCTGGGTTAAGACACCATGTTGATATCCGATGAATCAGCTCACAAATTGGTATCGTGAGCACAGGCAGACGACTACCTAGGCTCGAGGGATATGGGTTTAGGCCATGGTCATTAATGTGTGTCTAATATGAGCATCACAGCTCGAAGTTAGGGTTTAATAGGTGATTACCTAGGCAGTCATGGGATAGGATTAGAATATTGCATACATTGTGTTTTTACGTGTGCTTTGGTGTATAACATGATGTGTGTTGCATGTTGTGTACATTTATGCATGATTGTGTGTTACGAATTGCACAAGGATAGTATATACATGGTAGATTGTGTATGGAACACTAGGGTTGAGAAATATAACCTTAGGGGTTCGAAAAGATAAATAATTTGACGTGATTAGTATAGGGCACATATTTATACATAGTATGGGAAATGAGTATCTTCTAAATTCGGAAAAATCTGGGAATTGGTTTGTAGTGGTTACATTGGCACCACTAAGGAAAGATGGATGAACGGGTTAGTTTAAAATGACTAAGTCTTTTAGTGGTTGGCATGTGCACTACTAGTTAGAATGAGATAGAAATTTAATAAAGTTGTCGCCATTTGACATGTGTAGATGGTGAGAAGGGACGTAGAGGATCGCCCACGGTGCCAGCCAAGCACCACTGATTCACCAAGAGTCTTTGTCGAGGCCATGTGGACTGCAGCTCGCCGCTATCGTATTGCGTGTGCACATGAGCTAGGGCAAATAAACGACTCCAAACTTTAGCATATCATCCTCCAATGGTCATGAGGAGGAGTAGATGAAAAACGAGAGGCATCCAAGATATGGGTGCCGGTACTAAGAGAAGGAAGATCCATCTTCTTCCAACCCCAGAAAGAAGCAAGAAGACTCTCTCAAGCCACACGGATCTCACACAGACAGGCCAAGGTTGTCGTGACTACAGCGCAGGATGGGACATTTAGTTAAAGTGTGCAGATGATATGTTATTTCTACCGACAGCCTGAACACTTTCGACTGGATTTGTCTATGGAGGCGGAACCAAGGCTATGGGACACTGGCACCTCCCAATCGTCAAGAGGACTAGTCGGGGTTTCCAATGTGCAAGACGATGGTATGCTTCCACCGCCGCAATTAACATATGAGGAGGGATCGTCTCGCAGGTCAGATCCCGGATTTGGGACACGTGTAGTCCTCATTACCGTGGGACAAAGAGGGATACAATTTATTTCTCCACACCCTAGTATGGGTCAGAGGAACCAGTATCAGTCCCAGGGTGCCGCACCAGCACCTAGTACTTTGCAGATAGGTCATGTAGGCTAGGCTGCAGCGTAGGTCACGACCATAGGATTTAGGTCGAGAGTTCAGTCGGGCCGCGTATTGACGTGTTACTATCGCACTGCCTTGGGCATATGAGGCGTAGATTTGTTGAGATGCGTAGGTCTCATGGCACAAGCAGGTTGAGCATGCAGATTAATACTCTGACATGCAGGTACGTTTTAAGTACCTGCATTGTTTTCTACATCATGTCTATTATTGCATTTTGTGTGATAGTTCGGGGCTCGAGGTTAAGGCCTCCGGAAAAGCTATCAATGGGAAAATTCTTCCTAGATCTAAAGCGCAGGAGTCAATTTCCATTGTCGGAGCAGAGTCTAGATTCAGTGATTCTGTCGCCATGGTGGACCTTCGGTAGAGAGAGACATATCGGGTTTGACGTCACCATGACATGGATTAGGTTGACGCCCAATGATTATCACTGATCGTGGACTTTGGGAAGGTTAGCTGCCAGACACAAAGCAAGGATTGTGTAGGGATACATATGTACGTGGTTGGATACGTATGTGCGTGGAATTTCGGGACGAAATTCTTTTAAGGGTGGGGGGACACTTGGCTACCACGTCTCGCGAAATCTAGCTACCACGAATTTACCACTCGGTGATACCGGAATTTGCACGTTTCAAGGCAACGAAGCGAGCGGGGGACACTCGGGCGATTTGCAATGGCTCACGGTGTGCCACGGTCAAGTACACATTCAGCCAATCTGCTTTGACTGTGGTAATCTACATGACATGTGGCAAACACATGATTGGAGGGAAACCATGGTGTATGGATAAGGTGATATGGGTGAACGCATGGAGCCACTTAATTGGATGCGGCAAGTGAGAGGACATCCGCTTGACTTCTATCTTCTCCCAACTGCTGGGAGAGAGGGGGTGTTGAAAAGAGCGTAAAAGAAAGAGGAAAAAGATAGTTTTAGAGAGAGACTCCACCCATTCTAAATTTCGATTAATCGGACCTACTACGGAGCAGGAGGAAGAGTCTCAACTTCACTGCAAGGGCTTCTCATAAAGACCGGAGTCAGGGAGTTTTGACAAAAACCTGCGAGGTAGGGTTTTCCACTTGGTTTAACTTGCTCCAAGGGCCATCCAAACGGCATGGGCTGTGTGGATGCCTGATAACGTGGTGGAACCATCACAAGACTTCTCAGATGTGCAGGCCGAGATTTCGACCGTTTTCTGACGCTTTGGGGACTGATTTGACCAACAACTGTCCTTGTGTGCCATTTTTATGTGTTAGAGTTAAAATTAATGAAGGTGTGGTTGTCTTGCCCTAAGGGGAATGTTTGGTTATGTTTTGAACCATGGGAATCTGCCATATTGTGGTAGTACATATTAACCGGACATTAGAACTGGTTTTTTCGTAGTAAATAAAGGAATTTTGGTAGTGAATCCTTCTGGTAAATTGTAGCTACATCAGTGAAATTGATGTTAGGCTTTTGAATTTCTCAATTCGGACCTCTATAGACCCGGTTATGTCCATCAAAATGCCATCGGGCAAAGAGGTCACCACAGAAGGTCAAAATTTAAGGAGGTCGCAGGTCGTCAGAGAGGTCGTCGTAGGGGTCAAATTAGAGGTCACCGCTAGAGGTCGGCTGAATTAGAAGTCGCCCCACCCAGAGGTCGCCCGCCGCGCCCAGTCCGCAGGCCAAGTCGTCGTACCGACCAGGTTTGATCACGTATGACCTCCAACTTCTAAGGTCATAACTCCTTCGGGTCCGGGTTCCGTTTCAGTGTTCTTGACCTATTGAAAGCCCATTGAGCCTCATCATTCCTAATGTGCCCTGAGAGCGGATGCATTTAGTGCCCAAAAGTCCTGGCTCTGAACCCTATTTTAGATAGGTTTTGAGTGCTTTTGGCGCTGGCTGAATCATGTCATTTATGCCAATTGAAGTGTTTAAGTCTTCTTTCTAGATAGCTTATGCCGCTAGAGGGTATTTTTGGTTGTTTTATAGTTTTACATACTGGAGTTCAATATCGATATATAAGAGATGAATCATGAAGATTGAACTCAATTGTCCCATCAAATAAAACCATAAATCAAAGAGAGAATGGAAGGCAAAAATGAAAGAAAAAATCAATATGTGCTGAGGATCGAAAGCAATGCTGATGAATCAGCAAATCCCAAGAATTTCGCTAAGATTGCGAAATTTCAAGAATTTTTAAACAGTAAATTCTCAGAATCTTGTTAATTCACAATTTCGGCTGTAATCTAAAATTCGCTGTGCCACCATTCTAGCGAAATTTCACGTTACATTCACAAGAATTTCGCTAAGTCTAAATTTCATAGCTAAATGAAATTACGTCTAGTGAAATTTCTTATTTTCGCTTATCTTCAGGATTTCGCTTAGCTAGCTGAAATTTCGCTTAGCTGATAAATTCGCTGCCTACGAAATTTTTGAGCCTTAATTTCACGCTCTTGTCATGCTTTTGTAATTAATGCAAACCGACTTCAATTTTGGTGTATACTGGGTCCCTAAAATTAGCCAAATTGTTAGGCTTTGTGGTATTTTTCATACATTGGGTGGCCTATATAAGCCCCTCCATTTTGTAACCAAAAGAAGGAAATTGAAGAAACAATTTTGGTAAGTTTTATTTGTCTCGTAGCTTATGAAGAAGCCTGGTTTCTTTCTCTCTTTCTCTCATCTTCCCCTTATTCGCTGCCGTTACCCTCTGAGATGACAACTCAAGAGATGCTCAGCGGCTCTCTTTCTTGAAGAGAAAAGGAAGCTAGCTTAGTGGTGGGGGCATATGCAGGTTGTCTTCTTGTATTGGGTGCTACAAGTACCGTGTTTATGGCCCCATCTTCCTCAAAAATATGGTCAACAGTACTGAATGCTATTAATTCGCCAATACTTACCATAAAAGCTCAGATAAGGTATACTAGTTGCTAGATGCACCGTGGTTCATTAGATGGTCTTTACGAGCCTCTGAGATGATATTTAATGTTAGGGTTTCAAACTGAAAAGGACCATAGATGCATGTCACCTGTGTTGACTCAAATAGGAGTTGATTTGCAGAGGGCTCATTAGTTAAACATAGACCACAGGCTGGGACTATAGGCTGTTTGTCATAACGCTGAGGATAAAAACCCGAGACACTTGTTTGCCCTAAGCTACCAAAGAAGACTTTAAATCTTCAAAGTTAACTTTTCACACTTCATTGTCGGGCGCATAGCTAATCAATTTTTCAAACTCATCAAGAATCGCTTTTGAAAATCCAAAGTCCAAATAGAAAGTCTTACCTTCGCAGAATTTTACAAATCATTCTAGGATGAAAACCCATCCCTCGTGTTCGAATTTAGATCACTATTATACTCGCAGTAGCTTACTACTAGCAGTAGTAGTGAACCTGTAAGGCAAATTTTGTTGATTTTAGCTCAGCCTACTCGTGGCATCGAATCAAATACGCCATTGCTCGGATGGTGCCAAACCCACAATGATGAGTCATGTACTTGTGATCAACATCACAAGTGAAGGTAAACTTTTTACCTTCTTTGTAACCTGGGCCAGGAACTGCTAGTTTTCATCACTCGTACCACCGCACCGCTTTTGGTTTTTCATTCGCTTTTACTATTGTTAGCTAATTTTGACCTTTTTCAAGCTTACTGGTAATTTTGTTGTCTCTACAAATTTTGTAACAGGTTATGTCTAAAGGGAGTGGAGACACACTGTAGATCGTATAGAATCGGTATTAATAACTTCTGACCATGATAAAGGAAGCCGGCATGACACTGGATACCAAGCCATGGATCCACTACTTGAAGAACAACAGAGGCCACTCGAACCCCAATGAATCCAAAGCAAATTATGTAACTATGAGGGATCACATCCACCCTCCTAGAGTTGCCCCATCCTCAGACATTCCTCCCGTCAAGATGTAGCAATGAGGCCATATTTGGTACCCCTACTCCCCACACATTAATGGTATGGAAAATGAAAATCCATACACTCAGATAGGGATTTTGAGGAGGTTTGCATCACTTTTAAGGAAGGGTATGATGGACATGGATTTGCTGAAGCTAAAAATATATTTCCACCGACCCTAAAGGACAAGGCCAAGATTTGGCTAAACTCACTGAGGCCTAGGAACCATTAGAAATTGGGTCAGCCGCAGTGCGTAATTCCCAAGAAGTTCCTACTCATACACCAATAATTTGAAAAGACAATGACCTTGCACCTCAGATGAAGAGATTTACCGTTGTTTGGAGAGACAGAAACCATCGCTGCCCCGTCCACATCATGGGTTTGATACTTGGATGTTGGTGAACCACTTCTATGGTGGTATGTCTCCCGCCATGGAGGCGCCAACCATGTGGAGGAGACTTTCTCTAAAGCATCCTGACTGGCCATGGATTTTAATTACGGGTCGAAACTTCTAAGGGTCGATGAGCCTAACCCTGCAGGAATTGGAAAGGATGACCCACGGTTAACCCAAGGTGATGTATGCACCGCGTAAGAAATAGAGATGAGAGCTAGGATTTCAACCCTAGCAAGGAAAGTGAGGAGCTTAAAGGCAAACAGCTCCAAGAGGTGCATGCAAAGGATCTGCAACCTTGCACACACCAATCCTCGCACCACTTCCAACCCACCCAAGAGAGAGAACCATGTCCCATGGCCCCCGCAGTTGAAGGATTTGATGTCGAATGTGCAAACACTGTGAGGGACAATACAAGCCACAACACCAATGCTTCATATGGTAATACCTACAATTCCAATTGGAGGAATCACCCTAACCTCTCTCAATGGAGACCCAACCCCGCCTATAAAATTCCCCGTGTGCCAAACTTCACTGTCTCTCACAATACAACAACCATCATCCTCTCTTCTCCAGCAGAACAATGGCAATGTTCTGAGTAAGGTGGTGTGCAACTTGCCGAGAACAAAAGGGAACCAATGTGCAACCGCACAAAGGATTGATACTGTAGGAAAGTACACCGGTTTAAGAGATAGATGGCTCGAGAGCAATCTCAACTTAAAATTGACAACCTGGCAGATCACACCAAGATCAAACTGCTAGAGGTACAAGAGAAAGGGAGGTGTCCATCACAAACAGTTCCAAATCCCAAGGGAATTCATGAGGTGGGGTCATCCAACACCAGAATGGATGAAGTTAAGGCTATAATTACTCGAGGAGTTGAAAAGAGGTCAGATCAACCCATGCCAAAGCCTCGCTGAAGAATCTAATCAAGGAGAAGAATCATAGCCTGGAGCATATTCTCCTAAAGGAGGATTCAATGAAATACCGCACCACCTCCATTTCCACAAGCACTTAGAGGCAGAAGGCATCTCAACAAGCAGGCATTTTAGAAGTCTTAAGGCAAGTGAAGGTTAACATACTCTATTAGGACATAAATCAAACAGAGTGCACCCTTATGCAAAATTTTGAGAGAGATCTTTGCACAATCAAGAAGGGATTAGGCATTGAAAAGAAGGCATTTCTCACTGAACAAGTCAGTGCCATAATCCAAAGCAAATACCCTGTCAAATACAAGGATCTAGGATCTCCCACAATTTCAGTCAATATTGGTGGGAAGTGCATAGACAAATCATTGCTTGATTTAGGAGCCAGTGTGAACCTAATGCGGTATTCGGTACTCTAAGCGATTAAGTTTAGGTGAGCTTAAACTACCAACATCACACTATCATTGGCCGATAAGATCGGTTAAAATCCCTAAGGAATAGTTGAGAATGTCTTGGTAAAAATAGACAAATTCTACTACCGTTAGATTTTGTAGTGCTTGACGAGCGATTGCAGTGAACCGATCATGTTCAATCATCTTAGGAAGACCATTTAAGCCCCTGACCAATGCGATAATAAATTCTTAGGAATGAGTCTATTACCTTTGGTAACATGACATTGGGCCCGAACATATTTCACTTGAACAACGAAGCACAAATTAATGGAAGCGAAAATCAAGTGACTAATGATGTGTGCTTTCGATTATTGTCGAGATCTGGGTGAATGTCCGGGAGTGCGGGATACACTCAACCAAGGTGAAGCAGGTGTTTTGGTTTTGCCTTCAGTGCCCACTCCAGGCCAATTACTCAGTTCAAATTCAATCGGTGAGAACCCGAGTCAGCGATGGGAAGTCGACACCATGGAGTCATTTCCCGGGCGGCTGCGGGGGTTGAGGAGATCATTCTGCTGATCCTCCTTGAGTAATGTTTCTATATGGGCGGTTCGGTGTTCCCCCAACGGACTTTTGTACCCCGCCGTGCTTGTCAATTTTTTGTTTTCAATTGGACAATTGAATTGCTTCAATTGAACAATTGAATTGCTTCAATTGGACAATTGAATTGCTTTAATTGGGCAATTGAATTGCCTTTAAATGGAAAATTTGAACCCCTGTTTGTCACCTTTATGTTAGAGCAAATTCCATGCTTGAAACAATTTTTGGCCAATTGAAGTTCCAGCATGCTCAACTTGAAAATTTCTCCCTTATGCTAATTCACACACTTTGCATATATTATTTCAATAGAACATTGAATTTGTTTTACTTCCTTTAAGCTTTGCATAGCCGACCTTAAGCATGTTGTGACCTAGGATAGGTTTGTGTTTACCCATACTTTAGACCATTGTTGTCTTCAAAAGAAAAAGAAAAGAAGAAGCAAAAAAGAAAGAAAAGAAAGAAGAAAAGAAAAAATAAAGTCGTGAAGTTTGCCTTGAAACCCAGAGCACGGTCCAGGGGTGTATGCGAAAACACTTTAAACACTTAGGTGCCACATGCCTTAATTGGTTGGGTCATCGGTTAGTGTTAGATTACATGGGTGGATAGGTAGAGTCTAGCAATTTGTAGGTGCTTGATTTTCGAAGTCATTGAGTCGAGGTGAAGCCTTTGGGTTTAGTGGTCGGTGATCCTTTTGGCTTGATGCCACTAAACCTTAATTGGTTAAGGGAGTCATGGGTGAATCCCGTTACCACGGACTTTGGTGAAGTCGAATTTTAAGCATTGCATCCTACGGTGTAGTTGAATAGAAAGAAGTCAAACAGCTATCCTTATCTAGGTTGTTCAACGGCTTAAGGCCATGTCGGTGCTAGGTTGGGGAGGAATGAATTTGCAATTTATTGGCGTAATACGGTTATATAAAGAACCATTAGACTTAGGTGGAAATTCAAGTTGAGAATCATGGAACCAATATTGACCTAAAATTGTTCTTGTATGGTTTTGGCTCTTTCATGTCGGTTTTCAAACTTGGTGTCCATTTTTCAGTTTAAGGACAATGTTTATATGTACATAAACCTTTTTGAATCATAACCTTTTTGAAATTTACCACATACATCTCCTTTTTGTTTTTGCATTCTTTAAGGGACTAGCATGTTTCGATTAGAATTGTGATTAGTGCCAAAAAAGTGCTATTTGAACCCTATTTTAGATAGGTTTGAGTGCTTTTCTTGGCGCCCAATCATGTCATTTATGCCAATTGAAGTGTTTAAGTCTTCTTTTTGTATCGCTTATGCCGTTTGAGGGTATTTTTGGTTGTTTTGCAGATTTTGCGTACTTTGGGGAGTTCAATATCGAGATTATAAGATGAATCATGAGGTGAACTCAATTGTCAACCATCGAATAAACCATAAATCAAAGAGAATGAGCAAAATGAAGAAAATCAATGCGGTGGAGGGGCCAAAGCAATGCGGTGATGAATCAGTGAGCAGAGAAATCCATGAATTTCGCTAAGATTACGAAAATTTAGCAGCCTTAGCGAAAATTTATAATCTTAGCGAGTGACAATTTTAAGCTAGACCCAAAATTTTAAGCTAAAGCACTATTCCTAGCGAGAATTTCACATTTTTAAGCTACTCACAATTTGGCTGCTGGCGAAATTGCGAAGTCTAGCGAAATTTCACTGACCTAAGCTATCTCGCGGTGATTTAAGCTGGCTAGTGAATTTTCCCCATTCAACTAATGAAATTTTATTTGCCTAGCGAGTACGAGCTCTGTGAAATTCAACGCATAATCATGCTTTTGTAATTAATGCAACCGACTTCAATTTTGGTGTATTACTCTCTTGTCCCTAAAATTAGCCAAATTATTGGAAGCTTTGTGAGTATTTTTATACATTAGACAGCCTATATAAGCCCCTCCATTTGTAACCAAAAGAAATTGAAGAAACAATTTTTGGTAAGTTTTTATTTTTGTCTCGTAGTTTAGTTAGGGTTTTGCTTTTCTCTCTTCTCTCTCCTCTTTCCCTTATTTTCTTGGCTGCCAAACACCCCTCTTGAGGATGACAATTTCAGAGATCTTTAGTAGCCTCTTTTCTTCTGAAGAGAAGGAAGCTAGCTTGGTGGTAAGGGCATATACGGGTTGTCTTCTTGTATTAAAAGCTACCCAGTACCGTGTTTATGGCCCTATCTTCTCAAAATATGGTTGAATAGCATTGAATGTTATTAATTTGGCGATACTTACCATGCTTGAGGGATACAGTGCATACTTATTGCTAGATACCTTTGTGGTTCATTAGATGGTCTTCTGAGCCTGAGATGATATTTAATGTTAGGGTTTCAAACTGAAAAGGACCATAGATGCATGTCACCTGTGTTGACTCAAAGGAGTTGATTTTAGGAGGTGAGGTTTTTAGTTAAACATAAGATCGGTTATGGTACGGGACTATAGGTTGCTTGTCATAACGCGAGGGATAAAACCGAGGACACTTGTTTGCCCTAAGTTACCAAGTTAGTGACCTAAATCTTCAAAGTTAACTTTTCACACTTCATTGTCAGTTTTACGATTTAAGTAATTTTCAAACTCATCACCTTTGTTTTTGAAAAATCGAAAAGGAGTCGAATAGAAGAATGCCTTAATTGCACTTATGCAAATCATTCCTAGGATGAAAACCCATCCCAGTGTTCGACCCTAGACCACTATCTTGCTTGATGGCTTGACTACGGCAGTAGTAGGAACTTAGGTATATAAATTTTGTTGATTTTAGCTCAGCCTACTGTGGCACGAATCAGTAGATGAGTTCAGATAGGTCATCTTAGCTCAGATAGTTCAGGTCTGCTTGGCGGGTTAGGTGAATGGCTAGGTTTACATTTGCATTATGACCTCCAACTTCGGAAGGTCATAACTCCTTCGTCCGAACTCTGTTTCGGGTATTATTGGACTCTATGGAAAGATCATTGAGTCAAGATTCCATAAATTTTCCTGTGGAGGGTATTGGATTAGCTCAGCCAGGTCATCTCATCTCGGACGGAGGTTGGGGTCATCGGCAGTAAGGTCGGCTCGGCTAGGTTTGACTACATTGTGACCTCCCAACAGTCCTGCTCTTACGTCGAACTGTTTTGGAGTAATTCTTGGAATATATGGAAGCCCATTGAGTCAGATTGAAGGGTTCTGTGGAGGCGGTAGGTGTGGGGACAAGGCAGAGGTCAGAAGATCGACGAGTCGGGTGGCTCTATTGGGTTTGACTATGTGTGACCTCCAACCCAGAATCTCTCATAACTTCTTCGTCCAAACTCGTTTGGGTTCTTGGACTCATAGACCAGTGAGTCAAGATTGAATGTTCTGTGGAGGGAAGTAGGTGAGCTCATCTAGATCATATCAGCTCGGACAGTTCAGGTCAGCTCGGCTAGGTTTGACTACGTATGACCTCCAACTTCGGAAGGTCATAACTCCTTCGTCCGAACTCCGTTTCGGGTGTTCTTGGACTCTATGGAAATCCCATTGAGTCAAGATTCCAGAAAGATTCCTGTGGAGGGCCTTAGGTGTCAGGCCGAGCTCAGATAGGTCAGGACAGCTCGGCCAAGTCAGGTCAGCTCGGTTGGGTTTGACTATGTGTGACCTCCAACTTAGGAAGGTCATAACTTCTTCGTCCGAACTCCGTTTTGGGTGTTCTTGGACTCTATGGAAAGCCCATTGAGTCAAGGGTCCAGAAATGTTCCTGTGGAGGGCAGTAGATGAGCTCAACCAGGTCATCTCAAGTCGGAAAGTTCAGCTCAGATCGGCCAAGTCAGGTCAGCTCGGCTAGGTTTGACTACGTATGACTTCCAACTTTGGAAGGTCATAACTCCTTCGTCCGAACTCTGTTTCGGGTGTTCTTAGACTCTATGGAAAACCCATTGAGTCAAGATTCTATTCATATGCCTATGGAGGATAGTGGGTGTCAGGCTGAGCTCTTCCAGGTTCGGGCGGCTTTCGGCGAGGTCGGTTGACTGGTGGGTTTGACTACGTGTGACCTCAAACTTCGGTAGGTCATAACTTCTTTGTCCGAACTCCGTTTCGGGTGTTCTTAGACTCTATGGAAAGACCATTGAGTCACGATTCCATTTGTATGTTTTTGGAAGACATTACTTGTAGCACCCCTTCTCCGATCCTACCCGATTGACGAGTCCGAACCGAATCTGGGATGCTCTGATTTCGACTAATTGTGACACTCCCAACCTGGCACCTAGTGTCAAGTGTGGGTGTCATTATTATTATTTTTTTTCTATTGACTTAGAAACTCTAAACTTGTTCATTATATAATGTTAAACATTTCATTTGTATTAGATTCTGTAGCAGTGGATTACAAACTATATACAAGCTCCCATATATGGAAGTGTTCAACATTTGCCCCATTTTACATTGTTTACAAAATAAACAAAATTTCATATACAAAATAGACCAAAAGGTCTTCCAATGGGCACCTAGTGATGCGTGGCCTTTGACTGCTGACGTGGATTGTCCGGTCCCCTGGTTTCCTCTTCTGTACCTACACGGATGAAAACACCCATGCTAAGCTTTACTCTTAGTGGGAATTAATATATATTGATGACCACACTTCTATACAAATTCATATACTTATCATTTATCATATTTCATATACTATTCAAGTCATCTTATACTTTACTTCTTGTCCTTGTAACTATGTACTATCCTCGCATAGCAGTGCTATGCTTCTCATATCATGTCATATATTCTATACATTTCATTTGCATATACTTGTCATTTTCTTTTAGGTTTCATGTCCGCAAATACCTTAGGCGGATAGGGGAAATAATCTTGTGTACCCAAATGTGCTATCACTGTACGAGACAGTGATCTCTATCTATATATACCCGAAGGTATCATCACTGTATGAGACAGTGACCTATGCCATGTAATATGTGACCCAAACGGGCCGTATATGCCTGAAGGTATCATCACTGTACGAGATAGTGACCTATGCCTGTAATGATCCAAACGAGATCTATGTCATCGACCCAAACGGGGCCTCGATATCATGGCTTGTGATCACGGCAATTGTATCCCTATAAAATATTTACTTTATCTATCCTTCTACGAGCGGGTTCTGGACAGTCGTGTATATTTTATGTTGTTACATATCTCATATTCCAGAATAATTATAGTCATCGGTAATCATATGTGATATGTATACTCATTTATTTGAATCTTTGCATTTTTCATATCTCATTATATGCATGAATAACTATGGTTACCAGCAGGTCCTACTGTTCTTCATGATTTCTAGACCTAATATGATTTCCAATTTTTATCAATATATATATGGATGGATTCTTGACTCAATGGGATTTTCATAGAGTCCAAGAACACCCTAATCGGAGTTCGGACAAAGAAGTTATGACCTTCCGAAGTTGGAGGTCTCACATGAATAACTAGCCTTACCCGGCTAGCTCTACCCGACCAGTCTTGCCCGATTACTCCTTTCCATCCGGATACAGTACCCAATTCCCTCCTAATATGGATAGAATATTGACTCCATTATCTTTCCATAGAGTCCAAAAAGCTTACCAAATCGGAGTTAGACGAAGAAGTTATGACCTTAAAGTTGAAGGTTTCACATGAATAACTTGACCTTACGGCTTCAAGAAAAGCTCACCCAAACCAGTCTTGCCCGATTCTCCTTTCCGGCGGATCTAGTACCCAATTCTGTCTACAGGATATGGATGCCAATCTTGACTCAATGGGCTTTCATAAGTCCAAGAACACCTCGTCGAGTTGAATGAAGAAGTGCGACCTTAGAAGTTGGAGGTCTCCATGAATCGACTGCTGGCCTAATCTTAAGCCCAGGATGGCCTAACACCCATGCCCGACACCTTAACCGCCGGATGACCCTAACCACCGGCTGACCCTAAGCCGTGACCTAACCGCCAGCTGACCCTAGCCAGGCTAAGGTTTGAATTGGGAAATTCAAGCCTAACATCCAATTCTTGATTTGGCTACAATTTACACAGAAGGACTCACTACGAGATTTCTTTCTTGTCAAGAAAACCGGTCCTAAGACAGCTAGTATTCATAGGATCAAGATAGATGGCTTACCTTGAGTTCAAAATGCAACCAAACATTTCCTAAAACACTTATATAGAGTCTTGAGTTCTTCTCAACTCAACCCTAACAAGAAATGAGTTTGGGGTTTCCAAACCCAACCCATACACAAAATGGGGTTCCCAAGGAGAGCCATGTATCCATACTTTCTATACTAATCTTTAGACAATTCCATACTCAGAATTCCATACACCGTGATCTTCTTTCCACTTCCCTTCTTTCTTCTCTTCCTCTTCTTCTTCCTCCTCATTTTCTTTTCTCTTTTCTCCAAGACCAAATGAGATATTTCTTTTCTAGTCTTATCTAGATTTGATCTTATCTCTTTTAGATTAAAGCCATATTTGACTTACTCATTTTACTTTTAAGGTCCCTCCATTTCTCCTCTTATTCTTACTTTAAATATGCATATTCCTACTTTGGCATATGACATTTATTAAATTATGACCCTTGGGTCCTAATTTAGTAAATTAATTACCCTTGACTTTTATTAATTCCATTTTCTTGCTTATATTATTTTATCTTTATTTATTTCCGAGAAAAAATATACTTTACTTTTATTATACCCTAAACATGTTATAAAACTGTTGGGGGCATAATTTAAGGGTATTCTGATGGGTGTCAAGTCAGGCTCGGCAGTCATGACGACTCGAGGTGGGCCGACTTCGTGTGACCTCCAACCGGTAGTCATCTTCTTCGTCAGGAACTCCATTTCGGGTGTTCTTGAACTCTATGGAAAGCCCATTAAGAAAGAGTCGAGGTTCAAACGTGTTCACAGTAAGAGGACATTGGGTGATCAAAACTTTTTTGAATTCTGTGTTTTGTACCAAGCGTTCAGTTTGCTTAGTTGTGTCGATGTGTATGGCCAGGGATGCTTTTATGACCATGGCATCAACCGTTGTAAGCTCTTGTATTGGGTATGGTAGGGCTGTCTATGGGAGGCCATGAAGGCCATATGGTTTAGTTCACAAACGCTTGGGACTAAAGGATAAGAGAGGATTTCTATGACCGGTTTCCACAGTCCAGAGGCGTGAGGTGGGTTAAGGGTTTAATTGGGAAACTAAAGTTTCTAGGTTTTCTTGTTGTTAACGTTGTATGGATGAGTTGGAACCAAATGGCTCATGTTTGTGAAGGGGCCGTGAGGTACCCGATTGGATTAATTCGAGATGGTGACCTTGTTGTGTTGTGGCTTTGTTTTGATAGCATGAAAATTGTGTGTTGTTGGGGTTGATGTGTTGAGGTCGGCTCAGATGGTTGTCGGTTGTGTATTAGCCCATGTAGGCTAATTTATGTTATTGCTATGTGAATGAATAACATGTTGATTGTGTATAAACTAGTTAATATGCATGCATAATATGTTAACGCTGAATTATGGTGAAATGACATGTGCATTTCATATCTTGTTGAGAACCTAAGAGTAATATGTGTGAGTGCATGACATGAAGAAAAGAAAAAATGGTTGTGAAAGGAATTTCAAAGGAAGATTTTGAAGGGGTACCTTTGAGAGTTGTCCAGTTCATTCGGATGAGGACCCTTATTGTTTAGAAAAATGATCCAACAATTCCACCTCGGAGGGAGTAGTTCAATATATTTATCAGGCTTCGGTATAATGCTTCGAGAGCAATCTTTTTGTTTTAAGCGATGTTTTCTCACACTTGGCTTAGGCATGCATGAGGGAGTCAGTGAGGGCTCGAGATACAGGTATCGTTGAGTCATTCTCATCCACGACATATAGACATTTGAGTAGGAACTTGCATGTTTACTTAATGTGTGGTGTGCCATTTACGCCGAGCACTTAGGTAGAGTAACCCATGTAGGAAAGTTCAACTACTAGGCGTTGCTCCTTGTCGATAGGATCCCCCTTTTAGTCTGGAGACGGTCGCAGTGAAACGAAGCTCATAGAGGCGCGATTATAGGGCCTTATTTAGGGCCAGATTGAGCGAAAGACAGTTTTTGTATGAAATTGCAATTAAATACAATTATAAATTAACTCATTTCTTATAAAATATACATTTTAGTATGAATGTATGGGGCCAATGTGACCATTTACTCATGTATAGGTCTCATGATATGAGACACAAGTATTCCTTGAGTTTGACGGTAGTCAGCAGGACCCAAAGTGTGTCTGGTTTGGTCTATAAAAAAAACCTGCTTAGAATTACAATATAAATTATAATGATAATTTTAGATAAACTATAGTTAAGTTTCATTGTATGAAAAAACAAACCTTAATCGCAATTAAATTTTCATTTCATCTATAATAAATTTAATTTTCAGGATTATAAACTATACCATTGTAAGTTTCATAAATAAATAACTTAACTAGGACTATGTTTCCATTTTATGCAGTAGAACCACTAACTAATTGATCTATGGGGATGAAACTGGGAAGGAGCTATATCAAACTATAAGGGTGAAATTGGTCTAAAAAGTAATAAATTATATCAATTCATGGCTGACAACCAATAATACTAAATATAATTTACCTTCTTCAGTTAAATGTAAAGTTACATGTTTTTAAATTGATTTTAATTAGTACCTTAATATATCATATGTTGCTGAGTATTAACGATTAATTATAGTTTTAAGATATTTAAGAAGGAGGATGGAGGGGAAGCTAGACAATGTGAGTGCAACCGTATACATATTTTGATAATTAAACAAAGAAATGTGTATTTTTATTATTTTTTTATCATAATATCATGTTAGTTTTTTGTTTGTATAATCAATAAGAAAGTAATTTTGATGAAGCACCTCTTTATGACAATTTTTTCATAAGAGTATCCCTATTAATCTATATGGAGTAATGAAGTTAATTTATCTATAACTTCAACACGGGTTATTAAGCAACAAAGATAGCTCAATACTGGTCATATAATCCAATTCATATTATGAAGTCATTTTGATGAAGTACCTTTTTCAGAAAAAAATTTCATGGGAAAAGTAGGCTTCAGGTTATGAATTTGATTATTATTATTGTCTCAGGTATGGAGAATTTGATTTAGATAGATTCGAGGTTACCAAGAAAAACAATGGATTAAGGTTAAATGAAATTTACTATTTTGACTAGTCATGATAGTATATTAGCTAGTTATGATAGTACATTAATATGCACTACCATAACTACTAAATGTATTATCATAACTAACCAATGAGTACTTTTTAACTTGATCCACAATTATTTGCTTCCTGGTAACTTGAACCACCTAAATCAAATTCTTTATGCTTTATGTACATTAATAATCAAATTGATAACTGAAGTCACACTACACTATAGAGTATCCCTATTATTAATTTATATAGACTAATGAAATTAATTAATCGATAACAAACCATATTTATTAAGCAGCAAAGATAAACAAATATAAAAATATAGTCAACTCATATTCTGCCAATTGGTTATTGGAAGAAATAATCAATCTAGGTTATCAAAAAATAGTATGTTTGATTGATTACATATAGATTATTCTCAAGGTAAAGTTTTTTCTCGAGTACCATTACATAAATGAAATATTAAATTTGTTTTTGTCATTTATCATTATCATACTGGGATAAGATAAATGGATTCATGTAAAATTGCAAAGCATATTTATTTGAACATAAAAAATATATGGAAAATATATTATATGAATAAATAATGAATCCGATGAATAAATTTGTCTTCAAAATGGCAAACAGATTAAATTAAGAGGCAAATATATGAAATTAATTTGAAAATATCAATTAAGCGTATATTTCTTTATAAATTAACCTTCTATAATATTATTAGATAATTGATTTACAAATGGATGAATTATTTTAAAAATATTAATTAGAATATCTTTGCTTTAAAATTCTTATCTATAATTTTATAGATAATTGAGATACAAATAGAATGCTAATCAAGGAAGGAAAGTTTATAATTAAAGAGAACCTCTCCGACAGTTCTCTATTTTATTTATTTATTATTTATTTTGAATGATCAGCAATTATAAAAACGTTGCATTGATAGTCACTTTCCATTGTCCACTAGAAGCCCACCATTTCCATTATGTTGTTGAAGAGGCAACTTGCTCTGCAAGATGCCAGATTGCATCAGTTAGGCTCAGCACCACAAGCACCTCTTTGCCTCAACCTCCTTCAGCACCTCCTTTTTAACTAAAGAAAAAAAATTAACAATAAGTATCAGAGCAAAAAAATAAATATAGCCTATATTCTCTTAATTTTTTTTTAAAGAAGAAAAATAGTTGCATGATACCGTCCATATAGAAAGATAAATATGGACTTATTTATCTGTCTATATAATATGAGACTAAATATCTGTGGACATATGAACTCAAAATCTGTCCTATTTTCCTACCAAACAATGCATAGGAAAAAAAAAAAAACTAAAATATTGAAGTGACAGTACAATATCTCTTACGAGAATGTATAGGAAGCAAACTTGGTGATAATTTCAAATGGAGCAACATTAATTAAAATTAAAGATAAGATTCATAAATCTTTAATTAGTCTTAGATATCATGAAATTAATATAGAAAAGATAAATATGAAAGAAGTTTAAAAATTATTAGGTTTATATCAAAAAAGAAAAAGCAAATGATTATTTATATTAGCATGAATTTTAAACTAATATTTGAATGTAAGAGAAAAAAGCTAGATAAGAAGAAACAATTTGAACTCATTCAAAGAAAAAAGAAAAAAATTTAAACTATCATTAATAGATGCAATATTTGTTATCATAACATACATATATATCATAAAGGAGCACACGTTTCCATAATGTATGAGAAACAATTACATTACATGTGTTGTGCATTTAAAAAAAAAATTTGCATTCTAATATAATTGTTAAAGTAATAACTACCTGAAGAGACCAATAAAAACATAGGCTAGATGCAATATTGAGAACTTCATCCCTTGAAAGATTAGTCTACTTCCTCTGTGCACCCATATGCCAATATATATATATACAACTTTTACATAAGTAGAATATATAGAAGATTGTAGTCTTATATAAAAACTATACATGATACAGAAAATTAAAATAATTAATAAGGTAACTTCAATTTTAGACTTTGTGTATTGGAAAGATCATCGATTATTATTTTTTCCTCCCAACCTACACCATTCAAATAAAATTTTAAAACCTGTATCTAAATGTTTCATCACAATCCATTTTTCATTTTTAAAATTTTTCCTATTTTTTTCATGCTTATTTCATCTCAACTAATTTTAGAATTAGTACGAACATTAAAGCTAAGCATTAAATTTTTGTTTAAAGATATAGAAGATTGTGATCCAATATAAAAACTATACTTGCTAATAAAATATAACCAATTAATGTGAAGTACCATGTAGACCACCAATTTTATCATTTTTTATACTGTATAGAGAACCATAGAGCATTCTTTTTCCTCTAATCTATACAGACAGATGAGAATTTTAACACTTGTATCTAAATCCATTTTCTATTCTTTCTTTTTTTTCATCCTTATTTACTCTCAATATTTTTTAAACTAGAACAACGTTAAACTAGAAAATTAATAATTTCATAGTTTTTGCTAAAGCTATGGTAAAACCCGAATAATATGACAAATATATATATATACATTATGAAATAATTTTTATATTTTACTAATTCATAATTTACTATATCAAAAATATTTATAAAAAATAAATATAAACAGAAAATATTATATTTAATTTGAGTAGATGTATTATTTATAATATAGATATGATATAAAAGAAATTTTTAATAATATTGAGACTTCAAATAAAAAATAGCTAATACAAATATGTTTATTTTTACTTATAGTGAGACTTGATTATCATAAATTTAATTAAAATAAAATTTTCATTGGTAATACCGATAATTGCTAATGCTAACATGTAAATTATAAGTGTTAAACTCATATGAGAATATGGTAGCAAAATTAGAAAATTAGAGTTTTAAAACCAATTGTTAATTTTTTAAAAAAAGCCTTTCTTATATTTAGTTTGAAAATTTATCCTCTATGGCTTACTTATAGTCCTTTAGTCCCTTTTCTACATTTTTACTTATATCTTAAACATCATCTCCCTCTCTAACTGTTTCTTATATTCTTTTCATAATTTCTCTATAATACTTTTTAGTCTCTTTTAAAACTAGTATGATATTTCATATCAACTTTTGTTTCTCTTTCTTACTTTGCCGTATAAATAAAATGGATAAGATAGTGATCGTATACACAAACTATACATGCTAGAAAATGGTAATAATTAATGTGGATGTAGACTACAGATTTAGCCTTTTGGAGTCTATTATGAAGAACCCATCAAATCATTTATGGTTTTTTTTTTCTCACCCCCGTCATTTCATTCAAATGAAATTTTAAATCCTGTATCTAAACCTCTCATCCCACAGTTTTTTTCCTCTTTTTGTTTTCACACTTATTTCCTCTCAATATTTTAAGAACTATAACAGACATTAAACAAGAAAAAACAAAAATATTTACATACATAAATAAGGAGAATATTGTAATCTATATACAAACTATGCATGCCAAAGAAATATAATCATTAATGTAGTTTGTAGGCCACCAATTTTATCTATTTTTATGTCCATTCTTGAACAACATCAAATAGATTCTTTCCTCCCAATCTACATCATTCCCGATGAGAATTTTAAAACAATATCAAAATCTTTCATCACAATCATCTTTCTTTTATTTTTATGGGCTTTAGTGTGAGCCCAATCCCAAGTGGGGTGTTTTTACCACGTGTCGAAGTACCAATGAGTAAAGGTTTCTCTATCATTGTGAGAATACTAATAATTGCATGGGCGATGCATGTGCGTCGTGCTTGGCACAGTATGTCGCGCGCATGGCCTTCTCTATCGCGATGCAACACAGCGCCACACTGTTGCGATAGAGAGGCTCTGTCGCCTTGCACACAACTTAGGCGACACGGTCACCTTAACACTTGTCCACGACATAGAAAACCCTATGTCCTGGAACTTTCTGTCGCAATGTAAGGCTTACTCTATCGTGACACAAACTTCGACAACTCTGTTGCAACATCTAATTCTCTGTCACGACATGAACTCCATTAACCCTTGCCCCAAACTCAGTAGCAACAAGAAAATACTCTATTGCAACCTAAAAATTCCTGTCTAGGCCAAACTCTGTCGCAAAGTAAATTACAATCTCGACATAAAGCACCATCAAGAGCGAACTATCACGACGAAAACCACTTGTGCGAGATAGAAGTTAATTCTGGCTTTGACCAAACTACGTAAGAACATAAAAATAGTTTGTCAGCGATATAATTTCTCTTCACCTTAGCCAGCACCATTGCGACATAAAAATATTTTGTGCGACATAAAAACTCTTAGTCTTGACCAAACTTTATCAGCGACATAAAAGCAGTTTATCCTGACATAGGTTCCCTACCTAAGGCCAGCTACATCCGCGACATAGAAATACTCTGTCGCGACATAGAAATACTCTGTCGTGACATAGAAACTCCTAGCCTTTACCAAACTTTGTCGCGACCCAAAAACACCTTGTGCAGCGTAAATCCTAACCCGAGCTGGCGGGTTGCAACTTTAACCTATATCGTGGTTTTGTCACCGATACGACAAGGAAACCTCTGTCGCGACATTGTCATGACAGAGAAACAAAGCATCGTCGCGACATGAAAATGCTATGTCGCGACCATGCAACTGCCTGCAGCCTGAGAACCATGTCGTAACATAGTGAACCCCTATCGTAACACAGGACCAGAAACTCTATCACGACTAAGAAACCCCTATCGCTACCTAAGAGCTTGCCCCAGGCACAGCAACCTTTTGGCATCTCTTGCACCTACAAATTCTTCCTAAGACACCCTAAGTTATCAGAATGTCCTCAACATAATAAAGTGAACATAAAAAAAATGGGAAAAACCTGTTCAACTGTATTAAACAATTCTAAATTAGTTTTATTACAACTCTTCCTCTCTTACATAACAGAAAACTGGATAACTATCCAGTATCTTACAAAATACTGAATAAACCAGCACATGCGGCCTTCTTTGTCATTAAGGCCTCATATAAGTTCCATCTCTTGGTGGCCTCCAACACCTAAAAAATATTTTCCCACGACGGAGTGAGCAATGCCTAGTAGAGGAATTCTCCTACAAGGGCTACTCCCCACCTAAGTGCACATGCAATGCCATGATTCAATCATTACAAACACATTGAGCAGCAACATAAACATTTATACATGAGTGCTCACATGTCATGCTAATGTCCCGAGCCCTCACTGACTCCCTCACACATGCATATGCCATGTATGAAAAAACCTCATTTCAAAACAAAGATTTTTGTTTTTTGTAATTGACTCCTTGGACCGTCTCAGAAAAAGCTGCTTTATCTGAATACATATGTCTTTGTGGGTAGCAGACTTTCTGGGGTCTCACCGCAAGTGTCGTACACCTTCGACACTCATGAACTTTCATCGCTGGATACATATGTTTGACCAAGAATACAGGCTTTTCACTTGAGGGGGGTGTCTATCCCTTTTTTCTACTACCCGACACATAATTTCAAGTCGTGCGACTCTAGGATGTTGTCCCTATTTTAGAGCCCACCATTTTAAACACCAAACACAATGTTCTTCTTACCATGCACTCACACCCGTTTCACATGTGCCCACATTGCATATGCAATGCGGGGATACCATTCACGGGTCCTTTCATGTTACATGCATGATGAGCAACATACGACATTTATGATTCATGGATTATCATATCTATAGCACTCTGATTTACATCCATAATACAATCCATGTAAATACATCAATTTCAGCATATATTCGCATCATTTTTCGCACTGCATGTCACTCAATCAAACAACAACACATAAAAGCTGGATCTTTATTCGGACTAGAGCGGTACACCGCGATTGACATGTAAGTCCATGTCTGCTGTGACACACCGCAGGTCATCGCTTTTGACCCGTATTTTCAGTAATTACGACATTTTGGCTTGTAGTTTTGAGAGGGCTGTGAGGGACCGAGAGGGTGGTCCATATTTCTGTCGGCTTGATCTGGCTTTTCTTGAATCGGCCTTCTTATTGGGGCTACACCTCATGACCATTGAATGACCCGTAGACAATGACTAATCGGAGTAGGAGAGAACCCCTACCTCTTGGAGTTTGACGAAAATTCCCGATCTTGGTACCTACATTAAGCTCTCGTTGCATAGATAAACTTTGACTCTTGCTTCGACAAGTTTTGATCTTTGCTTTGTCGGAGATCTAAGGAAGTGTCGCCGATCGCTCCTGCATTCCTCTCCTTTCCTTTTCCACTGTGTTTCCTTTTTTTTCTCTCTTTCCTTCATCCGTTCTTATTCCCAACTTGATCTTTCTCTAGGGGTGTGACACATGGCTCCCATGTGTCCCCTTTTTGTTTTGCCTTATGGTGACAAGTGTCACCTAAACCACTCCCCACTTGATGTTGCAGACCAATCCTTGGTCTCACCATGTAGCATTGCCACGTGTCCACTGATACAGAGATCATGATGCCATGTGGCGCCGTTCCATACGTTATGTCATTTACCCATCTCACCTTGAATTATGTGAGGTGCCTCACAGATTTGGCGCCCAATTCGTTAGGGTAACAAACTCAGCGAGGATGAATTTAATGGCGAGTTCGTTACGTCATTCGCGGTCTAAGGAATTTGAAATTTTCCCTTGTACTATAGTGATAAATTCATAAGCTTTTCCATTTTCCATAAAATTAATTTTCTTAGGTTTTACATTTCTCCCTCTAAAAAATTTTTTGTCATGAAATTTATACACACATATACAATGCAGAAAGCATATGCATTAGCCATTCAATATTCAATGACTAAACCACGTACCTCCGTCCTCAAACAGGAAGGGATATCTGGTACGCATCGTGTCCTCGTGTTCCCTAGTTGCCTCCTCCACCCCTCGGTGTTACCACAACACCTTCACTAGCCTCACAGTCTTATGTCGTAAGACTTGGTCTCGACTATCCAAAATACGCACAGGTCCCTCCTCGAAGGGCCCATCTACATCAATAACACACTCAGCTGTCCTTTATGAGTCGAGATTACAGAGTCACCTTAGAGACATGGAGACATGGAATTCCTCATGGGCAGCGATAAACTAGGCGATAAAGCCAGCGATACACAATTGTGCCCACCCTCTAGGTATCTCGAAGGGCCCGACTCTCTACCTTAGCGATAAGCTTCCCAGCTTAATCGGACACGATCACTCCTCTCTTAGGCATGTACCTTAAAGAAGGCGTGATCCGCCCTCAAACTCTAAGTCGTCATCGTGCATCGGCATAGCTCTTGCTGGCTGGCGGGTAGAAGGCGCCTCGTATCAAACCCACATTCTCATAGGTGTCCCTAATTTGTGACACCCCAAGACCCAAAGGTGTCGGGTTGACAGCCGGAGTGCCGCTTGAAATACTGTTGGATCTTCGGGTAACCACCTGCTAGAGCATTCCACGAATCGAGCGAGCCTCCTTTATGCAGGGGAGCTCTACCCAAATACAAAACCTGTCCCAACATCAATCATATGATACATATATGAATAAAAACTGACCTCTTGGGCTTATACACAATACTCATCATCAATGTAAACCAACTATATCCAATAGTTTGAAATTAAAGTTTACTCTTATACAACTTTTATATTAAAATTCTAAAATTCTAATACATGTATACATAATGATAACGAAGCCTGGCAGGCTTTCTTCACCGGACTAGAGCCTCTATGATGGCCGTCTCCTCGTGCGCTCTGTACTGAAAAATATGTTCCTCGACGAGGGTGAGCTACAATGCTTTCGATGGTGGAATCACCCTAAATGGGTTAATCTCCACCCTAAGTGTATATACAATGCTCAAAGAAAAGCATGCATTCAGTAAATGTGATCTGCCAGTGTCTGCTGAGACTCAACTCATCTGCGAGTCCTCACCGACTCCCTCACACTTGCCTAAGTCATGTATGAGAAACATTATTTTTCAAAACAAAGATGTTGTTTTTAATAGTGGACTACCCTCCGATATTAGTAGTGGACCGACTCCGATGTTATATTTAGTGGACTACCCTCCGATGTATATCAATTGGGCCGACTCCGACGATTGATATTTTATATGGACTACCCTCCGATATAAGTAATGGACCAACTCCGATATATTTGTTATTATTAGTCAACCCTCAGAAACCACTATCTCAATGAACCATCACCATTGCACTCACTCCCCATTGTTCTAAGTGCCCAGTGCATATGGAATGCATGATGCCAATTCCATTACAATTCTATAACACATGCAAATATATAATCATGCATATATTCACATACTTTAAATCACACAAACATGTTATGTAATTACACATTCCATCACACCAAAAATTAGCTCACTTGGGCTAATGATCCAAACACGAAGCAATTGATTGAATTACTCGACAAACACGGTTCACCACAAAGTTGATTTTTCGTGTCGCGAAATTCATATGAGCAGTAAAACCCTACAGTTTTACTATTCCCATTCACTCGTCAATTCATCGGTTCACTTTGGGAACCAATTTCATAGCCATTTAGGCCTCACACACATCCTGATACAATCTAAAGAACACATTTCCACCATGACCAACCCAAACGGCCCACGTGAATGATTCACGAGTACATCTAGCTGATTTCTAAAATTTTCAATAATTCAATCCCAAGTTTTGGGACTGATCAAATGGCCGTTCAAGGCCTCAAACAACTCAAGCATCATAAATACACTTAAACAAAGTGTAAAACTCAAGTAGGGAGAAACCCCTACCTCACGGAGTTTGTCAAAACTCAAAGAGCTAGTGCCGCAGCGTTGCCCTCGCCGGCGTAAGGTGACTTCCTTCTTGCCCCGAAGACTTCCGACGATTGGATCGCCCGGTATTTTAGAGAGAAGTCGGATGTTCTCTCTCTAAAAAAAAACCAATCTGCAACTCCACTGTAAGTCCCCCCTTCTCCTTCCGCGTTTTCTCCTTTTTCCATTTGTAAGGCGAGATCTTTATTAGTGTTTTGTCTCATTATCATTTAATCAAATTCAAAATGACCATTTTGTCCCTTCTTTTCCCAGTTTTGACATTCGGCACTATCTCGGCATCCATTTTCATCATTTCTCTACTCATGCAACTTATGGCACATGAGTATGTGTTATATGTAACTTTTGTCGCATCGAAAATCGTTTAACGGAACCCGAAACGCGATGCCTCAGCCGATGCCAACTCAGAGCTATCTGAATTCCGAAATTTAGCGTGCTAGCTAAGATTTTGCGAGGCGATTCCAGCGGTTAAATCTGTTTTTCGTCATCCGAGATCTAGAGAATAGATTTTGGATTTTTGGCGAAGTCGTTGCGCCATTTTCGAAGTTTGAATTTTTGGTCTTACATTCTCCCCTCATAAAATGAATTTCATCACGAAATTACGAACATTCATCACTCACATGCATATGCAACATGCATTCTACAAATGCATGTAAGAAGCTTCGTCATTTAATTATTAAACGACTAAACTACGTACCTTCATCCCTAAACAAGAAAGGATATGTGGCCCGCATCGTGTCCTCGCACTCCCACGTGGACTCCTCCACCCCATAGTGCCGCCATAGCACCCTCACTAGCCTCACGGTCTTGCGTCACAAAACCTGATCACGGCTATCCAAAATACATATTAGTCCTGCCAAGGTCCATCGGTGTCAGCCTCGGTTGTCCCAATCCGCCTTACATGAAATTTGGATCGCGGCGTATACTTAGGAGCATGGAGGCGTGGAAACACCTGTGGACACGACATCGCTGGCGGTAAAGCCAACGATGCCTTCACAATGCCTATCCTCTCGGTATCTCGGTGATGAATCTCGGCGATAGCTTCCTTGCGAACTGACCGCCTCTCTTAGGCATCACTTTGAAAGCGTGATCTGACCTCTCGAACTCTAAGTCCAGCGTCATTACATCTACCTTAAGCTCTTATCGACTCACGAGCCGTGAGAGGCAGCTATCGTATCAAGCTCACCTTCTCGGAGGTGTCTCTAATCGGTCGGGACAGTGATGGAGCTCTCTCCCACCTCGGTCCAACATAGCGACTACGGGGCCCCTTCCATACAATGCCTCATATAGTGTATACTGCTTTGATAAGCCCCATTTGTTGTAGGCGAATTCCACTAAGGGCAAGTGCTCCTCTACCCTTAAGACCCAGGACGTATGCTCGCGGCGTGTCCTACAACACTGTGCCATAATCCCACCTGACGTGTAACCTACCCTAGCCCTTGCTTTGTGTGTAAACACAGTGACCTTCCCAGTCGCGATCGTGACAATCCGTGTCGGCCTAGTCCATGTCATGAATGACATCCATATCACAGAGCCCTTGGCTCCAACAACATCAATGCAATTTCCAAAGGGTATCCAAATGCGGAGTCCTCACGACTCCACATCACTCAAACTCTAAGTACGTGATAACTTTGATCGTGTGTTTTCATCTTGATTAACATAACTCTTATTACACTTAGGCCTCTTACATTTCTGAATCGAACTATAGTCTTCATTGGACGTAGTCCTAAAACAAACTCAACCCCACACTCACCAAGAGTGGTGAATGACCTTACGTGCACCCACACCCATTTCGGCCCAGCGATGTTACGTGCACCCACGAGCAACAATGGCATCTTTGTGACACCACATCCCGGGGTCCACTATGAAGCGGAATCTCGGAGACCTCTCGCTCATAATCGACCTACTCGGATCAACTCTCTCACCCTACATCCTAGGGAAGAACATCTATATAGGACTTCTCTAAAGGCCTTAACCTCTAAGCCAAAATCCAAGGTCGTGTTGGGTATGACAACCCGGCTAAGGTCCCAGTACTAATAACTTAGATGGTACATCGGCTCATCCGTATCCAAACGACATCAACAAATGGAGTGCCACCACAGGTCCACCACGCTTCATTGCGCAGCTTCACGATCTATCCCACGGCTTGACCCACACTCTAACCCCTACGGCTATCTATGCTGCTTTGGGAGTGCCTTATAGCACCGAAACTG
Organism: Tetrastigma voinierianum; assembly: GCA_016808115.1. Taxonomy (NCBI): domain Eukaryota; kingdom Viridiplantae; phylum Streptophyta; class Magnoliopsida; order Vitales; family Vitaceae; genus Tetrastigma; species Tetrastigma voinierianum. Next base: position 242,265 of record JAEQBH010000288.1, read on the forward strand.
GCCCAGTTCCTCGACACATGCTAGGGTGTAAGAGGAATAAAATCTCTCTCGTTCTCTGAATGGCGGGATTGCGTTGTCCAGTCACGGGATCCTGTCTCTCTAGGGCAATCCCGTCTCACATGCCCAATCCCGTACTGATACAAAACCGTGGCTGAGCCGAAGTCTTCTCTCTTCCCGAACTAGAAGAAGGCTTATCGTCAGCCTTCTTGCTACCAACACCGCATCTGGTGCTCAGGGCATCACCGATCTCTCTCCATGGTCGAGCCGGTCTGACCATGGAGTACACATCCCGTGGCGAAGTCCTACGATCACGCGAATGGACAACTTGACCCATTCTCGAATCTCTGTAATACCGGCCAATCCCAGAAATACGTATCTAGATTGACATTCGGTCTCGACTCATTACAACCTCTCGAGCCTTCTTTGGGTCGTGACTTTCGATGCGACACCCACGTGTCACAAAATCTCACCTCATTAAGCCCAAGCTGCACTTCTTGAACTTGGCCCTGGCCCAGTGGTTCTCTCAACAAGCTGTAACCGGATCCCCAAAGTGATACTCATGCTCCCTGCGGTTGGAAGTAGATCAAAATGTCGCTCCAAAAGACTCGATAAGCGGTCTAAATAGGGTTGGAATATCCTATGCATGAGATCCGCGAATAACTGTGGCGCGTCGTCGATCTAAAGGGCATCGTAGTAAGCTCAAAGTGCCATAGCGGCGTCCTAAGCGCATCTTGGAATATCTCCTAACCCTTGGGTGTGGTAACGGTCACGAAGGTCTATCTTAGGTGAACTTGTCTCTCAGTGATCGAGCAAATCATCGATCCTCGATGGGTAGATTCTTGTTCGTAACCTGTTCAGCTATCATTAATCAATGCCGTTCGAAGGTTTTGTCAGCCTTCTTCTTAGCAAATAGGGCAGACGCCCCATGGTGAAGTGCTCGATTCTAAGCGAACCATATCCATTAACTCCTGTGGTTGGACTGCGAGTTCACGCAGCTCAGCGGTGCCATCATGCCGGAGTCATAGAGATGGGTGAAGTGCCAGGGGTGTGGCTTTCGATGCGAGTCTCTGACCCTGCGTGGAGGTGATCCGGGTGGCTCATCTGGAAAACATGCATACTCGTACACACTGGGGTGATCTAAGTCTGGTCTCCCTGATCTCTGAGGTAAGGCTAAGCCCAGCCAGCTTAGCTAATTGTCATGAAACACTGGACTCATATACTATGTAGGTGAAATATCCATGCTTGTCCCCACGAAGTACCACGATGCCGAGTCTTGCGTGTAGGCGGTAACCTCCTACGCTCACAATCGATGCGACCTTGTAATTGTCGACCAGTCCATCCCGAGGATGACATCGAACTCGACATGTCCATGATCCTCGGGTCCGCGTGGTGAGTCCAGAGATCTCAACTCGCAACCTCGACATATCATCCATATCACCGATCTAATCCACAGGGGAGGAGACTCACAAACAAAGGCTCCTCTAAGGTCTCTAGATGTCCTTGCCCATTTCCACCATATTTGGGCCTCACTCCCAGTTGGAACACAGCTAGTCTAATCCTGGTAGTGTTAGAGGTAATCTCCATAGCCTCTAACACTTTCTTGATCTATATGAACTTGATAGTGCATATAGCCCGGATCCTCCTCCTCCTGTGAAGGTGGTCGGATGGTCACGCCACCCAAACCTCGGAGGTTACTGGGACCTCATTGACTACACGCTATGCTGGCTTGTGCGATGGCGGTACCATAATGCCTACGCACTTTCTCGGCTGGCTGCGATCAAATCTTGGTGGTGCTGACCGGTACCACTGTGGATGCCACTCTACGTCCTCGTCCTCGTCCTGCGATCCTCGACTAGCCATCTATATCTGAGTTTAAATGGCAAGTCGATTTCAATTCCAGTATCTCTAAAGACTCATACCGCCCCGAGACATTATTCTTGCAAATCGATGCCATACATTGTCCTTGCATTCACAATTGTCACGAGGCAATCAATTACTCCCCATTAAAACATTTTTATCAACAAAAATCTAATTTTTTAAAATATATATTTTTTTTCCAAAATTTTGTCTCATTTTATTTGATTTTAATTTAATTTAATTTAAAATATTTTTTTTTCGAAAGAATTTTGCGATGAACAGTGTTCATGAACCGGGTTCATGAACAGTGTCCATAAATTATTTCGAGAGCGATGCGAGTCAAGCGGAATTGAAGTGGGTCGGGTGCAGTGCACCAATTTGCTTTAATAGCAGCGCCTGGTAGCGCCCGAGCCGCGGTCGAGGCCGTGTCGTAGCGTCGTGCCGCAGCCCGGTGCCCTGCGGCCGTGCGTGCCAGCGGCGCCCGGCGCCCCGATGCCCGGCGCCCGCGGCTCCGGCGCCAGCGCTGCCGCATGACGGCCGTGTGCAACGCCGTGGCCCGTATTACTGTCGGCCCATGCCGCCTTGCTCCATGTCATAATACCATCTATTGTATTGCGATGGCGGCCCTAGCGCGACGCTTCCCGAGTCACGATACAAAATTGTATTGTGACCCATTTCCCTTCCAAGCTAGCCTCCTCTACGCAACAGTTTTGTGTGACAATACAATCTCTCAACTGACCTCACCCTTCTCTTACATTTGATTTCTACTATTGCATCGAGGCCACTATATCACAATAAAATGCCTTTACTTGCAATACAAATTGAGCGTACTTCAAAATCATTTCTACACTCCATTTTTTTCGTTTTTTTCATATGCTTTTCTTTTCTTGCTCTTTGGGAAAATGCAAAATACATTCATCCATTTTCCTTATTTTCAGTACTCAAATAAATTTATAAAATATAGCTATTCGGTTTTACACCACATGAAACCTTATAAAATTATTTTCTCCCAATAACCCAAATAAATTTTATAAAATTTTATTTTATCCTGGATTTTCTTGGTTTACACCTTTGTAAACTAAAAACAAAATTTTTTCTCTCTTCATTTTTTTTTTCCTTATTAATTGGACAAGCGCATTCGAAAATTCATCAAAATCTCACGATCTAACATAACCAAATAAAATTTATTAAAATTTTATTTCATTATCAATAAACCAAATAAATTTCTAAAAATTTGTTTCTTTTATTTCTTCTACCGATTTACTCCTTTATTAAAACTCCCAAAAGTTTTCTAATAATACTAATCACTAAGCACTACGTATTCACAACACATAACATGGTATGCATACCATTCATCAAACATTCACACAACATTTCATCAAATCACACAAAACACATCAAACACGTGCATGAAGTGTCCTAGTTTTGTCCCGTGATTTCCTAGGTAATTTCATACCTACACTTAACATCGAACCACAATAGTGGTGATGTTCTTACACCTCAAGACTGTGGCTGACCCAACCCCGAATCCTCGAGCCCTATGTAGCGGTATGCAGGATCGATGCCAAGGTTTGTGATACCGAACCTAGGTGTCCGTTGACAACCCGTCAACCAGCGAGAAATACTCGTGGATATCAGTTTAACCTACGAGCATTCCACGAAAATTGAAGGCGAGCCTCAGCTTTGTCACGGGGAATCTTGGAATAAACTGTCCCAACATCGATCATATGATACATGTATGAATAAAACGGCCTCTTGGAATTTATACTACAATACTCATCATCAATGTAAAACCAACTATATCAATAGTTTCAAGAGTCAAAAGTTTACTCTTATACAACCACATATTAAAATTCTAAAATTCTAATACATGTATACATAGCTGATAACAAAGCCCTGACCCGGCTTTTCTTCTGAGACTCGGCCTACCTTGATGAGTAAATCACCATAAATGCGCTCCTTTGTACCCTGAAAATATGTTCCCTCGACGGGGTGAGCGTACTCATTAGTGGAATCACCCTATAAAATGGGCTACTCTCCACCTAAGTGCATATCTGATACTCCAAAAGAAAACACACACGTTCAAGTAAATGCATGATCCTACTTGAATGTCTACAGAATAAACTCCTTCTCGAGTCCTCTCAGAGCTCCCTCACACTTGCCTAAGCCACGTATGAGAAACATTATTTTTCAAAACAAAGATGTTGTTTTTAATAGTGGACTACCCTCCGATATTAGTAGTGAACCGACTCCGATGTTATATTTGGTGGACTACCCTCCGATGTATATCAATTGGGCCAACTTCGACGATTGATATTTTGTATGGACTACCCTCCGATATAAGTAATGGACCCAGCTCCGATATATTTATTGTATTAGTCAACCCTCAGAAACCACTCTCTCAATGAACCATCTCATGCACTCCTTCCTATTGTTCACAGGTGCCCGATTGCATATGGAATGCATGATACCAATTCATTGAATTATAACACATGCAAATATATAATCTTATATATTCACACACTTTAAATCACACAAACATGTTATGTAATTACACATTCCATCACTCCAAAAATTAGCTCACTTGGGCTAATGATCAAACACGAGCAATTCAAATTGAATTACTCGACCAAACATGGTTCACCACAAAAGTTGATTTTTCGTGTCACTATTCATATGATTAGTAAAACCCTCGGGTTTACTATTCCCATTCACTCATCAATTCATCGGTTCACTTTAGGGCCGATTTTATGGCCATTCGAGCTCACACACATCACAATACAATCTAAAAGACACATTCACCATGACCAACCCAAAATAGCAGCCGTGGACAGTCCACGGGCTGTCCATTGAGTTTCAAATTTTTCAATAATTCGATCCGAGTTTTTGGGACCGATCAAATGGCAGTTCAAGGCCTCAAACAACTCAAGCATCTTAAATACGCCCAAACAAGTGTAAAAGCTCAAGTAAGGAGAAACCCCTGCCTCGGAGTTTGTCAAAACTCCAAAGGCGAAAATACCCACACGTTTCCCTCGCCGCGTGAGGCGGCTGCTGCCAGAAGACTTGAAGCCAGTTGGATCGCCCATTATTTTAGAGAGAAGTCGAGATGTTCTCTCACAAAAAACCAATACACCTTCCCCTCTAGAGTGCACCATACTTCACGTTTTTTCTCCCCTTTTTTTCCATTTATGAAACTGACACTATATTAGTGTTTTGTCATATTTATCATTTAATCAAATTCAATGATATTTGTCAAGTCTTTCAGTTTGACATTTTTGCACTATCTCGGCGGTCCGATTTCATCATTTCTCTACTCATGCCACTTATGGCACATGAGTCGCATCATTATATGACTTTTATCGCATCGAAAATCGTTTTCACGGCACGAAACCTGATGCCTTGAAAAGCGTGCCAACAAAATATCTCGGAATTAAACCGAAATTGACGTGCTAGCTAGATTTCGCGAGACGATTCCAATGGTGAAATCCGTTTCATCATCCGAGATCTAAAGAATAAATTTCAGATTTTTGACCGAAATTACGATTTTGCCTTTTTTCCAGAATTTGGAATTTCTCGGGTCTTACATAATCAAATTCGGACACGTGATGGATCCCTCTCCCACCTCCGTCCAAAAAATTGGAGATTGACATGGCCTCCCATATAATGCCTCGTAAGGCGCCGTCAGTATACTTGCCTGATAATTGTTGTTGTAGGCGAATTCCACTAAGGGCAAGTGTTCTTCCCAGCTACCCTTAAAATCCAGGACACATGCTCGTAGCATGTCCTCTAAGACCTGTATGGTCCTCTCCAACTGACTATCTATCTTTAGATGAAACGCAGTACTCATCATCAACTGCGTCCCCATGGCCTTCTGGAAACTCTTCTAAAAGTGTCGTGAACTGAGATCCATGTACGATACTATGGTAGGTACTCTGCCTTAGGCATTTGGACAATCTCTCTCATGTATAACTTACGAGAATTCCTGAGTGTGAAGGTCACCGCATTTGCTCTAGAAAATGCATCGACTTGGTGGCCGGTCACTATCACCCACCTTTGCACCATTCTTCTATGATGTTTTGTGGAAAGTGAGTCACAAATCCGGTGTAATATGTTCCCACTTTCAACGTGCTACCTCTAATGGTTGGAGTGGCCATTATCTCCCAGTGTTCAACGCTTTACTGCGAGCCCATTGAGACATTTGTGAACAAAGTCCCCAACGTGTCTCTTCATCCCGCTCCAGTAATACTGGCGATAAAGATCATGGTACATCTTTGTGCCACCTGGATACATAAATCGAGTAATCGTCTCCTTGAGGATCTCCTCTCTGGTTGTCATTTGGGGGAACACGACCAGTCCCATGCCAAAGGCTGCCACATCTGTGTGAATGGCTAGCCCAGCCGTCACTGTGCACATTTCTGGTCCTTGATGGACACTATCTGCGTCTGCCCCATGGCTGGCTCAACCACTCACGCTCGGTAGGGAGAGGCGTAGCCACTCGCTCCCGAAACGCTCGGTCTTGATCCACGAATTACTATAATCCAAACCGTCCCACAATTTCGCTCATCTACCACTCTCGAAAAGCTATATTAGCCAGTACTCCCCATGACTTCCGATTTAGCTAGTCAGCCACCACATTTACCTTACCAAGATGGTAATGCAAAGTGAAGTCATAGTCCTCCAGATACTCCATCCATTTGCGTTGCCTCATGTTGAGGCATCTCGTGCAAAAATATCGCCCAGGACTTTTGTGATGGAAACATCTCGAAACTACTCACCATATAGGTAGTGGTGCCGATCGCTAAAGGCGAAGACTAATTTGCGCCAACTTCATTTCATGCATGGGTCAATTTCGCTCATGATTCTTTAGCTGCCGAGAACCATTAGCTACTACTCTCCCGGACTACATCAAAACACATCCCAGTCCGTCCTTCGAGACATCACAATACACTATGTACCTCTGTCCCCTTTTCGGGACTATCAGAATAGGAGCTATAGTAAGCCTCCTTTTCAATTCCTAGAATGTCTTCTCACACATGTCATTCTACTCGAATTCAAACCCTCCTTTAAGTCAATCTTGTCGCCAGGTGCGACTAATCGGGAGAAGTCCTTAATGAATCTCCTGTAATACCCTACCAGTCCTAAGAAACTACGTATCTCAAATACTGACTTCGGCTTCTCCTAACTCATAACTACCTTGACCTTCTCCGGGTCTATTGATACCCCAGAAGTTGACACGACGTGTCCTAAGAACTTCACCTCAGTAAGCCAAAATTCGCATTTGCTGAACTTGACACACAACTAATGGTCTCTCAAAACTTGCAAAACGATCCTCACGCTCCTCCTCATACTTGCAGTAGATCAAAATGTCATCAACGAAGACTACAACAAACTGATCCAAATAGGGTTGGAACACTCTATGCATGAGATCCATGAATGTTCTTTGTACGTTCGTCGTCAAAGGCATCACTATGAGCAGAAGTACGTCTGGCATCCTAAATGCATCTTGGGATGTCGGCCTCCACGACTCTCAACTGAGTGGTATTCGGTCACGAGTCTATCTTAGAATACACCAGCCTATGGAAATGATGAAATAAATCATTGATCCTCGATAAAGGATACTGATTCTTGATCGTAACCTTGTTCAACTATTGGTAGTCAATGCAAAGTCGAAGGGTTTTGTCCTTCTTCTTAGCAAACAGAACTGGAGCGACCCAAGGTGAAGTGCTCGATCTAATAAAACCTTTATCCAATAATTCATGTAGTTGGACCTTGAGTTCCTGTAACTCAACCGGTACCTATGAGGAGCCATAGAAATAAGTAACGTACTAAGGTGTAACTCAATGACAAAGTCTACATCCCTTTGCGGAGGTAATCTCGGTAATTTATTCTGAAAAACATCCTCATACTCACAAATTACCCGAGGTAGACCTAAATCTTGTCTTACCTCGTCCTCCAGGGTAAGGCTTGCTAGCTAACCCATGAACTATCCATGCCACTAAGTCGTATGGCTTGGGGTAAAAGATTCCTGTTTATCCCGAAAGATAACATACCCCGTCTCGTGTAGGCAACAGAATCCTCTATACGATCACAATCAATGATGACTTGATGTGCTATTAACCAATCCATGCTAAGAATGACATCAAGTCTAAACATGTCTATGATCCTCAGTCCACAAATGAGTAGAATCCCTCGGAGAGATCTCTAACTGTGAATCCCGACATATCATATCAACACTCACCCTAGTCTTAGGAGAACACACACAACCCACTTTCCCGAGGATTCAACCTTAGTTCTCAAAATATTAACACAAGATGTAGCAATAAATGAATGTGATACACCAAAATCAAATAATACTCTTGCCCATAGGTGCGAGAGTACAAACATACCCTATATAACCGATTGATTTTCCATCCTATCAAGGGGCGCACAACAGACACGCCCAAATCCCCGGGTCCAAGCTCTATGAGCCATACCTCAGCCTCGACCTATACTCCGCCTCCGGGTCCGTCAGGCATGGTAGGTGCTTGTGCCGCACCTTGAGGCTGATATTAGTTCTTCTAGCTCATGTTGGGGTAAGAAGGAACAAACTGTGTTAAAGTGTGCCTCGCTGATGAATGGGATGTGGCGTCTCATAACTTTGAGATCCCTGCCTCTGTGGGTAATTCCGTCTGATGTGTCCGAGCTAGTGACAATGGTAACATGTCATCGGTCCTATCTTGCTAGGAGCCCTGATCTGGCCTTGGCCTTGATAGCCACGGCCTTGTCCCTGAAACCCTCGTGAATTAGAAGCCTCCGCTCTTTTTCTCGCACTCAGAAGGCTGGCCGGTCCTCCTTCCTCGCGTCATCGCACCGCGGTCCCTGATGCTCCGCGCTGCCTATCTCTCTCTCTATGGCCATAGCCGTCTTTACCAGAAAGTATAAGTCTTGTAAGAGAAATCCCACAATCTTGCCCCGGATGGACAACTTTAGACCATCCTCAAACTTCCTCACTTTGGCCATGTTTGTGGCTAAAGAATCGTCCCCGAACGTGCTAATTCGGTGAACTTAGCTACGTATTCGAATACGGTCATACTTCCTTGTTTCAACTCAAGGAACTCCCGAAAGCTGCATGCCCAGCGCGTCGGAAACTTACTCATGAAGAGCTCTCGGAACTCTCCCCATGTCATCGTCTATAGATCCCTTGAGACTTTAATCCAATCCCACCATACCTGGGATTCATCCTCTAGCTTAAACGTAGCTAGCCTAATCCTCGTGGCATTGGATGTAATCTCCATGGCCTCTAAAATCCTTTCGACCTGCTGGAACCAATGGTTAGATACCACTGGATCCCCTCCCCCTATGAATGTCGGAGGATGATTTGCCAAAAACCTCTAGAGGTTACTTGGTTCTCCTTGACCCTCAGTTGCATTAGCATGAGCAATGGCAGCAGAGTAGCACCCATTACCTCTACAAAGTCCTGTTGGTAAAAAAAAACAAGAGCGGTGGCTATTAATTGCGGCTTAATTCTCTACGTCTCCCTTCCTCGACTCGCGCATTTGTATATGGCAAATTATCGTATTGACATTTCTTTTTCCTTGTTAAATTAGTAAGGCTATGCCGCTACTAATATACATCACAAATCTGAAATAATATGCTTATTTACCCAACCCTCAAGGTTAGTGTCCCACCCATTATTCAACATTTATATACTATTTACCAAGTATATAATTTACACAGTATTTCATACAATATCATGCAGTATATAACACATAGTAATTCATCATAATGCCCAATGAATGCATGCTCTAACCCGTGCCCATCAAGTCTTAGGTAATCGTATACCTAATTCCTAACACTGAGCCATACTGATAGTGTCGGACATCAAGCTCTAGGGTTTTTTTCTTACCACTCGTATAGTCCTGGTTGGCGACAAAGGTTTTCTCTGCCAGCTATAGAATACCTTTGTCGTGCGCCGGCACGGTCTGTAAGCGCTTCGTGCGCTGGCACAGTCTGTGAGTATGCAAAGCCTTCTCTGTCGCGACGCAACACAACACCACACTGTTGCGATAGATCATCTATATGGCGCCTTTTCTGACCCTAGGTACCTTGCAGTGCCTTACTACTGCTTATCCACGACATAGAAGCTATGTCGCGACTTAGAAATCCCCATGTCCTAGAACTTTCTATTGCGACGTAAGGCATACTTTGTCATGACACAAACTTAGAAAATTCTATCGCGACATCTAGTTCTCTGTGGCGACTTGAACTCCCTTAGCCCTTGCCTGAAGCTTCGGTGGCGACCATAATACTACATTGTGATTTAAAAAATCTGACTCAGACCAAACCTGCTTCGCAATGTAAAATTATTACATGCGTGACACAAAAAACCCATCAAGGCTAAACTTGTGTGACAAATATATAGCAACGTAGAGTTCTTGACTTTGACGAACTCATTCGACATAAATCATTTGATATAATTTATCTCAGAACGTTTAACTCATGCTGGTATAAATATTGACATAAAACTGGTCAACGACCAAACTTTGTGAACACCGACGGTTGTATGAAGTATGGTTCTTCAAAGATCAAGAACTACGTGTGGCTAAAACGTGTGGCTGCGCCAAATCTTACCTAGACACAACTGTTTATAACGCCTAACCTCTGTGGTGGTATCGATCGTAGAACATTTATCCGATAATGTCGTGGAAGGAAATAATATTAGTGACGTGAGGCGTTATCTGTCGTTAATATCGGTGACTGAGAGTGTGTGGCGGCAGGGCCTGTGTGACAGGACTGAAACTCTCATCAGTGGCGAGGCTGTCGACTATTATGACCACACAACATCACTGCCTCTACTAAATTCTTAGGTACCTAGTTATTAGATGTCTCTGGCATAATAAAGCGACATAAAAAGTCAGGAAAAAACATGTTTGTGTGTGATTCTATTAGTTTTCTTCAATCTTCCTCTCTTAATAAAAAACTGGATAATTGCCCAGTATCTTACAAAATAATGAATAAGCCACATTCTGCCCTTCTTTGTCATTAAGGCCTCAGATGAGTTCCATCTCCTAGTGGCCTCCAGCACTTGAAAAATATTTTCCAACGACGGGGTGACCAATGCCCAATAGGGGAATTCTTCTACAAGGGCTACTCCTTTAAGTGCACATACGATATATGATTCAATCATTACAAACACATTAGAGGCGACCAACATATATACATTTCTATATGAATGCTCACATGTCATGCCAATGTTCAGGGCCTCAACGACTCCCTCACACATGCATATGCCATGCAAAAACCTTTATTTCCAAAACAAAATATTTTGTTTGTGAGTTCTAACTCATGGACGTCTCAGAAAAATGCTTTATTCAAAATCCATGTCTTTTGTGGGTAACGAACTCCGGGTCTCCTTTGGGCGTCATACACATTCGAACCTTTCACGAACTTTCATTGTGGATACATATGTTTGACCAATCTGAGCTTTTCACACGAAGGTTGTCTATCCCTTCTTTCTACTGCAGGCATAATTTCAAGTCGTGTGACTCTAGGACGTCATCCACACATTTGAGCCACCATTTTAAAACCAAACATAGTGTTCTTTCATGCCATACTACACCCATTTCACGTGCCCTCGTGCATATGCAATACGGGATATTACGGGTCCTTTCATGTTACATGCATGATGAGAGCTACATGCAACATGTATGATTAAGAATTATCATATCTACAACATACAATTTACATCCATAATGATCCATGTAGCCACATCAATTTTAGCATATATCCATTATATTTTTGCATGTCATTCAAATCAAAAAAATGACAACCTGGCGGATCTTCATGTTCGGACTAGGTATTTTCGAATTCAACATATTTAGTGTGTCCCAGCCTTTGACACACCACAAATTCATCACCCAAGCTGGTATTTTCTGGCAATTACAGCCTGATTTTGAACTATAGTTTTGAGAACATAGAGGACCTAGGGTCAGTGCGTATTTCTGGCAAGCTTGACATGCTTCATTCTGTGAATCCTTACCGTTAAAGTTTATACCTCGTATTATCTAATGACCATTAGATAAGGATTAACCAGGGATTAGAGAGAACCCTACCTCCTGGAGTTTACAGTGGCTCTTTGATCTTGGTACCTACATGAAACTCTCGTTGCATAGATAAACTTTGCCTCTTGTTTCGACGAGTTTTGATCGTCGCTTTGTCGGAGATCTAAGGAAGTGTCACCAATCGCTCCTTCGTTCCTCTCCCCCTTTCTTTTCCCTCTTTCCTTTTTCCTTTTTTTTTTCTCTCTTTCCTTCATCTGTTCTTATCCCCAACTTGATCTTTCTCTAGGGGTGTGACACATGGCTCCCATGTGTCATTTTTTTTTTTTTTACCCTATGGTGACAAGTGTCACCTATAACACCTAAAACTTGTTGAGTGATTTTTGATAAAAATATGTGTTCAATCCTTTTATGGAAAAGGTTCATGTAAAAATTAGTTTTGGTCTAAATCACTACAAGTGCACAGGTCATACAAGTTATAAAAGTGGATTTAAGTCCATATATCATTCCCATGAGGATTGATGTGCGTCAGAAGATCATTTACTCCATCTACTCAAGATCCTTACTATTTGAACTCCAATGTTTAAAAATGATTTGTTTAAACTAAAGAAAGTAATACTAAGCATAATTTGTAAATTCTTTACAGCTAACTAAAAGAAAGAAAGTAAACTAATAGAAAGTGATACTAAGTAGAATAAAAGTAAAATAGCTAACAAAACTGTAACGAAAGTGCTTTTTATAAAATTTTCTTTAATTGAAGAAGGTCTAAACAAAAGAATCAGAGGTTTCACTGAGTACAAATAACATTGGGAATAAAATCAATGTTATGATTATTGGTTTGTAGCTTTTTCAAGAATAAGTACTATGAAGGTCATGAATCCTGGATTTGTCCAAGAGCAGAATAGTGTAGCCTTAGAATACCTCCTGACACTATACATTTCACTAGTTAGCATACCATATTCCTAAACAAGGTCAATTGGTCTAAATAGCTACTTTTAGGAATTGATCCTCTTTAAGATTTAGCTGTTTTTCCTAAATTAGTACTTCACAACCATTTTTATGTTGTGCCACTTTATAGATAGATAACACAAACCTTTTTAAATGCAATTGGTACCTGAGTCATTAGTTAAAATAAAAATATCTTTCTCCTTTATTAGAATCTTAGCTAACATGGGATCAAGATCATTCTATTGGATTGAGATGAAACCTCAAATGATTAAATTGATATCTCATAAAGTGGTCCTTAATCCTCGGGAACACACTTACTTTACTGGCATGAGTGGGTTGAAATCTTATGATAGGAGCGGCATACTTTGATACATTAGTTCAATGGATATTATTGAAATGTACCCCCAAGTCACTACTCTTGGCTCTTAGGTCATCATCATATATCATAAGGGGATCTGAAATCAAAGCAAAGATACAACTCTTTTTGGGTACAGATCTCTGATATTTAGAACAACTCATTGCAAGGTAGTACCAATTACATCAATCTAGTTTTCATACCCAAACATCATTTAATACTATAAGCAGTCATCAAAACGCCAAATTGCTTCCACGAGGAAGGAGCTCATCCTTCCATAAGCCCCGGATCCTGAAAGACAATGGTAGTTAATGAACAAATTCATTGAAATTGTAATCTAAGCTGAATAAGTTGGATTCCAAAAATTCCAAAATTCCACTTGTGTTAAACATAAATGAAACTCAATATACAATGATGTCAGCTCACATTTAGCTCGGGATGACAATTGTAATCCTAAAATAAATCTAGAAAATAAAAAAATAAAAAAATATATACAAAAGAGACTTCAACTCCTCAAAGCTCAGCTAGGCTGAGGTTCTTTGAAAGGCTACACACTCCACCTTAGGAGCTTCTATTTATAGGCTAATAATTGGGCCACGAGAGTGAGTGAAAAACATGGTGTTCAAAAGCCCAAAATTTACGTCACCAGTCATATTTTGATGTGCGGTGATGTCACGACATTAGATTTGATGGCATATGGTTGATATTAGAACATTCCTCACACGATTTTGCGCTTTTGGTCACCCGATGTTGTAATATTGCTTTGATGTTGCGCATTCTACTTCAGCGATATCGTGACATTGTTCCACTATGTTATAAACTCATTTGCTTTGCCTGTATCGTGACATTGCTTTCCTTACGATGTCGCGACATTGAAATTAGTATTCCATTTCTTTCATCGATGTCGACATTCTTTATCCGAGGTCATAGCATTATTTCCAGCTACTATGTGACTACGAGTGTGATCTTTGCAACATTTCTCTGCCGATGTTATGACATTGTTTTCACTCATCTTCTCTACTTCTATTGATTTTTCACTTCTTTTATATAAATTCCTACAAAACCTAAAATCTAGGTGAAAACTCCATGATTTGCATTCATTTACATTTAAGCGCGAAATATTAATTGAAAAAATGGACTTAAAAATGGATGAGATTTAGACTCATCACATTTCTTTGACAATAAGAATAAGGAGATGAGAGAGAAAATAGCTAAGTTAGATGCACAAAAACATAATGGGCATTTGAAATCCTCAAGCACTCCAAATTTCAAGCGATCCTCTTGTAGGTTGGATCTTCAAATCGGCTCAAATCCAAAGTAAAAATTATAAAATCGAAACCTAATTTGTGACTGAAGAAAATGTGAGAAAACCCTAATTTGAGAGAGTTTCTTCTCTCAAAATCCAAACCATAAAATCGTCTCTAAAGAGAATTTAGAACCACTAGCTTGGGCTAAAATGGAAATTTTATGTGTTTCTAGACCTCTTCATGTCGCGATATGACTGCATGTTGAAAATAGTAGTACTCACGAGTAGGTGTTATGATGTCATGACATGGCTACCTGCGATGTCGTGCCATCAGCGCATGATGTGCTCTAGTAGGAAATGTCCTAAATGTTACGACGTAGGATGTATGATGTCGCGACATAAGCTTGTATCAACAACTCTTCTTATTTTCTTCTCCTAAATTGCTCCATTTGCTTGCATTTCCTTTCTTATCTACAAAAGATAAGCAAGAATTTAATGATTGGAAGGATAGATGTGTGAATTTAGCATCGATAACCTTAAAATATCTGCAAATTCCATGCTTAAATGCTAACCCAGGCGACGCAACACCTTGGCGTGACAAAGAGAACCCAAAAATTAGTCTTTGGTTATTTAGCTTCACGCCTTGGTGTGATGGTCACGCCTTAGCATGACTATAGCTGTTGCAACTCAATCTTTTGATGTTCTCCTTGGTTCTTTAAACCTCCAAGATGACTTAGTCTCCCGATTTTCAATATTTTCCAGCCCGAGCCAACTTTAAACCTCAAAATGCTTGAAAACCAAAACTAAAATAAAGAAAACAAGATCAATCAGGAAAAGTCATAAGAAAACAAACTCGAAACTAACTAAAATTTGAAAAAAAAGGAAAAAAAAAACATTACAAATCTTGGGTTGCCTCCTAAGAAGTGCTACGTTTTTAGAGTCCAAATTGACTCCTCGAACTAGTGAAGGATGGGTTTGCCGCCATCCTTCCCTGAAGGGGATAACTATGCTCATCTAGGTGACACTAGGTCTTCCAAGGTTTTAAGCACTTATTCCCTGATGGTTGCTTTTTCATTCTCGTTGATGCGATATTATTTCGTCGACCTTTAAAATGCCAGGGCATCTTCTCGCTTTCCAAGTTCTCATTCACATCTCCCCAAAGGTCATCCTCAAAATTGGCTTCTTAACTTGCTTTTTCCTCTCTTCCGGTTTGGGAGAAATTCACCCATTTTCTTCATCTACTAGCTCATCTACTCTAATCAGAAAAATGGATTAAAAATGAATGAGTTTTTGACTCATCAAATTCCCCCAAACTTAAAATTTTGCATGTCCCCAAGCAAAGAAAATAAAGATTTGTTTGTCCTCAAACAATTGAACTTTATTTTTAAGGACATTTTTCTGTTCCAACTACAATCTTTTCTGATTCCACCAATTGACTTTAAATAAGTAAGTTGTAGTATTATTTCAAACTTCAGCTTTCAACTACGAAAAAGGAATGGTTTCAACTTCTATCACAAATAAATTGATGAATCCTATACTATAAACAACATAATCAATCAATCCTGTTTTGTGCATGTGTGTTGGTCATCTTTCCTTTTGTCCTTGTCAGATTAGTTAATCTTCTGGGATTCTCCTTGTAAGATTAGTTAAAGTCTCATACGCTTGTTTTTCATATTCATCTCCACTAATGTAAGCAAATTCAACCTTCAAGATCAATGAGGTCTTTTTGGCTTGTAATGTTAGGCTTGGGTAATTGGGTAGACAATTGGAAAATTTAGGCTGTAAATTACCCAGATTCCACTATTCACTTTTGCTTAATAGCCTTTCTCTTTCATCATTTCTCTACTAAGTATGAACTTTACTAATTCCCCCGAACTTGGCTTTGTGTATCATCTTGATTTTTGTGGTCTCTTTAGCGCCACCTTCATATTTATCAACGGATCCTTTTACGGAATTCTTCTTGTTCTTCTTCTCTTGTCAAAGTTTAGGAATAGTACAATGTTTTTGTCACTTTTTAAACTCTATATCACTCTTAGAGAACTTTGGGTTAGCAAGCTCCTATACCCGAGTTGACATTAGGGTACTAGGTGTTGAAACACCCTAAGAACTTAATTGTTCAAGAGATAGGCCCTGTAGACAAAACTTATTCCCTGATGACTTCTTTTTCTCCCTCTCTAAGCTTCCATGATTTTGTCTAATACTTCCATGCGATCTCACAAGAGTATATTCCCCGATCTTGTTATTCTTGCACATTAAACTTCTTGTTCTGAAAACTAGGTAATTTTAGGGTTCTTTGTTGCAGGATTAGTTTTAGGGAGGGATTTCAGGTTTCTAATTGCTGTTATTTGAAGAAGTTAGGCATAATCTGTAACACCCCAAAATAGACCCTAGTCGTTTTCGACATGTTTAGGGTATTTTGTAAGCCTAATTTGACTGTTTCATGAGTTAAATGTGGCTTAGGAAAGCGAGAGACCGGAAAGTTACAAAATTTAAGGACAATTTTGAAATTGGTCTAAAGGGGTATAAAGTATAGTTGAAGAATTAGAGCCAAAGTATAATATGACATAAATTGCTTTGCAAATAGAATGAGTTATGGGCCAAAAGAAAATAAACAAACTTATTAAAATGGGTTATTTTGGAGGGCCAAACAAGGCCTTAGAAAACATGGATTTAAAGACCAAAGGTGGTCTCATGGAGAAAGGGGAGCAAATCGTGAAGGGAGAGAAAGAGAAGGAGAAAGAAGAAGATGGAGATCAAGCAAGCGAGGTATGGAACTTTGGGATTTTGTATGGAAACTCATTTTGATTATGAATTCTATGAGATTTGTATGGATCTTTGGATTGCTATGATTATTATCTTCCCCAAACTTGGGGTTTTGATAGGGTTCCATCTTAACTCAAAAATTATGGAAATTAAGGTGGGTAAAATCCCATATGGCACAAGATGATTATAGAATTCCTCTTTTAGATTGGATTCAAGGTTAAATGACAAGTAATTGGGCTGAGTTTGAATAAACCATAAACAGTGTGAGTTTAGAATTATGTATGGGTTGTGACCCATATTAGAGTTGTGTTGGGGGAAATTCATGGAAGATTTGTGAGGAATGATAAGAATTGAAAGAGGATTTGAGTAGAAAAGAGATGTCAAGAGACATATGAAATGATTTAGATGGGTGTTTGAAGTATAAATTGATCTATGGATGAAATGGCATGAAAAATGGAGAAAATACCCATTAGGCAATTTCAGGTGAATTAGACCGGTGCAACTTGAGTTTGTACCGGTACAACCAGTCATTTTGGCCCGAGTTGTCTGGAATCTGACTTGAGCTTGTCTGAATCTGACACATTACGGTTTTCCTGTTCGACCAGTTTGTATTTTGGCCATAACTTCCTCATTTCTTATCCGGTTGAGTGATTCAAGTGGCCCTTAAAATAGACTTCAAGGAGAACAAATAATATTTAATACGTATCTCCAAATTCTGACTCTAGATAGCCCAAAAATTCCTCAAAGTGGGACGTATGCAAACCAAATTCTGGTTCATTTGAAAAAGTAATAGTCGGTTGTTTAGGACGTAACTTGATTTCGGTGCTCGGGTGGGTGATTCCATTTTGGAGATAAACCATAGCACCTTATATTTAAAAGTTATAAGATTCAGTGTCAAATATCAAGACAAAGGCTGGAAAATAAATATTTCAAACTGTCCTTGGTAAAATTGATAGTGACTAGTTGGCATGAAGATGTCATAACTTGAGTTTGGAATAAGATTGAGACTAGAATTCCAATTCTGAGTAAAGATGATTCATAGAGGAACAGAATATATGAAAGATATATATATGATCCTTATGACTACCTGGACCAAATGAATGAGTGGACGTCCTGTTGGTGCCCGGCACTCTGATTTAGTAACCCGGCACTCACATTGGTCTTTCCCGACCTCTGTTGCGTGGTTAGCCACGTTTTGATTGGTGCCCGGCACTCCTGGCGGTGCTACGACCTCCCATATTTTTGTATTGTACCTTGAATTTACTTGTTATCTTTGCGTCCTACTCGGTTCTTAGGATTGGTCTAGGTAGTCGGATAGATGATGAACAGATTAAGAATAAGTGTAAAGATCTAAATGTACCTCCGTATCTGATCCGTTCTGTAGTACCTACGGGTACTCACGTATACAGGCGATCACATCTCTGTGTATAAGTCCTGTAGTACCTCCCAGACCTCCTTTATCCCGATAAGTCAGAGTATGTCTGAATAAATACATCTCTACGTATCGTCTGTTTTACCTCGGGTACCTCTATGTCTGAATAAGTTACGTCGTACCCTCTGAGTCACGCTGTCTCTGTATAAGTTACGTAGTACCTACGGGTACTCACGTAATACGATAAGTTACGTTTTACGTATAAGTTACGTAGTACCTCTGGTGCTGCAATATCTAAAGTTACTGTTTACGAATGGATTACGTAGTACCTACGGGTACTCGGGTCCCGGATTAAGCTCACATAGTACCTACGGGTACTCTGTCTACGAAAATGTTACGCCAGTACCTCAGGGTATCTGTATTTAATTAAGAAGTTACGTTCTGTCTACGATTTGGTCGGTGGTACCTAAGGGTGCTCACGTAATACGAATAAGTCTGATCGATAAATGGTAGTACAAGGAATTACTCTTGTATTTGAATAAGTCTGTAGTACCTACGGTACTCATGTATTTGAATAAGACTGTCTCGATTAAGTCTGTCTCTGCAGGATTACGTAGTACCTACGGGTACTCACGTATTCGATTAAGTTACGTAGTACCTATGGGTGCTGCCGTGACTCATCAAGTTTTTGTAATTTTCTAGGGGGTACTCACATGTCGATTAAACTACGTAGTACACAATGGGTACTCCCAGGTATCGATAAAACAAGTATAGGTCGATGAACCTAAGGGTGCTCGTATCCGTAAAATAAGTATATGTATAAAACATGATGTGGCCTGCTATGGTCCCAATATCCATACACGATAGGCAAGCGCATCGCATTTGATCACGACCTGTATGTGATAGGACATGATGAGTTAGGCTTATTGCGCTGGGCACCTTCGTGCGAGATCCGTGGGTCGGTATAGTTCCGTCAAGACCCGATTATAAGTTCCGTGGAACCGATTATAAGTTAGTAGATCGGTACAAGTTGATGAACAAGTATATACTGCACGCTAAGTCATGTATAAGATCTGAAATGCATGTATAAGTTCTGTAATACATGTATAAAATCCGAAATACATGTATATGCTCCGTAATACCAGGATAAGATCCGAAATACCAAAATATACTTCGTAGTACAAGTAGGAATCTGATACCCGGTATAAGTTTTGTAGTACTTACAAGTATACATTGCAAAGACCAAAGTTCCTGATACCCGAGTACACGTTCCCGTGATCTCTGTTGATACCTACGGGTACCTCAGAACTAGTGTAAGTCTGTATAAGAATAAGTTATAACTCTACGGGAGTCTGAATATTAAATACATTAAGTATAGGATTACGTAACTCCCTACGGGAGTCTAAATAAGCATAAATGCATTAAGTATAAGTTCCGAATAAGAATAAGTTCTGTAACTCCTACGGGAGTCTTGAATAAACATAAATTACATTAATTATAAGTTATGTAACTCTAGGGAGTCCCGAATAAACATAAGTCACATTAGAAATGTAAGTCCATTAGTAACTATGGTTACTTAGGTATAATGAATCACATTTATGCGTATTTATGTTTTATGTATAGAAATGTTCCGCTAAAGCGTAAAGCAGCACGGGTTTTAATCCGTGTAGGTGCGGAGAAGACATCACGAAGACTTAGCTCTTCTTTGCAGGCATTACACCGGGAAGGGTTCACTGCATGAGTTCACAACGCTGCGATTTGTAATGTAAAAAGTTCGATTTGTATATGTAAATGGGACTCAGTTATATGTGTCTAGATTTTGATGGACATTACTCCGGTGGTAGTTCTTTTGATATGATTTTGAATTATTATAAGTTGTGGGCCATACCTACGAACATAATTGGCTTTTTAAAAAAAAAAAAATCAGGTAAAGAAGTCCCGATGTTGATCTGTGACCGGAGAAAGCGGGCGACATAATCGGCTTAAAGCTTGGAACTAAGGTGTATGCATCTGCATATAATGATAGTAGGCTTGAAATAGGTTCAAACTTCCAAAGAGGCCTCTATCATTTCTTGTCAGTTGTTTTTGCCTATGATTTTGCCTTGACCAATAATCTAACAAGTTCTAGGACCTTGTACCCTTGACATGAATCACGGAAGATGTACGAATCTTTTCAATTTGTTAAAGGACAATGGACCATGTGTAATGTTTTCCGGGATTTATCTTGTGCATTGTGCACACATAGATTCAAGAGTTTCATCTGTTCTTTCAATTGTTTACCTTTTCCTAATTCTGTAATTTAACAGTTTAAACTAAAGCAACTTCTTACTTCGAGTTCAATGAAGCTGCTCACCATTTCTCCTCCACCGGTATTGTTTGGATTTGATCAGTGTTTGTTATGCCATTTTACCGTAAAAGCTTGAATACAATCATTCCTTTCAAACACACACTAAGCATGGCACAAGCAACCCAATTCACTAACTGAGGATCAATACACCCAAGCAATTCACATTTCTGAAACTTATTCAGCAACCCGGCTCCAATTGAAATTCAACAATATACATGTTCTGATTGCAATATTATTGAAAGTAACAAACTAAGTCATCAGATTAGCAAAGCAATTTACAAAACACTTTAAATGAACTTTTCTGTGCTTCTATTAATGATGAAGAAGGAGTACAATGAGAAAAAGAAAAGTGAGGTTATTACTTACTTTTATTTCTTTCTATATTATAAGATTTAGAAGGTATGATGTTGGGAGGCTCTAATTAGCTTTCACTCTGAGGAGAAAATTTGGAGAAGGTTATGCGGTCTTTTCTTTTCCAGAGGTTGTGGACTCTATAAGAGTGATCAAACTCTGATTTCTGACTTTTGATTGCTTTCTAAGCCGAGAAATACAACCTAACATATTTGACAAATTATTGTTGATTAAATCTAAACTCATTGCAGTTTTCTTAAATGCAGCATCGTGTCTTCCAACTCTTGTCTATTTCCTTCATCAGCCTATCAAACTCCTTGAATTGCTCTTTATAAAGGTATTTGAAGGCTTTTATTTTTTTCAGCATATTACTCTCCATTTCAGCTTCTCTTTTTCTCATAATGGTGAGCACTTCTTCATCATCTCTTATGGGTGATTGTTGTAGAGGCTTCCAAAGCGGCCTTCATCTTTTCTCAGTGCCTCCTTCTTTTTCATCTCTTCTTTCCATTCTTCTTCTCTCTGTCTCAGATTCTACTCAAATAATTGTTCCTTTCTCTTGAATTCAACTTCTAAGAACTCTTCTCTGATTTGCTGATGCTTTTCCCATTTATCTTCCCTTTCCTTCATTTCTTTCTTCATTTCTATCAACATTTCTAAGATCTCATCCTTCCCTGCATTCCTTCTAGAGCTCTTAGCTGGCTCAGTAAAATTCTCTCTTAAATCAGGGCTTGAATGGCTCAGTGGGCTCATTTTGAACTAAAATTCCTCTTCTTCTGCTGGAGGAATCTATTAAGGGCAGTTTTCCATTTCCACATTATCATTACTCCTTAGCGACTCTGCTTAGTTCCTGATCCGCTTCTGCCTTTTTATTCCTAGGCTCAACATTTTTGTAAAGTCGGAGGAGATTCCTTGGGTCATGTTTCTTCTTCGTCCCATGATCCTCTCACCCTAGCTAAGATGCATAGTTTGCTGATTGTTTCTAGGTGAGGGATTAGTCCTCTTTTATTGCTTAAGTGGTACCCTCTGATAGACCCCTCAATCAAACCTCTAACATTCATTTTATAGCCCTTCAAAAGGGCATATAAAATGATTGCCTCTTGTTCTCTCACTAAGCAAAGATGTTTAGTTGGAAGGATTACTGAGGATATGAAGTAGAACATGACCTTAACTCCTGGGTGAGGATACGCCTTTGTTGATAGTGTGGTGAGGTTCTGCTGCTGTGGCTTCCACTTTACAGTTAAGGAGGTCTATAATCTTCTCATGATCAAGGTTTTCTACCAATTTCTGGAATTTAGAACCGTGCTTAAGTTCCTTTAGTTTTAACATTTCATTGATTCTTTTGTGCCCAAAAGGTACCCAAACTCCTTGTATGTAGACTGAGTCTTCTCTCATTCCCACCATGTTTACATAGAATTCCTTGGCCAGAGCAGAGAATCCAGGAGCCTTATGTGCACAGAAGAACTCCCAACCTCTTTTTTTTATTATCTCAGAAAAAGGGGAAATCAGCTTCCTAAAACCCCTTTCTCTAACGAAGCCCTTGTCAGCTAGCAGCCTATTCCATAAATCTTTAGCATCTGTACAGACAAAGTCTTTGTCGCTCTTTGTTTCTTCTTCTTCAGTGTGCCTCACTGTTTTCTGTCTTTTTGCAGCCCTTTCTTCCTCAAGCGGCTTTCTCTTTTGAGTTGGGTTTTAGTTCTATTCGTAGTTGTCTCGGATTGAGGTTCAGGTGAGCCTCCTCTTCCCGCTTAGATGCAGTGTTCATTATTTCATTGATCATCTCATTAAGATTCGGAGCAGGGCTCTGGTTTTCTGCCATGAGTAAGAATTGGGGTTGAGCTTTTTAGGAAACGGTATCTAGGGTTCTGCTATTCTAAGAGAGATAGAGAGTGAATGGTTAATTGTAGTCTTGGTGAATAAAGTTTTGGGAAGAGATTAG
This sequence comes from Tetrastigma voinierianum, assembly GCA_016808115.1. Lineage (NCBI taxonomy): Eukaryota > Viridiplantae > Streptophyta > Magnoliopsida > Vitales > Vitaceae > Tetrastigma > Tetrastigma voinierianum. The sequence goes on from JAEQBH010000288.1 coordinate 265,477, forward strand.
CTGTTCAGTTTGTTTGATGGGCTCAATGTTATCATTGTTTTAATGAGAGTCACGACTTTAACTTATAGGTTACAACACAAATTCCAAACAATAACTGCCTTATTTAATGTTGCAACACCTAAGTTAGAATGTTTAAAACCTCAATTAGTTGTAATTTGGACAGTTTTGGTCTCGACTTACTTAGGTTTGTCGTGACTAGAAATGTGGTCCTGACCAATAAATTGAAGTCGCGACCCATCTTTCTCTTTTTGCCATCATTATAGGTCGCGACCAATTTTAATACGGTCGCGACATCATGTCTCTGACAAGTCATTCAGATGGCACCATGATGTTGCGACCTAGCAGTTAATGTTGCAACCTCAAGCTTGTTCTAGACCATAAGACTTATGTTGCGACTTGAAATTTCCTATTCTAATGTTTTCAATTTTGAACTAGGTCGCGACCTCAAAAGCATGTCACAACCTAGAAAATTTCCTAGTCTCCAGGAACAGTTCAAATTCATACAAGACTAAATCAATAAACCAAATTCAAACAAAAACAATCAACCTTCATCATTCAAATATACAGCAATCAGCTCACGAAACATAAAGATTCAGCAGTGGTGGAAATTCCAACCCACACAAACTTAAATAATGCATTCTCTAAAAAAATATTTATCGGAGAGTTGATTGTACCCTTTATGGTCTTGTGTGCATATTGGCGGCTATAACTAAAAAGACTCATCATTCATGTGCCCTTCTTGACTGTAAGCACAAAGCAATAGAACAACATAAATATCATTTAACAATAAAAACAAGCCTAACTAGAAAACTGAAAATTTTAGAAACATAAATTGACTAATAAGACTTAGAAAAGGGTATTTGTATGGGTTTTCCACCCAAAAGCACTTTCAGTTTTGAGTCCTTAATTTGGACTTCTTGCTATGAGTTTTCGACCTCTTTTCCTTCACTAAGAACTAGGTATCAATCATGTTTTACTTCCAAGATCTTCAATCGACCATTCACTTTAAAATCTTCTCTGTGCCTGGTTTTTAATGTCACATTGCCAAAAAGGTTATACTTGCCACTCTTGTATAATGGCCACTCCATTTTGATTCCCGGTTGCACGGAAAAAGCTGTCACAGGTTGGAATAACGGGACCCTGATCTCACACCTTAAATTCTCTCCTCAAAATCCTTTGGATCATGCATTTCTTTGTCTTGTCTTTATGGGTTCTGGCATTATCGCAGGCTTCAGACCCTCAAACTCTTCGATTCATTCAATTGGAGTAATCTTTCCTCTTTAGCAGTCTTGAAATTAAAATTCAATTTCTTGATGGCCCACATAGCCTTGTACTCCAATTCAAGAGGGAGGTGACAAGGTTTACCAAAGACAATTCTGTATGGGGACATTCCAATGGGAGTCTTATATGTTGTTTAGTATGCCCATAATGCATCATCAAGCTTTAGAGACCAATCTCTTATGCTGGAGCTTATAGTCTTTCGAGTGCTGCTATCTCCATATTGGAAATCTCGGCTTACTGTTTTTTGAGGATGAGTAGCTAAACTCGTATATGTTTCATTCCATATCTACTCATGAGTTTCCCAAACACCTTGTTTTCAAAGTGGCTTATCGATCCGCCCCAATAATAGTTACAGGTGCTCCCGAATGCACTCGAAATATTCCTCTGTAAGAATCCCACAATTGTATTAGCATCATTCTTGGGATAAGCTATCGCCTCCACCCATTTGGACACATAATCTATAGTTAGGAGTATGTATAGATTCCCAAATGAGAATGGAAAAGACAGTATAAATCTAGCCACACATCAAATAAGCACACCACCAGTCTCTTCATGCTTTTTTTGCTAATGTACCATTCACGGCATTGATCACAAAGTTTAACCCATTCAAAACAATCCTTGAAAATGGTGGGCCAATAAAATCCTGCTTGGAGAATTTTGTGGGTTGTTTTGTCTCTTGCAAAATGTCCTCCATATGGTGAAGCATGACACCCATGTAAAATTTTGCCTTGTTCACTTTCTAGCACACACCTCCTGATTATCATATCAGCCCCTCTTTGAATAACGGTGAGTTAATCCATATATATAAATCTATGTTTAATGGAGTTCTCAACTTTTTTCTGTTTATTAACTGAATTCTGGTATGCAAACTCACAAGATAGAGGGTGACATTGTTGGCATACCAGGGTGATTGGAATGACAAGCTGGAATAAGCTGTTCAAATACGGAAAATTTTATGCTAATTATGTTCTCTTCTAACAGATGATCTTTTACATCATGACAAACATTAGCTGTCACATTCATGCAACCCTTCTTGTCCTTGATCTTCAAATTAAATTCTTGCATTAACAATACCCATCTGATCATTCTTGGCTTAGCTTCTTTCTTTGTCATTAGATATTTAATTGTTGCATGATCAGTATGGATAATGACATGAGACCCCAATATATATGGCCTAAACTTTTCACATGCAAATGCCATGGATAACATCTCTTTTTCAGTAGTTGTGTAGTTCTCTTGAGCTTCATTGAAGGTTTTGCTGGCATAGTATATGGCCCTAAACATTTGTGTTTTGTCGTCAAATCCCATTGCCAATCAGGAATGCACATAATCTAAATTCACTATTCCATCGGTTGGCCATGATGGAACTTCAACTAATCTGGTTGATCTCTTCAAATGAACGATAGGCTGTCAAGTGGCTTATTATCTTTTCAATAGCCCTATACGTGGTCATTTTGTTTGGAAGAGTCTTTGATAAATCTTCTATAAAAACCAGCATGTCCCAAGAAACTTCTTATTCCCTTAAATGTTGTAGGTGGTAGAAGAGTCTTTATAATGGAAACCTTTGCTTGGTCCACTTCTAGTCCTACTGTAGAAATTCTATGCCCAAGGACAATGCCTTTTGTTACCATAAAATGACATTTTTCCCAATTCAAAGCTAAGTTCTTGTCTAACTTTTGTGAAGTATTATTTAATTTTTCAAAACTATATCCACACACAAATTGTGAGTCATCCAGATATCTCAAACCTCTCATGATAAGAACATAGACATGTTACATATTTGAAATGTAGCAGAGCATTGTATAGCCCAAATGACATTCTTCTAAAAGCAAAGGTACCATAAGGGCATGTGAAACTGGTTTACCTAGTCCTCGAATCACGATAGCAATTTGGTTATATCGAATATCCATCGAAGCGAGTGAGGATATTCACACTAGCGTCGCATCTTATCAATTGACAGGAAAATGTTCTTCACGGTTGCGGTATTCAATTTTGTAATCTGCCACCCTCCATCACGTCACAGTTCTTATAGGAATCAGTTTCATTCCTTTCATTTTCGATCCCACGATTGAATCCACCCTTCTTGAACATGAATTGGGCTCACCCGAGGGCTATCTGATATTGCGCCGATAAATCTGCATTGTGCGTTGGTGCTTCTTACAACATCTTTCATCATAGGGTTTAGCATCCGTTAGTGTTCAACTGATGTTTTTGCATCATAATTCAGTAGGATTTTGTGCATGCAAATAGAAGGACTCATACCCCTTAAGAAGGGTCTTATTGGGCGAGGCCATTTGCTTCCTTATAACAGGAATTCTTATGGGTTCATTTGTTCTTCATTTTATTGATTGATATAATTACTGGCTTTGCCCCTCCTGGTTCTAAGAAAGCATACTTCAGATGACTAGGCAATTCTTTCAATATTAACCCTTTTGCAATTGTTTCTTGCTTAGTTGCTTTCTTTTCCCTGCTGCATGAATTTTCTAAACTTTTTTCAATCAAACTCCAAACTGTTTCTGTGTTTTGGAACTTGGAATGCAGCAATTCATAATCAACACTCTTAAGATACTGGAAATTCATCTCATTTTCATTGCTAGAATGCTGGAGATTACAGTCAGAGTTCAGTTCAAAACTGAATGGATAAATGCTATCTCTGACCATACAATTCCCTACTGCATTAACATCGGGTTGTAGTAAGATTTTGTTGAGGTTAAATTGTCTTCATCTCCCACTCGGTGTCAACTCACCCTTTGGCACATGTCGATCCAAAATTGCTCTAGTTGCTAAGAAAGGTCTTCCTAACGCGGAAGACTTGGGCATATCTCAATCTTTAACAGCAAGATCATGGAAGATAAATTTCCCTACCTTGGCGCACATCTTCAAGGACTCCTTACGGTTATGCCATGGACTATCGATATACGTAGTGTGATTCTTTCATTTAGATGAGATTACCCTAAACTTAGCTATACCATTGATAGGGCATCGAGTTGATGCTTTTTGAGTCATAAGGCTTCCTTGAATTCATATTTCCCAATGGAGCAGGGAATGGTAAAATGGGTCCTTCATCTTTGCTAGTAGACTTTTTTGAATAAGCTGCCTTGTAAGTTAAGTTCAAACTCACTATTCCTTCCTCGACAATCTTCTTTCTTTTCTCAATATATCTTTCAAAAAATTTGGCATCATTTGTAGCTTGGTGATTGCCCTGCAAGGATATTAAATCTTCTTGAATATTTCCAGAATTTAGAAAATTGTTCCTCCCTCTTTGCCTTCTAGTCTTTAATGGGAATGGGCGCAAATGTGTAAGCTTGAATCTTCTCCTTCTGTTTTTCTCTAAGTTACTCCAGTTCGGTTGCACTTGTTTCTCGGTCTGCACTGTCTATCTGAATTGCTCCTTCTATCATCTCTTCCAATTTCCTTCTCTTCTTTTTGGTCAATCTTTTCTTTCTTTTATGCTCTATTGATGCTCATTTCCTTGCCACTCCTCAGTTGAACTTCCATACAGTCTTTGGTTTTCTAGGTGTATCGCTGGCGAGCTTGTTCTTGGTCTTTCTGCAAGGTCAATGACCCAACAATGACCAAATTCTTTGGTGAAGCACTTGTGTTTTGCCTAAAATCTGAGTGTTAGTTTCGAAGCTCATTCAGAAAGTTTATGTTCATGGAGGTTTAGTAGCCTTTTATTATCCGTGGCTATGACATCTTTGCTCATAAAGGGTTAGGTCCTCTTTTAGCCTTGATATTCATTTATTTTCTCCTACTCTTTATTCTTTGCTGGAACCTTGGTGTTGATGCCCCTTTACGGAGATTACGCCCTTATCTTGGGCCCTATGATGCTCCTCCTGAAGTTCTCATGGTTTCTTAGTCTTGGATTATAATGTGTAGGCAAGTTAGGATTAGGCTTGAAGTGATAGCTTCTTCATTCATGTACTGAATGCCTCAACTTGATAGGGATCTTCTTCGAGTTGGCCCCTCGGCGGTTCTTCTTATCCATCTCTTTCCACTACTCGATTTCATGAGAAGCGAGTGCAATATTTTTCTCCTTTTTATCCATCATGTGCATTAGCATCGAGTTTTGCTTCATGGCGGTCATCTTATTTAGCTCAATGACCCCCTCCCTCTTGTTAACATTTGCTCCTAAAGATTTAGGGAGCTTTTATGTCGTTTGGCTGATGCGCTATCAAATCCCTTGCCTCCTCTTGAATGCCTCCTGACAAAGCATTTATGATACCACTTAGAGTATCATTCGAGAGTGGTAGACAATATCCATTGAGATCTATCGCATAGGACATCTCTTCGAGTAGCCTTTTGTACCTTTCCCGTACGGTATACAAGCTTTCATTCTCCTTTGTTGGAACACTATGATTTCCCTTCTTCTTTGAGATGTAGGGATGGGGAAAAAAAAATTTACCTAAGGTATACTCGATGATTGCAGCTCATATGTTTTGAGTTCAAGACTCACATATATTTTGTGCATAATATCATATTAAATAACAAAACTCATAAAATTTCCTCTAAACTTGGTTTTGTAGGATTATTGATGAAAAGCAAGTGATTTGGCAAAAAATGAGCAATATATTTCCAAAAAAAGAGTCAATCGAGAGTCTCACAGCGCGCTACTGGGAAGATTAATTTTTCTGTACCATCTGGAACATCAAATGGTTCAAATTCCGTCATGGCTGCATTCTAAATTCAAAGATCTTTCCAACGAGTACTCACACGCCCAAATCAGGAGTTAAAATGGAAAGTTATGGCCCCGACAAGTTGGAGAAGAAAACGAGTTCTTTGTGTCGGGAGAGTATGTCGCGACCGGAAAGTATTCCCGCGACCAGGAGGCCTGTCGCGACCCGAGCTTGGTCGCGACAAAATGCTGCGAAACCTCGGCCGAAAATTGATATTTTATTCCATTCAAGCCCATTTCACCTGGGACCGCCATATATACTCGTTTTTAGGTGAGGAGCGAGAAGATTGGAAGCTACTCTCATGGGGTTTCTCTCTCTAGGCGCCCATTTTCCAGTTTTTCTACGATTTTGATTTGTTTTAGATTTTAGAGTAGTTTAGAAGCGATTTTATTTCTATTGAAGAGATTTAGGTCTTGTATAACGAGAGATTCGATTTCACTAAGGTTCGGACAAAGATTGAAGCTAAAAATGCAGTTTCTCTCTCTCATGGGTTTCTCTCTGGCCCCTTCCCATTTTCTTAGTTTTTCTTTATGATTTTTATTTTTAATAAGATCTTAGAGTAGTTTGAAGCGATTTTTATTTATCTCTGAAGTTTAGGTGTTTGTATTAGGATATTCAAATTTATTTCTTGTTGAGCGAAGATTTAAAGCTCAAATATGGGTTTTCTCTTCTTTCTCTTGATTTCTTTCTTCATTTTCTTACTTTTGTTTGATTAGTGATGATTGGAATCGGTAATGGAACATTAAACACCTACAGGAGTTGAAGTTTTAATTATTTGAACATTCAGATTTGCGATTTCAATTATTTTGTGGAGTTTGAATACTGAATTTATATAATTGATACTGTTCATATAATGCATTGTTCGGAATATTAGTTGCTTATACCCAGAAAAGAGCTGTATCTTTGCTGCGATTTCGAGGAGGCCCCTCCCAGGTGACACGGAGATGGAATTCTGAGAGTAAAGAGCGGTAACTTAGGGGTATGTTAGACTAATATCCTGGAACTAATGAACTTTGAAAAACTAATTTGATAGATCACTAATTTACTCATGGTGTGAGGATTAATTAGATGATGTATCAATTTAGTGAACAGTTCTTAGTCTAATGAAAGGATCTTGATCCTGTTGCAAAGATCTAATCAAGGAGATAGAAATTTTATTAGATTTGAAGGGCGAGATACAATTACATTGGAGGAAGCTTGCATTATCACGTCTGCTAGAGCTGAAATTCTTGATCCTAGAAATGGTTGTAAGTGAAAAGAAAAGCAAGTCGGAATCTTAAAGAATGCCAAATTTTACAAGTAGCTATTTAGACCCATTTGTCTGAAAGGAATATGGTGTGTTAGATAGTAAAATGGTGTATGGAGGGAAATCAAGGCTATACTACATTGTCTTGGACAAAATCTGGCATTCGACTCACAAATGTTTGCACTTTCAAGGAAATGCAAATGTTTTGTAAATAATTATCCCATCCCTAGTGACTCTCTTCATACCTTTAGAATTAAGTAGTTGTTGTTGGTAGATTTGTAGGATTAAGTTTTGTGATTTTGTTTCAATTAAATTGATATTCCACATCCTATTGATGCGCCTAAATGGTGAAGACCATGTAATCGGGGTGATCAAATTCCAATTAGAGAGAACCTCCAATCCTCATTAGATTACGATATCAGGACTCTGAGTCATACCATTACTTATATGACCAGTGCACTTGCGGAAAGGGGAGTTTGAGTGTTAGTATCTTTTCATTCAGTTTTTGAGTATATACTTTTGTTTCAAATTAGTTTTGAGTATTTACCACATTCACTCCCATGGCATTATTTTCACATATACATCATTTGGTGGTCTTAACAAGTAATAAAGCTAGATTTGGCCCAATACTACCACAACTCTTCCCATGTGTCGACTCGGCCCGTATGGTAATGATTCATACCATGTGGCTGCTGCAATATCTCTTCCAGGGAAAGGGGGAAGAGGTGTAGCTTTATCACTTCAGCCTCACAGATTCGACAACTATATTTACCATCTGGGAATGCTTCCAAGGTGTTCATTGTTAGGATCTTAGAGTGGGATGGCAAATGGCGATTCTGGCTTTGGAATGGTGATCAAGGTTGGTTTCAGCTCAAAGTTGTTGGCCTGTGGGTTGTCATTCTGCTTTGAGTGTGCTGGATGACGGCCTCCGGAGAAATCCTCCATTGTATTTTGCATTTGGAGGCCTTTGCCTTTGTTCTTGTTCAAGTACGATCAATTCTTTCATACGCCATGGTTGCCTTTTCTGCTGTGGCTCCTTAAGCTTCTCAGTGTTCTTTCCAATTCAGTATCTACAGGAAACAGATCTGATTCTGGCTTCCTGTGTATTAATTAACCTCCTGAAATGGAGACATATTGAGATTAATTGGAAACAGTGGTATCAAAAATCATATATCCTTTAAGCTCTCTAAAAGAGCAGTAGCTTATGCAACCACTACTGTCAAAACTGTTTTTGTGCATTTCTTTTATAAAATAAAGAAAAAAAAAAGTCTAAATTAGCATTTCTCTCTTTCGTCAGAATATTGATTTATTCAAAGTCAACAGTCTGACAACGATTAGCCCATAAAACTTGTTTTGTACGTGAAAAAAATAGACTAAACCACTCAATTTATCACTTATACAAGAGCCTTACAATTTTCCTGCATCTATGTCAAAGTTAAATATAGTTGTTTGAAAATGAATGAAATTGATTTTATGTTTTGGAATTAATAATGGGTTTAGTCTATGACACTGCAAGTGCATAGATCACACAAGTAGTAAAAAAATGGATGTAAGTCCAGATATCATTCCCATAAAGATTGACAAGAATGTTGAAATCAACTACCCTAACTACTCCAGATCCATACTATTTGAACCTCCTTTTAATGGTTTGAAAACTGAAATTTAAAAGACAAGATAATCCTATATTACATTCATCTAATTAAAATAAAATTTGAATTAAACTAATAAAATAAACTGGACTGAATCAGTTCTCTGCTAGAAATGGACACTGACACGAAACTGCTGTGGAATAGTCAATTTCTGTATTATAACCCATTGATTCTCTCAATACTGATTTTTGGATTTGGATTTATCAAAGATGCCTTGTAATGCATCTTGGATTTCTCCATTATTCACTAATTAGAGGTCCCTTCTTCTTTCAAAGAAAAGGATCTAATCAGTTACTTGTATTTAGAACACTCTTTATAAGATCTGGGTATTTTTCTTTTTCAATACTTCATACCCATTTCTTAAGACTGTAGATTTCTTGCATGCAGTACGGGTGTGCAAAATCTACAAATTGGTTAATGACTCCTCCTTTAAATCTACGGATTTTCCTTTCCTTGATTAGATCTCGGCTAACACGGGATCCATCAAGCAGTTAAGGTAGACTCTACGATGAGTTAGTGATAAATAATTCATGGCAAACTAGAGTGAATTGGAAATTTATCAAACCAGCTCTGGAATCTTAGTTCTTCAATGATAGCCCTTATACCAAGTTGAATGCTCTAAGCTCTCAGAAATTTCCATCTCTGTGTCACTCAGAGGGTTTCCTGGAAATCAGAGCAGGAAACAATCCTTGAGATGGTATTCGGTACTACTATTTGGAGCAGCTGATTCACGAAACAAACGTAATCAAAATAAATCAAAATCTAGGAAATTCCTTCTAATTCAAGTAGAAAAGATTGTAACTAACAACAGATCCATTCCAATGAAAGATATGCTTCTCAATTACAGAATCACAATCGAAAATGGAGTATTGATCAAGAACATCCACTGTAACTATAATCCCTTTGGAAGAAAGCGAATTCAGAGAAATTGTCTAAACTTCATTGATTCTAGGCGGCGTGGTGGAAAGAAAAATGAAAAAGTCAAATCAAGCACAAACATTCTAAGCGATTCTTTGGTTCGAGATCGAAAAAAGAAAAGAAATGAATAATCTACTCTATAATTATACGATTAAGTCTTCTTCTTCCCGTGTTTTGGGTTTTTTGAGGAAGAACTACTGCCATCTTTGTGCAAAAAACTCCCTATTTATACTTTTCAACAATTGGGCACTGATTCCAAGGCTCTGGGTGGATTTCCACAATATTGGATGGCTGACTCCTTTGCCCAGATCGCGATCTAGGTTCTTTATGCGACTTTGTTCTTTGCAGTTTTTTTCCGTTAGTGGTCGCGACATGAATTCCTTGTCAGACATGATGGTTTCGATTGTGATGACTCTTGTTACTACCACATTTTCTTATTTCTAGGTGTTTGTGTCGCGACCATAATTCCATATTATGACCTGGCTTTTCTTCCTTAGTTGAATTATGTGTCGCGACAAAGTTTCTTTGTCGCAACACCATTTTTGTTGTGTGGTGATTTTGTCCTCGTCAAATGACTCTCACGGACAGGAAGTGTTTGTGTCGCGACCACTTTCTTATCGCGACACGTGTCTTTCCTTTTAATGGATTACGTGTTATTCACCTGATTGTATATGACTGGCTTTCTTCCCTTGTTGAGTTGATTAATACGACCTCATTTTCTTATCAGCGACTAGGCCGTCCTTCCTTTTACCGGATTCTTTGTCGCGATCTCGGTTTTGTGTCAGCGACACCATTTTGTTGTCGACCATTTGATCCTTGGTCACAGCTACTTTCATGTTGCGACATCATATAGTTTTTCTGACCTCCATGCAAGTTGAGGAATCAATTACTGATCTATTTGTTTTCTTGTCGCGACATGGAAATTAGGTTCGCGACTAATTAGTTTCTTTTCTGATGCTATTCTGGCGGAGCCTCAAAGAAAAAAGCATGTCATGATCGTTCTTTCTTCCAATATTGTCGCAACCTCATTTTTGACTACAGCGTTTATCGTTTCAGCTTCTTTTTAAAATTGCGACCTAGAAAGGTGTGCGTGGCTGAGTGGTGTGCTTCTCACTTTGTTCTTATCGTGTTGCTCAACTTAGTCACAACGTGTTTTACTCAATATGATTTGTTTGAGATGTGACCTAGAAAGTGTGTGACTTAGATTCTTTGCTGGTGTCACAGCATATAGAACAAATGACCTCGTTCAAACCCATAGACAACTTTTCTCTTGTATAGCGACTTCGCATTTGGCTAGACTTCTTTCGGGTGTCGTGACCTCTTCTCTCTGTTCACGACGTCTTTTTTATTGCAAATCTCTCTCTCTCTCTCTCTGCGTTGATCACAAAGATGTTGTGACACTTAAACCTTTCCTTAGAGGAGTTATTGCGTTATCATTAAGGATTACGACTTAAGCTATGAGTGATGATTCTTGTTGCAACCTCAAGCTGTATCGACTGGGTTTGCTTGGCCATTGATGATTTTCTTCTAGATTCTTCTTTGAATTTCAGCTTCTTCTATAAATATATAGTATAAATTTGGTAAAATCTCTATATTTCCGCATAAAAATAAGTAATTACATTGTAACTCTAATCAGAAAAATGGATTGAAAATCAATGAGTTTTTGACTCATCAGCACTCCAGTTCTGTTTGCTAACAAGGACAAAACTCTTTGACTGTGCATTGACTATCGACAATTGAATAGGGTTATGATCAAGAATCGGTATCCATTACCAAGAATTGATGACTTGTTTGATGGCGGAAGACGATGGGCTTGAGTGGGCCTTTGCCGCGGTTATCATGGTTAAAGTGTTGGGCGATGTCTAAGACAACGTTTAGGCGCGGTATGGGCATTTCTGGTTCATAGTGATGCCTTTGGATCTGACAAATGCACCATGGATCTCGCCATAGGGTATTCCAACCCTATTTGGATCGGTTGTTGTAGTGTAGTTGTGACATTTGATATATAAAGTCGAGAGGGAATGGGGTCATTTAAGGGTCATTCTCAGTTTAAAGACCATAGTTGTATGCCAAGTTCGGTATATGTGAATTTTAAGTGCAAATTGTGGAAAAAATCAATAATCTATTGAAACCCAGTTATTGTTAATAGACCACGAGAAGGTTGAGGCTGTTATGAGTTGGGGCTTCAGTTAGTCTTGAGATATCTGATTTCTTGGGATTAGCGGGGTACTGCTAAAGGTTCATTGAGGTTCTCTTAATATAACGCCTATGACAAGATTAACCGGAGAAAGAGGTCAAGTTGAGTGAATATTTGTGTGAGAGGGCATTCGAAGTGTGAGGCTTACTTTAACTCCTATTATGATAGTCCTGGAAAGGGGATGGAGGTACACAGTGTATTGTGATGCCTCGAAGGACGGACTGGGATGCGTTTTGATGCAGTCCGAGAGGGTAGTAGATTATGGTTCTCGATAGTTAAAGAATCATGAGCGGAATTACCCCACACATGACATGGGTTGAAGCCATTGTCTTTCGCCAGGGATATCAGGCGCCAAGCATTTGTATGGTGAGAAGCGGTGTGACCCAAATTCCGGACCACAAGGTTTGAAATATATTTTCACACAACGGGACCTCAACATGAGGCAGCATAAATTGATGGAGGATCCTAGGATTATATTCACTTTGCATTACCATCCTAGTAAGGCAAATGTTGTGGTTAACGCGCTCAGTCGGAAGTCATGGGGAATACTAGCTAGCGTAGCTTCCCGGGAGTGGCAGATGCTCTAAATTGTAGGATGATTTGGACTCTGATACGGTGTTGGGCTCCAGGGTATTTTGGGATTTTGGTGGCTCGTCATCCTATTGAAGCGGGGTGATTAAGTCCCAAGGGCGGGGATCTGAGAGATAGTAGCCGTGGGGGCCAGGGTATGAACAAGTTCTAGGCGAGGCTGAGGCCATCCACGGTGGTAGTCTTCCGATATAGGGAAGTTGGTTCCCAGTTGACATATCGAGAGAGGAGATCCTCAGGGGTTGCAGCAAGTTTTGCCACATCAGTGCTTAGAGATGTCTTAGTGATCTTCGTGCCTGTGGAGCGGGATGAAGTGACCTGATAGAGATTTTGTTCTTGATGTCTCACGTGCCAGTAGGTCAAAATATTATGAGGAGGCCAGCAGGTCTACTCTAGACATTAGAAATGCTTAGAGGTGGAAGTGGGGCCATGGATGGACTTGTGACCCTGCCGGACCCTTGAAGCATGATGCGGTATGGGTGATAGTGGGTAGCTGCCTAAATGGGCACATTTTCTGTGATCACGGATGACCTTCTGCTTGGAGAGAATTCTTCAGTGGTATGTTTAAGCCAATCTGGCTACATGGAATTACCAATTATTATAATGTCAGGACATGGATCACGGGTTCTGAACACTTTTGAAGAGAGTTTCCGAAAGGCCATGGGGACATTGTTAGTGAGCACCGCACGCATCCACAAGCGGATGGTCGAGTTGGAGAGGACCATACGAGGTTTTAAGGACATGCTACGAGCATGTATTGCAGTCTTAGGGTAGCTGGGAGAATCACTTACCCTTGGTAGGTGCTCCTGACGAGTTATCGGGTGAGTATATAGATGGCACCCTATGAAGGCTTTATATAGGAGGCCATGTGATGTCGTTGTTTGATGAAAATCGTGATAGCGTCGACCTCTAGAGTGTGAGGTGGGTGATCACGTCTTCTTGAAGGTATAGTGATAGTTCTGACAGTGAGATTCAGTGTTCTCGAGCCACCCGAGATACTTTCGAGAGTGAGCCGCAGTTGCACTGCTCGATTAGCACTATCACTCAATTGCTCCCGGTGTTCATGAGGTGTTCCATGTCTCCATGCTCAGTATACTTAAATCTAGCTCATGTAGTGGATTAAGGAGGATTTATTGTTGTCTGAGATGGGACCATGAGAAGGGACCGGTGTATCATGTTGAGATCGGGTTTAGGCTTCGATTTGTGAGGTTAGTGAGGTGTTGTGCTTAACTCTGTGGAGGAGGCAACTTTGACAGTGAGGGATCAGTCGCCACCTATCATTTCATTTAAGGATGAAAGGTGTTTTAAATGGTGGAATAGAATGACAATTACATGTGAAATGATGTATGTATGTGTGTTTGCGAGGGGCGAAATTTTTTTAAGGAGGAGAATGTGAAACCTAGGAAAATTCAATTTTTTGAAAAGGGTGAACGATAATTTCTGTAATATTGGTTGAAAGCTTGATTATTCTGATCTGGATGTGAAATGGACTTCCTTGTTGACTTAGATGTAAAATCTAGTTGATCAAATTCGTTGGATTAGAAATAGTAAGAATTTCACATTTTTAAGGCCTGCAAGATTGTCGGGTGACACATGGAATGGTGCCACATGGTATGACCATGTGGATGCCACATGGCACCTTAGGAGATGGACACATGCCATGATAGCCACATGGTGTAGCAAGTGACACATGTCACTTGGTTGAATGGCTCATGTAGAGCCATGTGTCAAGTTGTGAGAAGACAGAAGAAAGGTGAGAGGAAGCTTCCTCTCACTTGGGATAAGACCAAACAAAAATGAGAGAGCAAAACAATTTGGTGGTATGAGAACCATAAGCTAGAAAAGAAAGAAAAGAGAAAAGGAAGAAATGAAAGGAAAGGAGGAAAACAAACAGGGGAGAGCCGTGAGTGAGAGGGAGAGGAAAAAGATAGCATTTACCACAGTTGTTGGACGTTGAAGCTTGGCGGTCAAGAATTAAAGTTTATCCACGTGAGAGCTACACATGGGTACCAGTGGAGCGTTTTGTCAAACTCTAAGGTGAGTTTCTCTCAGCTGAACATTCTTGGTCTAAGAGCCATTTAATGGCATGGATTTCTTGGGGGCCGTGAGTGGCCGTGTGATTCAGCCCTAAAATTTTAGGACTGAATGTTGGAATGTTTGGGACTGTTTCGGGTAGTCCAGGACTTTCTTTGAGGATTGGTTTTGATCCTGGGATTGATGTCTTCAGGTTTTGTTGTATGTTTTTGGCGGATTCGGGTAGTTTTTAATGACACAGAGAAAGTGGTAACGTGTTGAACCGGGGTGGTTCAGCGGGTGGCGATAAATTATGATGCCTTGTTGAATTGAGGTCCTAAATCAAGTATCTTTTGTGTGTTATTGCTTGGTAGTTGAATGACATGCAAATTAATGTTGAAAATCATGTTGATATATTGCCCTTGATGTATTAAGATGGATTACATGATGGATGTAAATTATATGTAGAAAATTTAATTATCCATGATTTATAAATGTTGCATGTAACTCTCACCAAGCATGTAACATGAATTGGCATGAAATGTCATTCTGCATTTCATATGCACGGGGACACTGCATAGTATTGGGTGTGTGCACGGTTGTGGTCATTCACCATTCTTAGTGAATGGGTGGTGAGCTTAGTAATGGGACAGCGCCCGAAAATGAGTTTCACGATTTGCATAGCATGAAAAGGAAATACATGTGTTGGGCGAAGCAAGTTGGGTTAGATACCCCCCTAGGAATACCCAAATTTATTGAGGTTAGACACGATCACCGGTGGTGAAAGCTCATCAAAAATGTCAGAAAGGTGCGCGACATCTTGCGATGTAAACCCAAAAATCTATAGCCCACAAATGCATAAACACATGGGATTTGATTAAATGAAATGAACATTGGAGGTTTGTCCAATGGGTTATGAGTTTTAAAAACAAAAAGCTCTTGTTTTAGAAAAAAAGAAGGGTCTTTGGGTGAAACACCAATGACAGGTTTTCACACTTGACATTTGCATGTGTGAGGGAGTCGGTGAGGACTCAAGACATGGGATAGGGTAAGTCACATGCTCATCCACGGCATGTAGACATTCGAGTAGGAATGTGCATATTTTTACATGAATGTGTGGGGAGTAACCCTTGTAGAAGATTTCCTCTACTGGGCATTGCTCACCCCGTCGTAGGAAAACATTTAAGGTGCTGGAGGTACACCAGGAGGCAGAAACATTTGAGGTCTTAGTTGGGAAGAAGGCTAGATTTTGGCTTTGTTATGTAATTCGTAAGACTTCGGACAGTCTATCCAGTTTCTATTTATGTAAAGAGAAAAGAGTTGTAATTGAACTCATTTTGTATGATTAATACATTTTGGCAAGGTTTTCCCAGGTTTCATGTTGCCTTTGTAATAAAAATGTTTTTGTATATCGAATTTAGTATGTTTAGAAAGAAAAAAAAGGGGTTGGAGATGCAGGAAAGGCCTAAAAAGAGGCTAGTGCATGTTTGGGTCGCGACAGGGGATTCCTAGTCACGACAGAGTGTGAAATGCCAAGAATAGAGTACTACTTGTTTTGGAATTTGTGACGAGGGAATTCCTAGTGAAACCGAGTTCTTTCACAAGTTACGTGTCCGCGACCCGGGAAATTCTGCTCAGACGAGTTCTTTCCTGGTTCTGTGTCACAATAGGAATTCTTGTGTTGTGACATGGTTCTTAGATTTTAAGCCATAAAAACTATCGCAACATGGCTTTCTTTGTTGCGACAGGGGTTCTAGTTCTTTATCATGATGATGTCGCGACAAAGGTTTTCTTGTCGCGACTGAGACGGTCACGATGAGAGGTCAGGGTTGCAACAGGAGCTTGGTTAAGGTCAAGAGATTTCAGGTTGCGACATAAAATTGTTGTGTTGCGATAGGATTTCATGGAGTGGTGTCGTGAGAAGGTATCTTATGTCGTGATAGAGTGTGGCCTAGACTAAAGGATTTATGTTACGATAGAGCTTTTTATATCGTAACATAATTGGTCAAGGTTGGAATAAATTATGTCGCGATAGAGCATTTTTGTCGACAAAGTTTTGTAAGACGAAAGGGTCTAATATCGGCTTTACAAAATATTTTTATGTCACGACGAGTTTAACTAGACATAGAGATTTTAGGTTGCAATAAGTCCTTGATGGTTTTCTTTGTTGCGACAGAAGATCATCAAGACTGAAGAGTTCTATGTTGCGACATACGGTTTTATGTTGAGACAGGGGTTGGTCATTGTAGGAAGGCTCATTTTCGCGACAAGGAATTTCATGTCATGATAGAGCTTGGTCATAGGAGGAGGTTCCGATGTCGCAACCTGATATTCTAGGTCGTGATTGAGTTTAGGTCTTAACATGGAGGTCATGTCGCAACATGGCTCAGGCCCAGAGTCGCGACCAGTTGGCACGTGAGGCACGGGTGCACGGGTGCACTGTGGCAGGCGGTACGACCGAGCCTTTGCTCGCTACCTAGGATTGTTACGACGAGCTCAGGCACAAGCAGAAAGGAATGCACACAACGAGAATTTTGTCCTTGAGAGAAATCTCTGTCACGACAGACTTAGACATTTATGAAAAAAAAAGGACCCCGGGATTTGGGGTGTTACATCGACAAACTTTCTTTGCTCTCTTCCTTGTTTTGTCGTGACAAACTTTCTTTGCTTTCTTCCTTATTTTGTCGCGAAAAATTTGTGAAATGTCGTGACAAAGTTCAGTTGACTCTATCTAATAATTTTCGCAACAAAGTTTCAAATGTCGCGACATTATTTCCTTTCCTTCAATGTTGATCTCTAGAGAGTTTTTTGTGTCAAACTTTTCTATGTTGCGATATTCTTTCTTCTTCGTCCTTTGTTTGTTGGAATAAATCAATTTCTATCGCGACATTCTTCCGATGTTTCATCAGGACCTCTTCTCATATTTTGTCTCGACATATTTTCAAATGTCGCCACAATGTTCTACTACCATTTTCCTTGTTCTTTATCACAACAAAGTTGCGAAATGCCGATTAAGTTCTTCTGGATTCTTCACATAATATGTCATGACAAAGATGTGAAATGTCGCGACAAACTTTGGCGTCGCCGCGCCAACTTTGCGACATTTCTAAGCTTTGTCGCGACAATGATGAAATTTGTCGACATTTACTTCACATGGCCTTTGCATTTTCTTCTTGATTTTGTAACTTTTACATTAAATCCCTGCAAAAGACCAATCTGGGTGAAGATTTCATAATTTTGCATTGGCTTGAACTTTTATGCCTCAAATATACATGAAAATGGACTTAAAAATAGATGAGTTTCACACTCATCAGAACCCGTCAAATGGTTCTTGTAAAACTCGAGAAAATTAGAAATTTTCAAAAATGTCAAAATATAATAATAGTAATAAATTGTCATAATGGTTCAGTGAATCCTAGAAAATTCTCTAGATCTCGAATGACAAAACGGACTGCGCTGTTAAATTCGTCTCACGAATCTAGTGACCCAGAAAAGTTTCGTCGAATTCTGAGACAGTCGGAATATTTTTACAATTTTCTAGGTGATAAATCACTACTGACTTTAGGGATGAGATTTTTACGAAAATCTTCGAAGTCAGAAAATGGCTTAAGCTAAGTTCATTTAAAATAAATTTAATTGAAAAGAAATAAATTATTTCAGGGCAGTAACGGACCCGAATGAGAGATGGACACATAAAAAAATAAAAATAAATAAAAAGATAAAAAGTCAAAAGGAAATGGAAAAAAAAGGACGGGGACAGGGAGAGCGAGAGGAGAGAGAGAAAGAATTTTTGTTTTCTTTCTTTCGCTTCTCTCTAAGATCTACGAATATCGAACCGTAGGTTTTTGTCAGAACAAAAGGCAAAGTCGGTCCACGTATCGAGAGCTACGCGTGGGTACCAAAATCTTGGTGTTTCGTCAAACTCCACGAGGTAGGTGATGAGCTTAAAAGTCATCCATTTTTCTGATTGATTTTTATATAAAAAGACTGATTTATGTTTAGAAATATGGAATAACTAACCAAACTGTTATGCAGCAGGGAATTCAAGAGAAAGAGGAATTTTTGCAGTAAAAGGAGCAGAAGGTGGATGAGTATTAATGATATAAGCGGTGAAGGAGTTTGCGGGAAGGCACAAGGATCAAAAGAATCTAATGTCGTGAAGCCTTGATAGCGTGAAAATTCATATCAAGGTCGCGACCACAAGAGCCCGAGTGCAACGGAAAGAGTAATGGAGAGCGAAAAAAAAAAAAGGCTGTTGCGACGAGAGCTCGAGTTAGGCCTTGATGAATTGATGAAGAGAGGTGGTCTGACATCCCTTTGAGGTCGCGTGAGTCGCTTGATCTCTGAGTGGACAAGGAGGTCGTGACATCGGTCACAAGTCGCGTGAGAAGATAAACAATTGTATTTGAACATTTATGTCGCGACATGGAAGAGGTCGACATCGGCCTGAGAATCGAGAGCGGTCGCGGTGCTGCGAAGGAGCATGACTTTGGCGACTTGAAAGAGATGCAGGTTCTTTGAAGGCTCCTGTGTTTAATTTTCTTTGTTTTGTTTTATTTTTAGATTAATTTGTTCTTTATTTCAAATTTGGATACGAGCGTTAGGTGTTAAAATTTTGGCTTAATGCGGAATTCTAATTTCAATAAATTAACTACAATACGAGTTATTTGAATTTCGGATAAATTTTAGGTGAATTACCGATTACTGTTCTGATTGCTTTCTTGATCAATAAGCTATTGTATGGTGTAATCTAGTGATTTAGAAACCCAGCTTCCATTGAATTGGCTATTGTCAGTATCTTTCTGTAGAATTTTATTCATTAATCTTTGAACTTCGGTTTGTAAATCTACTTGGCAGTCTTAGTGTATTTTCTGTTATTGATCCCAATATCAGTGTCTCATACCCATTAACGGGATTGTCTCAAGCTCTTATTTCCAGGAGGCCCTCTGAGTGACACAGAGAAGGCATTCCTGAGAGTGATGAACAATTTATGAAGGTATGCTAACCTGATATTGTGATCTAGTATTAACTCGTGAAATTAAGCGATAAATCCTCTTCTCACTTAGACGAGAATGGGTTGGAGCTATTTATCAATTTAAGCTTTGAGTTGCCTCGGTCGAATAGTGAATTCAATCCCACGTATTAGCAAAAGATCTAATCCAAGGAAGAATAGGCTATTCTAATTTTGAGAAGAAACCGGTATAGTGTAAACCCATTGTGACTTAATCTTGAGACTAAGGTTTGGAAGTCCATTATTTGTAGGTATGAAGTATTGAAAAGAAAAATACGAACAAGGCAGCCCCGGATCAAAAGTAGTTATCTAACACTTTCATGCCGAGAGAAGCGGTGAAGATTAGATAATGAGCGGTGGGTTTGGAGAGATCTAGCGCATCATATTCCTTGGACTAGTTTTAAATACGCCCAGTTCATTAAGCTAACGTGCAATGCGTCTGCGGAATTGATGATTCACAATAAACGTATTTTCAATGCTCCTTTAAAAGATAGCTGTTGAGTCCTAAATTTGTAATTTTATTATTTCAGTATTCAATTCATTTATTTATTAATTCAATTCTTTTTAGTTTTCATTATTTTAAAGGCTGGCGATTCAATTGTTTGCTCGAGTCCAAATAGTATTAAGAAGTTGAGTAGTCGGGGTGGTTGGTTTAGATTCTTGAGATCTGCGTGGGATCGATATCTGGACTTAAATCCACTTTATTACTTGTTCGATCTGTGCACTTGGAATCATGGATCGAAACCCGAGGAAAATTTATCTAGTCTTAAAGGAAACCATTTATAGTCGATATAATTGCAAAAGAAATATAATTAACAAGTTTCATGGCATTGTGAGGGTTGAACAATAGTCCTTGGGTAATGAATTGTCATAAATTTGTATATATCTTTTGGTCCACTAACAAGTTTTTGGCTTAGACAATAGTCCTTGGGTAATGGTGTCATAAATTTGTATATATCTTTTTTTTTTATCCACTAACAAGTTTTTGGCGCCGTTGCCGGGGATCGAAAGAATTTAGTAGATCATTATTTTGATGAAATAAGGAAATACTAATTTGGACATTTAAAAGAAAAAGAACAAAAATAGTTTTTCAAGCAGTGGTTATTTTTAGCCACTAACATTTAACAAAACGTATTGAAAATATTTGTTGGCTTAGCTAATCCTGATAATGTGAGTATGTTTTGATTTTGGAAAACTTTAATGCATAGGAAGCAGGTACTAATCTGATTCAGCGGATATTGAATTAGAGAACACTCGAGCTTGAGAAAAGCGAAAGAGGCGGAAAACTCAGCTATATTAGGATGAAAGGCAAGACGGTTGAATGAAACCGGCGGCCATAAGGCCTCCAATCACTGATACAATGGAGGACTTTTGGAGACCTATTATTTAGGATGAATACTCTGAAATCAAATAGCCTACAGTTGATGCAAATAACTGAAGCTGAAGCCGTGCGATTACAATGGATTCGGCAACAACGGTTCTTTGGTCATCCCACGAGAAGACCCGAATGAGCACACAGGAAGGTTTCTCGGGATGTGAGCATAGTGAAGTTAGATGGGGTGAGACCGAGAGGGTAATAAAGTGCATTTATTCCCATTTTCTCCTAAGAGATCTGACAACCACATGGTATGAATCTCTACCATATGGTTCTGTTGATACTTGGGAGGAGCTTGTAGAAGCCTACTTGGGTAGATTCTTCCCCCCATCACTCACCTCAGAGAGAAGGAGGGAGATAATTGTGTTCCAGCAGGGGGAAGATGAGAGCCTTTATGTAGCATGGGAGAGATTCAAAAGGTTTATGAAAAGATGCCCGATGCATGGAATAGACTTGAAGACCTAGATGGACATAGTGTATCATGCAGTGAATGATACATCTAAGGTATTATTGATGCTTCATCTTTGTGGAGCATTCAAGCGTAAAGTCTTTGAAAGAGAGCGAGAATCGATTGAGGACTGGCGAAATACGATATAAACTCCATCAATTTTTCAAGAGTAATTAGCGAGAGGAAGAGAAGTCATGGGCTTAGCAAGATGAAACGACCATGGGCAAAGTTAGATGTCATCATGCATAGAATGGACAAGCAAGAGGAAGATGCACATTGCTCATGAATAAGAGGCATTAGAGAAGCCTCTTTAGGAAAGTGCAGTCACCACCACAGCTGTTTGCAAATCTTCGAGGAGGTTAAGTACTTGGGAGAGTCAAGAAGTTATCACTTCAAACCAAATCCCAACCTGCCAGCACACTATCATCCAGCATTGAGGAACCATGAAAATTTTTCATATGGTGGAGGGGCCTCGCAGGCCAGGCGTAGACGGAATCTCAGCGGGGATGTCGGCTGACCACAGGTTCTTGCGGCCGGCGGCAAGGAGTGAGAAATAGAGAAGCAGTACGAGTTAGAGGAGGACTCCAACCATGTGAAGATCAAATGCGCAATTCATGGGGGACAACAAGAAGAACATTGAAACCTCCATGAACAAAAGTTTGTAAATTGGAAGCCTCGAGTACCAATTCTCAAATTTTGAAGACCACTTAATGCCTCCCTCAGAACACAGGAGACACAAATAGGGCAAGCGCTAAACCTGCAAACGGATGAAGAATGCCTTTCGGTGACACGAAGAATCCGAAGGCGCATGGCTGTGCGGCTCGAAGTGGGAAAGACTTGGTGGAAAGGCAGAAAAGATGAAAGCGACAAGGGAGAGGAAGGCCAGGAGCAAATCTTTGAAACACTAGAGAAGGAAAGAAAAAGAAGGAACAAGCTATCGGGAAAGAAGGAAGCAAGAAGAAGAAAACCTGAACAATCTGCTGCTGATCCATTTCCCGCAGGTACGAGAGAAATCAAAATAGAGGAGCAGTTTGCAAGGGTTTTGAAAACCTTTCAGGAAAATTTGGAGATCGGTATGCCTTTCCACGTAAGTGGTGACTCAGATGCCACTTTGTCTGAAATTTTGAAAGAACATCTTGAGCAAGAAGGAAGATTCTTGAAGAAGGAATTGTGAACTTGGTAGCACGATCTTGTGATCGAGAGACTTACGAAAGATGAAGGATCGGGGGCTTCACCATTCCTGCACCATTGGAGAGTTTGAGTTTAAGAAAGCTCTCACATGAGCTCAGTGCTAGTATCAATTTAATGCCTTGTGCATTTGCCCGAAGTTAAGTTTGGGGAGCCTCCCGCTCTTTGTTACCCTCGAATGGCGAGATAGAACCTGGAAAAACTGGAAGGAATCATAGAAGATGTTTGGTAAAGGTGGGAAAATTTATTTTCTGTTGACCTAATCATCTTTTGGATATGGAGGAAGATTCACAAGTCCTCTTGCTCTTAGGAAGGCCATTCCTTGGCTGGGCTTGACTCTAATCGATATGCGAAAAGGGGAATTCTCACTCTCAAAGTTGGAGAGAATAGAGCTTCAATTTAATCGGAAGTTGGGGAATTTAGACATAGAAAGGGAAGATAGCAAGTCAATAGAAGATGTATATGTCAACGCTCACAATGATTTTTACTATGATTGTAATGACTTGACTTTCAATCAATGAAAAATAGATGAATTTCAGTATCTTGAAGGTTTTGATTCGATTTTACGCACATGAGTTTACATTCTCTTGAAAAAGTGATGAGTCTTGAACAAAATGGGATGAAAAGGAGACAAAAATGAAGAAAATGAATTTCATCAAAAGAAACCGTGAAGAAGGGCTAGTTTAAAGGAGTTGCGAGTCATTTTAAAAGTATGCTTACAGTTTGCCAAAGTAAACCGAGTAATAATTTAACTAGACTCAATGGCGAGACGAGGAGTTCTTTGGAAATTTTAAGGAATCATAAGGAGTCTATGGCAGTGCATTGAAGAGTTAAAGGTATCGATCCATCAATATGCATGCCGCAATCTTTTCTTTGGAAGAAAATGGAAAGCCAATCATTGAACATCGAGGCTGAATCATTAATGAAAGAAGTAGTCAGGAAGAGTGCTCAAATGGTTGAATCTTTAGTTTTATCTATACAATTTCGAGACAGTCCTTGAGTTAGCCAGTCAGTATGGTTCCAAAGAAGGGTGGATTTCTTTGTGATCACTTAATGAAAGAAATGAATTAATTCAACGAAACGTGGCAAGGATGGAGAGTATGCATTGATTCACGGGAAGGCTGAACACGACAGCGGGAAAGATCATTTCCTTTGCCCTTCATTGATCGGATGTTAGGCAGTTAGCGAGGACACCCTCATTTTTGTTTCTTGGGCCGAATTATTCGAGGATACAACCGGTGCAATTGCTGAGGACGAAAAGACCACATTCACATGCCTATGGTACCTTTGCCTTTAGAAGGATGCCATTTGGGGCGTGCAATCTCTGCTACTTTCGGCGTGTATGATGTCAATGTTCTCGGATTTGATTGAAAGTCATGGAAATTTTTATGGATGACTTCCACGGTGTATGGGTCGATTTTGAACAATGCGAACAGCACAGGCTTGTGCTTCAAATATGCGAGACAAACGGCTTACTAAATTGGGAAAAATGTCATTTCATGGTATGAAGGTATTGTTCTTGGTCATAAAGTTTACGCTCTGAGGCTAGAGTGGACGATCAAGATTTCCATTATCAAAACCCTTGCACCTCCACAACCAGTAAAGGGGATAGGGAGTTTCTTGGGGCATCTTTGGATTTATAGGAGATTCATCAAGACTCTCGAAAATAACGAGACCATGCGATTCTTGGAGGACACAAAGTTTAATTTTGATGATTCTGTAAAGTGCCTTTGAAGAAATCAAGATCAGTTGGTCCAAGCACCTATCATGGTGCACCGAGAATGGGATCGGGGATTCTAAATAATATGATGCCGGTGATTTCGCAGTAGGGGGCTGTATTGAGGCGAAAGAAAGAGAAAATATTCGGATCCGTATACTATGCTAGCGGAACTGTATTGAAGCCACGAAACTATTCCCTGGCGAAAGGAGATGCTAGCCATAGTGTTTCTTGTGAAATTCGGGCCATACATTTAGGATCCCATGTTATAGTTCACACGGACCATGCGGCCATCGAATGTCCAGATGTCAAGGCTAAGCGAGGCGATAAGGTGGGTCTTGCTCTTTGCAAAGAGTTTAGTGGAATTAAAGATAAAAGGGGTGTGACAATGTGATAGGTGATCACTTGTCCCGGAGTAGAAAGGAATGAAATAGAAAGGAGCGAGAGTGCAGAGAACTTCCCCGGATGAACGGTTTAGGTGTCATCCCAACTAAAGAAACATATTGCAGATGAAATTGGAAAGAGCGAAATGAAACCTCTGACTTGATGCTAGAATATACAGAATGAAAACAAAAGAAATGGCATGATCGGGTTACGAAAGAGTTCGGAAGCGAGGAGAACGGGTTCTTCTTTTTAACTCTAGATTGAAGTTATTTCGGGGAAGTTAAAATCGAATGGAGTGAACCGCTGCAGTAGTGTCGAGCACTACATTTGGAGCAGAATGTTTGATAAGGCGATCTTTGGGAAGAATTTAAAGTCAATGGACAAGGCGAAGAATTATCAAGAGGAAGAAAGGAAGAGCTCCCGGATGGTTCATTAAGAGAGAAAGAATCAAAGCAGTGAGTCGATAAGGACTCAGCGAGGCAGCGATGGGAGGCATCCGCTAGAGATTTTTAGTTTATGATTTTAGACTTTGATTTTTTCACCTTGATTTTGTTTTCTTTAGTTCTTATAATGATTAGTTAGTACTTGAGAAGTTAATTTTTGTTTAATTAAATCCTTTATGGAAATGTTGCAGAGTGCTTATGCAGAAATGCAAGGGAAGGAGAGAAAAGGACAACTCCAGGACATCTCAATCCAACTTGCGAAGAGAGCGACATGAAAAAGAGAGTACTTTTCTTCCCTATACAAATTACGTGAATTGAGATAGTATACATGTTTGAATTCTTTGTGTGGAAATGGTTTATTTGATGATGAGAATCTCTAATTAATCAAAGAGTGAAAAATTTGTCTGTTCATTAAATTTGAGAAGCAGTGCGAGACTAGTCATGACAAAACTTATGTCGCGGCGAGCGAAATCGCAGCCAGTTGATGTCGTGACTCGGTCGATCTTTTGAAGGAAAGAAAAGAGGCGTGAGTCGCGATCAAAGGTTATGTCGCGACAAAAATTGGGTCTCGACAAGAGTAATTCCTTCAAAAGAGTGAGGTGTGACAAACAGCAATGTCGAGATGCGATGTCGCGAGAATGATGTCTCGGCCTTAGGATGACTTGTCCTCCACGGTTAACTTATCGCGACAAACAATATTATCGCGACATAAAGAAAGAGATTTGCAGTTAGGCAGCTTTAATTATGCCCTAAAATTTAATGACAACCTTGATGAGCTTAAATTCTCATCTATTTTAGTCCATTTTTTATGATCTATTTTATCTAAAAGACTGATTTATGTAATGCTAGAAACATGGAATAACTAACCAAAACATTATATAGCGAGAAATTCAAGAAAAAGAAGAATTTTGAGAAAAATGAAGCGAAGGTGGATGAGCGTTAATGATATAATTGGCAAAGCGAGGTTGCGACGGAAAGGCGCCTTGAGGACAGAAAGGACTTGATGTCGTGAAACTGCTTGTGACAATCAAAAGCATATTCGAGGTTGCAACGACGAAACTCCGGTCGCAAATGAAGCTGTCGAAAACAAAATGAAATTTGGGAGGCGAAAGAAACTCAAGGTCAAGCAATCAGGAATTGAAGAAAAAGAAGACATGATGTAGCGACATTTGGATGCAGCCGCGGCGTCAACTACGAGGAGAAAGTCGCGTGACATCATTTCGAAGAGGTCGCGACATCATTCGAGTCGCGGCGGTAATAGTGAAAGAGGTAGCGCTTGACACCTGGTAGTCAGCGACAACAATTTCTGAAGGAAGTCGAGACAACGATGGCGGTCGCGACAACGGTTGTAAGAGAAGGTCGCAGCAACACACGGATGTCGCGACATCGATTCTGCCAGACGGAAGGTCGCGACAACATCGGTATCGCGACGCCGATACCCAAAGGAATTCGCGGCGTCATTGGAGTGGTCGCGGCGAGCATTGCCAGAAGAAGGAAATTAGCGACAACATCAAAATTAGCGACAACCACTACGAGAGATAAAGAGGTAGCGGCAAACATCCACTTGTGAGCATGATGCTGCCAGTAGGTCGCGGCGTCCTTAAGGCATCGCGACGCCAGCTCCACGAACTTGCTTCACTTAGCCAAACAAAGGCTTCTCGACAAGGCGAGACAACGAGGTGCGAGCAAGGGCGATGTCGCGACAATATCAACAAATTGGGCCAGTTAACTTGAAATTCACAATGAGGTGCATTGAAATTAGGGCGACTTGGAGTTATAAATACAGTGCTATTGAAGAAGGCGACTCTTGGCGACAAAGAAATGCAGGTTCTTTGAAGGCTCCTATATTTTTATTTTCTTTTCTTTTCTTTTGTTTTTCGTTTTTCCATTTTATTTTAGATTAGATTAGTTTGTGTTCGTTCTAATTTGGATTTGAACGTTACTGTAAAGTTAGTGAATACGAGATGTTTATTTCTTAAAATTGCATGCAGTTTGTTTGAATTCGGACAAATTTTGGGATTCGAACACCAGTTTCAGTTCTGGTGGTTTTCTTGATCGAAGCCATTGTATGGTATGTCGGTAATTTAGAAACCCGACTTCCATTGAATTGGCGTTGTTGTGAAATAATCTTTCTGCGATATTTCATTCATAATAGCTGAACGGATATTGTCGACTTCTTTGGTTTGCGTGTTCTTGGAATTGACCCAATTTAGGTCTCTTGTACCCTATGAGTTATTCGGCTGGGTTTCGGGAGGCCCTGCGGGCGACACGAGAGAAGGCATTCACGAGTAGAAAAACATTCGGGAAGGTATTTGGACCTGATATTGCTGATTTAATGTTTCTGTATATTTAAATCAATACATCCTCTTCTCAACCTTAGGGAATGAGTTGGAGTGGGTTATAAATTTAGAGTAGACGGAGAGTTCACCTCAGATTCGAATAGTGAATTCGATCCGTGTTGGCAAGGATCTAATCAAGGAAAGTAAGTATTCTAATTTTGAGGTGAGGAACCAGTATAGTGCAACCTCATCAATGACTCACTCGAAGGAGCTTTCAGGTCTCTGGAGTCCATGTTGTGGGTATGAAGTATTGAAAAGAAAAATACCGAAGCAAGGCAACTAGTTTTAAAAGTAGTTATTTCACCCCTGTGTTCGAGAGAAAGCAGGTTAAAGTGAAATGATGAAGCTTGTGTGGTATGGAGAATCCGGTCACACTATATTAATCCTTGGACTAGTTCTAAGATACGTAGTTCGAGAAAACCAAAGATACGTCTGGTGTGGAATTGATTCTTCACAATAGCTGATTATTCAATGTTTTCTTTAGAGGTAAATGTTAAATCTAAATTTGTTATTTTGATATTTCAATATTCAATTCATTTATTGTTCATCCATTTTTCTTTACATCATTCATTTCAAGCTTTCAAAGCAAAATCTCACTATCGTATTATCGTCCAAATAGTATGGAGCTTAAGTAAGTTGGGGTAGTTGATTGAAAAATTTTGAGATCTTTGTGGGATCGATATACGGACTTAAATCCATTTTTTACTTGCGACACATTGCACTTCACGATATCTTGGATCAAAACCACACGAAAATGGTTTACTCTTACAAAAATATCTTTTTGACAATTGATACTTAAAGAAACTCACACTCAAGTTTAATGGTTTATTTACTGAGGATTAGACAATAGTCCTTGGGTAATAAGTCTCAAATTTGAATAGGTGTTTTGATCCATAACAATTTATTGATGTAGTCTTGAGTCTTATGGTATTGTTCTTAGGGATTAGATAATAGTCATAGGTGATGTCATAAATTTGTATACATCTTTTGGGTAGTTAACAAGTTTTATGGTGCACGTTCTTGGGGATTAGATAATAGTCCTTAGGTGATGATGTCGTAGAGATTTGTATACATCTTTGAATTAGGTTAACAAGTTTTTTATGGCGAGATTGCGAAGCAATTTAGTAAATAATATTAGGCAGAAATGCTAATTTGGACATTTGAAAAAAAAGAAGAACAAAAACAGTTTTTTAAGCGGTATTCACATCGATCATAACCTTTAACAAACCATATTGAAAATATTTATTGACGGACTAATCTATTAATGCAAGTGTGTTTTGGATTCAGGGACAAAATTTTTAATGCATAGGAAGGGAACAGCGATCTGATTCACAGCAGACACGGAATTAGAGAACACTCGGAAGCTTGAGAGAAAGATAAGAGAAGGCGAAAACTCGGCCATGGCGAATGAAGACGGGATCGAATGAAGCACATAGAGAAGCGGCTAGAGGCCTCGATCAACGTGCTATGGAGGACTTACGGAAGCCCTATTATTCAAGATGAGTGCTGCGCTGTCGGGCGACGGTATTGATCTGTGATTTTGAACTTAAACCCGACCTTAAAGTACAGTGGATCCGGCATCGGTTTGCGGTCATCCACTAAGGACCCCTGAAGCAGGCACACAGGAAGATTTCGGGATGGGTAACACGATGAAGTTGAGATAAGGGTGAGACCAGTCATCAAAGCGCATCTATTCCCATTCTCTACGAGAATCACGGCAGCTGCATGGTGAATCTTTACCGTATGACTCTGATACTTGGGAGGATTTAGTAGAGCTACTTGGGTGGGTGCCCCCGGCTCTCACCTCGGAGAGAAGGAGGAAAATCATTGTGTTTAACGGGGGAAGATGAAAGCGTATGTAGCCTAGGAAGGTTCAAGCGGTTCTTTGAGAAGATGTCGATGCATGGGATAGATCTGAAGACTCGGATGGACATTGTATATCATGCCTTGAATGAGTATATCAAGGGATCATTGATGCTTCATGTTGTGGAGCATTCAAGCGAAAAGTCTTTGAAGAAGCCCAGAGAGGCGATTGAAGACGGCTAAATGCAATATAGAAAAATCATACGAGTTTTCAAAGAAACAACAGAGGAAAGGGGATCATGTGGAGCTGAGCAAGATGACAGCCTGTGGAGGCGAGTTGGATCTGCATTATGCATAAATTTGGACAAGCGAAAGGAAGACACACTTTGCCCATGAGATAGGAGCGGTTGAAAGAGAGTTATTGAAGGAAGTCTTGAAACTCTTGAAGAACAATTCTATGATCTTGAAGGAGTTGAAGTATGCAGGAGTCGAAATTACCATTTCAAGCCCGATACTAACTGCAGACGTATCACCCAACAAGCGAGGAACCATAGGAACTTCTCATATGGTGGAGGGGCTTCACAAGGCTGAGGCATGGACGGGAGACCTCGGGGTTATCAGCCCAGCCACGAGGTTCAGAGTGAGAGTGAACACAAAAATGAATATCGAGGGTCGGAGGAGATTTGAGCTTTTGAAGAGCAGATCTTTGCATTTCATGGGGATAATAAGAAGGCTGTTGAACCTCTATGAACAAAAGTTTGCGGGAGTGGGAAGCAAGCCCACTGCCAATTCTCAAATTTTCAGAACACCACCAATGCATCTTTGAAGAACACAGAACACAAGTAAGTGGTAGCCTAACCTGTAAACGGAGAAGAATGCCTTCCCAAGTGACCTGAAAGAAGAATCGAAAATTTGCATCGTTTGTGCGGCTTAGGAGTGGGAAGGAGTTAGAAAAGATGAAAGAAAAATAGCGGCGGCAAAGAAGAGAGAAAGCCCGGAAAGGAAGAAGCACTGGAGAAAAGAAGAAGGAGTGGGTGGGAAGGATA
This sequence comes from Tetrastigma voinierianum, assembly GCA_016808115.1. Lineage (NCBI taxonomy): Eukaryota > Viridiplantae > Streptophyta > Magnoliopsida > Vitales > Vitaceae > Tetrastigma > Tetrastigma voinierianum. The sequence continues at coordinate 295,799 of JAEQBH010000288.1, forward strand.
TGAGGCTCTGGGCTGCAGTCCATTTCCACGAGAGGCTGCGAGAAATCAAGGATAGAGGAGCAATTTGCAAGGTTTTTGAAAACCTTTGATTTAGAGATCGGTATACTTGCGCTACGAAGTGGTAGCTCAGATGCCACTATATGCAAAATTCTGGCAGTGGAAGGACATGCGGAAGCGAAAGAAAGATAGTAGAAGAGGATTGTGAATCTAAGCTGCTCACTTGCGATCTTTGTGATAAAGAAAGAATTGCCAGAAAAGATGAAGGATCCAGGGAGTTTTACCATTCCTTGCATCATTAGAGGGGTTGAATTCCAGGAAGCTCTCTGTGACTCAAGAGCTAGTATAAACTTGATGCCTCTTTTCTGTTGCAATGATTAAGTTTAGAGTTATTCCATATTACTCTTCAAATGGCGGAATGGTCGATGGTAAAACTGGAAAATTGATGGAAGATGTCTTTAGTCCTTTGTTGGAAATTTGTCTTCCCGAGTAGACTTCATCATTACGGACATGGAAGAAGATTACTTGTACGCTGTGGGAGACCATTCCTAGCTCTTTGGGTGCCACTAATCGACATGCATGAGGGTTGGAGAGGAAGTTGCTGCTTTCAACTTGATCAAAAGCATGCAGAATATAAATATAGACAGAGAAAATTGCAATGTAATTAATGATGCTCTGCACCTATAACCACGATATTCCTGATGATTGTAATGCTCAGAATTTTTATCGTGAAAAGATGAATTCCCGGTATATTGAAGATGACTATACGATTGTCCATACAGCAGTTTTCATTCTATAGAGCGTGTGAGCACGAAACAAAACGAGAAATGACAAAGGGAAAATAATGAAAAGGAATTCATCGAAACCAGTGAAGAGGGGCTAGTGTTGAAAGAATTTGCCAAGTCATTTTGAAGCCTTACTTTACTTAGAATCACCAAAGAAGACCGATTGATTATCTGCTAGACTTAGTGATGATGAGGAGCAGAGAGATTCTTTGCCGTCTTAAGAAGCATAAAGGTCGTAACTTGGTCCATTGTGAAGAATTGAAGGGTAGCCAGGTCCATCAATTTGCATGCACCGATCACGCTGAAAACTTCAAGCCATCGTAGAACATCAAAGGCGAATCCGATGATGAAGGAAGTGGTCGGGGAAGGAGGTACTCAAATTCTTTGAATCTTTACGGTTTTTTATCTATCTGCAATTTCGGATAGTCATGGGTGAGCGATCCATAGTTCAGAAAGTGGGTTTCTTGTAATCCACTTGATGAGAAAAAATGAATTGATTCCAACAAGAGCGATGCGAGGATGGAGGTATACGTGATTACGAGGAAGGCCGAACACGATACGAGAAAAGATCATTTCCCTTTGCCCTTCATTAATCAAATGTTAAGACGGTCTTGAGGACACACTCATTTTTTGTTTCTTGGATGGGTGACCCGGGATCTGTCAGTTGCTATTATTGCACACGAGGACCAAGAGAAGACCCCATTCACATGCCCCTATATAGTACCTTTGCCTTGGGAGGATCCATTTGGGCGTGTAATCTCTGCCATTCAAAGGTGTATGATGTGTATTTTCGGACACGGTTGAAGAGGTTATGGAAATTTTTATGGATGACTTCAACGTGTATGGATCGATTTGATCGGTGTTTGAAGAACACGGAAGGCTTGATTAGTAGATGCCCAGAGACAAGCATTATGCTTGAATTGGGAAAAAATGCCATTTATGGTAGCAGAAGGTATTGTTCTTGGGCGCTAAAATTTACGCTCTTGGTGGTAGACGATCAAGGTATCCATTATCAAAACTCTTGCTTCACCTACCACGAGTAAAGGGTAAGAAGCTTCTTGGGGCATCTTTGGATTTTATAGGAGATTCATCAAAGACTTCTCAAAAATAGCGGACCAACATGCGGATGCGGAGAAGGATACGAGGTTTAATTTGATGACTCTGTGAGGAATTGCTTTTGAAGAAATCAAAATCAAATTGGTTGACACCTATAATGCATTTGCCTTCGAGGAATGGGATCGAGGATTTGAAATAATGTGTGATGCGGGTGGTGCTGCGATAGGGTGTCACAGGGCAAAGAGAAAGGAAAATATTCGGGACCATATACTATGCTTGTAGAACCTTGATGAAGCACAGAAAATTACTCAACAAGCGAAAAGAGATGCTAGCCATATTATTTGCTTGTGAAAAGTTGATGATACATTTTGGGATCCCGTGTTGTATTCATCACGATCATCGCGACAATCGGTGCACGATGTCGAAGGAAGCTAAGCGAAGATTGATAAGATGGAATCATGTATTGCGAGAGTTTGACTTGGAGATCGAAAGGATAAAGGGTGTGACAATGTGATAAAGGCGATCACTTGTCAAGGTAGAAAGAAGCTTCTTTGAAGAAGAGAAAGTAATCTTGTGAGAGAACTTCCCGGATAGGCAAGCGTTTAAAGTTTCCTTCGACTTCCATGGTATCTTTGATATTGTGAACTATTTTGAAAACGTGGGGTAGTTCCTTCATAATTCAACTATATGAAGAAACTGTTGTGGCCAGGTATTATATTTGGGATGATCCTTTATTATTTAAAAAGAGTGCGACATGATAATAAGAGAAAGATGTGTGCAGAGAGAAATGAACAAAGCCAAAATTCTGAATGAATGCCATGCATCACCATATAAGTCATTTTTGGGGAGAAAACGACTCATAAGATGTCTCCAATGCGGGTTTTATTGGCCCTATCTTCGAGATTGTCTTTGAGTGGGTTAAATTGTGTGATAGATGCCAAAAGATTGGAAATATCAGCGACGAAATGAAATGCCCTAAGAGGAGGTATAATGGTGGGTACCGTCTTTGATGTATGGGGAATAGATTTTATGGGACCATTCCCACCATCATTTGGGAACACAGTACATACGCTTCTTGATTGATTATGTTTCCAAATGGGTGGGAAACTTGATGGCTTGTCAGGAATGATGCTAATACAGTTGTGAGGTTTCTTGCAAAAGAATATTTTGAGACGATTTGGAACACCCGGAACTATCATTAGTGATGGGGAAACATTTTACAAACAAAATATTTAAAACTCATGAACGGGTATGGGATCGAGCATGTAATGAGTCACAGCTTATCATCGTGAGCAGTGAATGACGAGAAATTTCCAGCAGGAGATTAAAGAATACTTGAAAAGGCAGTGAGCTCGAGCGGGAAGGCGAGTCTTCCAAACGATGAAGCACTTTAGGCTTACATGTTGCATACAAAACTCCCATTGGAATGTCCCATACGGGGTGTTTTGAAACCATGTCACCTACCTTTGGAATTGGAATAATGATGTGGGCCATCGAAGTTGAACTTGATTTTAAAGCGCAAGGGAAGAGGGTGCTCAAGCATGCAGTGGAAAATTAAGAAATGAAGCCTATGATGTCTTTAGAATCTACAAGGATAAGACAAAGAAATGGCATGATCAAAGGATCTAAGAAAAGAGTTCAAAGCGGGGAACTAGTTCTCTTTGTTTAATTCTAGAGGCGAGATTGTTTCCGGGAAGTTAAAATCAGTAGGTGGGCCATACACGGTGGTGTCGAAGCAATACATTTGGAGTAGTGATGATGGGACGTCTTTTGAGAAAGAATTCCAAAGTCAATGGACAAAGGCGAAGCATTATCCTAGCGGGGAGGAAAGAATGGAAGAACTCCGAGAGGTTATCTAGATGAAGGAAAATCAAAGCGACCAAGTCGGTGGGACTAAAAAGCGAAGCGGTGATGGGAGGCAACCACGTAGAGACTTTAATTTGTTTTTATAGATTTTGAATTAACCTTGATTTTGTTTTCTATAGTTATTATAATGATTAGTTAGTACTTAAAAGTTAATTTTTGTTTAATTGAATCCCTCTCTGAGTAAATGTTGCGAGTACTTATGCGATGGCTCGAGACGAGAAGGAATGAACCAGTCGGTACAACTCCGGCAACTACTTGAAAGAGACGACGGAGAAAAAAAAAAAAAAAAAAAAGGAGCATTCCTTTCCCTATATAGAATTACGTGAAATTTGAATTGAATACATTCTTTAATTCTTTGTGTGAAATTGGTTTTGTTTGATGATGAGAATGCAATTACTTGATTAAGAGTGAAAAGGCTGACTGTTCATTAAATTTAAGGCAAAATTGCAGACTACGTTGCGACAAAAACTTATGTCGTGGCAGAAAATGAAGTCACAACAAAAGTTGTTATGCGTGACTTAATTGATCTTTGAAGAACAAGGAAGACGTCGCGACCAAGAAGTTACGTGGTGAAAGAAATTGAGGTTGCGACATAGAATTTTGAATTCGCGATGACATTAATCCTTTAGAAGAAAGAAGTCGCGACAACTTGACAATGTCTGAAAGATGCCTGATGTCGCAGCCTTAAGGACTTGTCTTACGGATAAATTCATGTCGCGGCAAGGGATAAATTGCCAATGGGTAGTTTTTCAATGTTGCCACTAAATTTAATATTGTGCCTCGGCTGAATTTAAGGCGCGATAGAGCATTAATAAATGAAATCATAAATGATCCACCATAATAACTGGATTACGACTGTTGAGAAACTCTTCCCCATTGTTATCTTCTTCCTCGATCACGAATTCAACTCTTAGTCTTCGCATATTCTCTGGATTAGATTTTTGCAAACCACTAATCGAACTTCCTCTAAAAACCTTAGATTCCTCGATGGGTGAACCCAGACTTTCGTCTCGAATACAGGGCAATCATGGAGGAACATGCTGAAAGCAGAAGGAGGCGGTTCATCGAGGAACACGAGAGTCGACAGTGCAGAGGGGGCAAGCATACAAGGGGAAGGACAAGGCGATGGAAGAAGAAGAAGATGCGTTTGTGTCAGAAGAGGCTAGTGTTAACATGCAGAGGTATTATGCTGATAAAGGGTTTGTTGGAGAGAGAGGATTCAGCAACCCTATTTCCCCTTTCAAGGAAATGATAGAACAACGAGGCTGGGAAAATTTAAGCACCCAGAGCACAGATATTCGCGATGGTCAGAATTCTACTCTAACTTGGTAGGAAGAAAGGACAACTCTGTAGTTGTCAGGGGGGTTTGGGTTCCATACGAGGCAAATGCCATTACTTGAGGTGTAATACGGGATGATGGCGGGCAAGCGCAGCTCAATTTAAAGTTGTTATGAAACCGAGCTGTAGAAGATTGTCGAAGATTGACATATGGTGGGTTCAATGGAATCAAAGAGAAAGGAGCACCCCAGAGACCATCGAGCGGGGATCTTACGAGAGGAGGCTAAGAGTATGGTTTTTATTTCACAGCGTCTGTGTTAGTTCCAACTAAGCATGTATGCACGATGTAAGGAACGAGCCACCATCATTACGTATGCAATACCTTAAAGGGTACAAACGCGTAAGGCAGTAATTGAAAATTCAATATTAGATACCATGAAACAAAAGAGAGTTTTGATCCCTCGTCAACAACATAATCACTAGGCTTTGTTTTGAAGGAATTTGAGGTGAAGGAACATGGGCGAAGAAGAGGTTCCCAAGGCTTCTGTTAACCACAAGCGGGGTAAGTAAAGGGACGAATTTGAAGAAAAAGGGATCATGGTGGAACGGTGCGGAAAGAAGAGAGGAGAATAAAAGACAAGAAGAGGACACTCTTCGGGTTGGGGATCAAGGAGAACAAAACCGGGGGAACACAGCGGAAGGGGAATACTTCCTATGTTTGAGGACTTAGAACGGATGAGACAAGTCCTATAGATTTTACCACCCATTTGTGACTCTTTGATGAGAAAGCAGGGGAATTCGAAAACCCGGGAAAGATCTAGAGGCAAAGGAGATAGCCAAATATGGAGATGCTCATTTCTATGCGAAAATGTGGAAGAGAGAGAGAAGAGAAATGGAGCATTCAACGAGAGAAATTCGGAGAAGATGTGTATGGCTGAATTGAAAAGAAGAGATCAACTGATGGGAAGAATGAGATAGAAAAGAGGAAATGTATGAAGCGAGTTGAAGAGAGGAGAGCGAAATGGGAGGAATTGAGCAAAAGGAAGAACATCTTAAAAGATCCTCTGACATCGAAGAAAATTTCAAAAAAGGAAATGGAGGGAAGAGACAAAGATCTCTTGAAAAGAGTACTTGACTTAGCCATGAATCATTCTCTGATAATCAATGTGATCGAGACTCTCAACTCCACGAAACTTATCAAGGAAAGGGATGCGAGAACAAAGGCTTGAGACAAAGGAGCAGATCAAAGGGGTTCAAATTTCTTTATATGTCATTGTTAAAAGGAGTTTGAGAAAGAAGATGTTAGATAGAGACAAAGTGCTTGATGACAATGATGCTTATAGAAGAAAAATAATTTGGAAAATTTGGATTTGATTAACAACAATCTATCCAAATTTTTTAAGAGAATCATGACAGAAATGGAGCGTACAATGAATACATTAGGTCAGAGGCAAGATGATTTGAATAAAAGAATTGATCCTCACCAATGGGCGGATTCTTGAAACGGATGGAGAAAGAAAGTGCAGTGAAGAAGAGGACATAAATGAAATTCCCAAAGTTCAATCCAAACACATGACCCTTGATGCAGGATCCTCGAACATATTTGCTACTTATCAAAAGAAAAAAACCTTCAAGCCCGACTCATCCATCTCTTCCTCATTCCCGGCTGTTGATTCTCGGCTTTTTATGCAATCTAATGAATAAAATCGAAATTTGTTTGATATTGAGTTGTTTGAAGTCAAATTGTGTGTTTACTTTTTGCTTTAATTGTTAGAAGAATAACAGTAGAAATAGATCAGTAATGAAAATGATGACATAGCATAGGTTAGTTGATTATAATATAGGATGAATGAATTAATTGAAAAAAATAATAATAATAATAAGGGCTAGTTGACCACGAGACAATTTAGTTGACATAAAAATTTGTGATTTAGTTTGAATTTTTGCTGATAAGTCTAGAATAAGGAAGGTTTTACAATTGAAGGAGACAAAACAATTTTCTTGGGGTTTGTGGTATGAGCAATTCAGTCAGGAACACATTTGGAAATAACACATCATTTAAATTCTCATCCATGATATGAGTCGAAAATCCTCGGGGTTAGTAGCAGGTTAATCCTTGAATTCTAGAGCTTGTTAGATTAATGATCAAGCGAAATCCTAGAGTGATACAATCAACGAGGAAATGTGAGGCCATTCTTGGAAAGTTTGAAAGGCCATTCTAATACCATCCCCTATTCATATGCTAATGCATACACTTTAGTTTAATTGAGCGAAACAGACCTTATTCTGAGAAGAAGCCAATGGAGACACTGACCCATTCTCTGAATCAATCCTCTAAAGAACTGTGATTACCAAGAACTGAGAGGAAGAAATGAAGTTTGGGGGAGTATAAATTTCTGAGGAACTCAAGGAGAAAATACAGAAAAAGGGAATGAAGAAGAAAAGATCTATATCAGAAAATACAACAGAAAAAGAAAGCTCAAGGGAATGGGTTTTGTCTTGTGGCCTAACTCTCTTGAACAATTAAGTTCTTAGGGGTGTTTCAACACCTAGTACCCTAATGCCATCTGGTATGGGAGTTACTAACCCAAAGTTCGCTAAGAGTGTTAGAAAGCCTAAGAAGGCAAAACATTTGCACTATTTACGAGAAGGTGACAAGAAGAAAATTTCCCAGGTTTGAATTATGAATGAGAAGTAGAACATACGATTTTGAATAGAAGAAAATCAAGGTGGTATCCCGAACCACGAGTTTTGGGGAGTTTATTAAAAGAAATTACAAGGAGGAAAAGGGACGACGAGATGAGTAAGAAAGGAAAAAGGAGTATTGGTAATCTTAACTAAAATTCCATCCGTCCTGCCCGCACCCAGGCCTAATATTCTGGCCAAGGCACGATTGATCTTGAAGGTTGTAATCACCTACGATAGTGGAGATCAATATGAACAACAAGCCTATGGAATTTGGAAAATCGGGGAAAAGATCAAAGCTGTGAGCATCTAAGGATTAATTGATATTAAGAAAATGAGAAAGAAAATCAACTCACTTTCGGTAGATAATTCTTTATCTTGTTTAGTAAAACAAATTCAACAATTTCGATTATGTATGCACGATTTGAGTAAAAGAAACTAACCTTTATGGACTTAAAGTGAATACAAAGAAAAGAATGCGAACAATTTCAATTAAATTGGTACACTCTTGCATAACAGAACAGAAAAATGTCCTTTTGTTTGAGGACAAACAAAATTTTCTTTTCTTTGCTTGGGGACAAGCAAAATTTTAAGTTTGGGGAGTTTGATGAGCTTAAAAGTCATCTATTTTTAGTCCATTTTTCAGATATATTTTTATCTAAAAAGACTGATTTATGTGCAGAAACATGGAATAACCAAAGCGTTATATAGCGGGAGAATTCCAAGAAAGAAAATTTTCTTGAGAAAAATGAGCGAGGAAGGTGGATGAGCGTTAATTATATAATTAGTGAAGCGATTTAAAAGCAGGAAGAGTATGCTGGGATGAAAGGACACGATATCGTGAAGCCCAGCGAAGCGACAATCGAATGCATATTCGAGGGTTACACTTGACAAAACTCAGTCATAAATGAAGCAATCGAAAAACAAAATGAAATTTGGGGCGAAAGAAGCTCGAGGAATTATTGATCGGGAATTGAAGAAGAAGACATGATGTCGCGACATGCGGATCACGGCCGTGACATCGACTACGAAGAGTCGTGACAACATCGACTCGAAGAGGTGACATCATTCGAGAGAAGTAGCGACGGCAATAGTGAAGAAAAGTGGCGGCCGACACCTGGCGGGTCGCGTGACAGATTTTCTGAGGAAGGGAAGTCGAGACAACGATGCGGTGCGGCGACAGCGGTTGTAAGAAGAGAAGGTCGCAACAACACCTAGATGTCGCAACATCAATTGCAAAGACGAGGTCAGCGACAACATCAAGGCGCCAGCGACATCAACTACGAAAGTCGACATCATTCGGTGGTGCGACAACATTAGTAAGAAGAAGGAAATCCGCGACGACATCAGTCGCGGCAGCCACTCTGAGAAAGACCGGCGACAACATCACTTGTCGCGACATCAAACCTCTACACACGTTAAGATCGCGGCGTCGCTTAAGGCATCGCGACATCGAAGCTCCACCAAAGACTTTATACGCCCAACCAAACAAGGCTTCTCGACGGGCGAGAACAGCGAGAGAGTCGCGGCGAGACTTCGTCTTCACGCGGCAGTATGAAACAAAGCTGGGCTAGTTAACTTGAAATCCTGATGAGGTGCGTGAAATTAGGGCCAAACTTGAGTATAAATACACGGTACGCTGTGAAAAGGCAGCTCTTGGCGGCTGAAGAAATCTGGGTTCTTTGAAGGCTCACAGTATTTTTTTTCTTTTTGTTTTTCGTTTTTTTCCATTTATTTTAGATTAGATTAGTTTGTATTTAACGTTCTAATTTTGATTTGAATGTTGGTATGAGATTGAAATTGAATCTGGATGTTTATTTCTTAAAATTACTATGCAGTTTGTTTGAATTCGGGCCAAATTTTGGGATTTCGAACACCCAGTTTCCGATTTACAGTGGTTTTCTTGATCAGCAAGCCATTGTATGGTATAATCAGTAATTTAGAAACCCAGCTTCCATTGAATTGACGTTATTGTCAGAAATAATCTTTCCTGCAGTATTTCATTCATAATAGCTGAACTTGGATGTTCGTCGACTTCTTTGGTTTGCGTGTTCTTGGAATTGGTGATTTGATCCTAGCATGCCACTCTTGAGGGTTGTTTGATACGATTTCAGAGAGAGCCCTCTGGGTGACAGAGAAGGCATTCTGAGAGTAAAGAAAAATTTCGGGAAGAGTATTTGAACGATATTGCTGATCTAATGCGCCTCACGTATATTTAAATCAATACATCCTCTTCTCAGCATGGCAAGAATAAGGTTAGTGGAGTTATAAATTTAAGTAGACGGAGAATTCACTACTCGGTCGAATAAGTGAATTCGATCCAGAGTGTTAGCAAAAGGATCTAATCAAGGAAAGAGTAAGCTATTCTAATTTTGAGGTGAGGAACCGGTATAATTTAACCTCTGACAATGACTCACTTGAAGGAGCTCGAGGTCTGCGAGTCCATGTTGTGGGTGAAGTATTGAGAAAGAAAAATACCGAGAGCAGGCAACTAGTTTTAAAATAGTTCACCACGTGACTGAGAGAAGCGATTAAGGTGAGATGATGAAGCGTAAGTATGGAGAGATCCGGTCACACTATATTGAAATCCTTGGACTAGTTCTAGATGCGTAGTTTTAGAAAACCAAAGATCTGATCTGAGGCTGTAAATTGATTCTTAACGATAGTGATTATTCCAATGGAAAACATTTGGGATAAATGCTGAAATCTAAATTTGTTTGTTTTGATATTTCAATATTCAATTCATTTTATTGTTTAAATCATTTTCTTTGTAATTGTTTCAAAACTTTAAAGCAAAATCTCACTATCGTGGTATCGTCGAATAGTATGGAGCTTAAGTAGTTGGGGTAGTTGATTGAAAAATTTTGAGATCTTTGTGGGATCGATATGCGGACTTAAATCAATTTTTACTTGTCGACCTGTGCACTTGCATTATCTTTGGATCAAAACCACGAAAATGGTTTACTCTTACAAAAAATATCTTTTAATCGAAATTGATAGCAAAACTCTGCTCAAGTTTAATGGTTTATTCTTGAGGATTGAAACTGATAGTCCTTGGGTAATAAGTCTCAAATTTGAATAGGTGTTTTGATCCATAACAATTTATTGATGTAGTCTTAACGAGTCGTATGGTATTGTTGGGGATTCGATAATAGTCCTTAGGTGATGATGTGTAAGAATTTGTATACATCTTTTGGTGGGTTAACAAGTTTTATGCGTTTAGGGGATTAGATAATAGTCCTTAGGTGATGATGTCATAAATTTGTATACATCTTTTGGTCCGGTTAACAAGCACACAATAGCAGCATGAATTTAAGTCGCGAGAAGCTCAAATAAATGAAATAATAAATAGCCCACAATAATAATTGAATTGCAACTGTTGAGAAACTCTCTTCATTATCATCTCTGAATGCAAAGCAAATTGACTTTTCATCTTCGCATCTTCCTGGTTTTCGATTCTTACGAACCCCTAATCAGAGAACTACTTCTAAAAAAAAAAAAAGCCTTAGATTTCTACAAATGGCGAACCTTGGAACATCATCCCAACCGAACTAAAATCATGGAGGAGTATACCAAACTCCAAGTGGGAAGGTCATCCGAACCTACAATGGAGAAACAATGTGCCTTTGGAACAATTTAGTCCAACCAATACTCAAAGAACAGAGAGGTGCCGCGGAAAAGAGTTGATACATCAAGCAGCTAAGATAGACAAGCTCGTCTCTAAGAAGCTTTAATCGAATAAGCACTATGTCGAAAAAGGGGTTTGTAGGAGAAAGGATCTAACCAACTTTCATCTCCCCGCTCAAGGAATTGATAGAGCAAAAGAAGGTGGGAAAAATTTAATGCACCAAAGATCCGGCATGTGCCAGCCGTTAGAGAATTTTACTCCAACCTCAGAGGTGAGAAAGGAGAACCCTCTGCTTTGTCGAGGGCTCAAAATTATATGAGCCGAGACTATAAAATGAAATGTACTAATGGAGTGGTCAAAACATGGATCCAAGTACAAGCAAAAGAGAAAGCGTACAACCCAAACCGTGAAAAGATAGCCAGAAAGCCTTGATGCATGTTGAAGGTGAAATGGGGTCAGGAAGAGGAGAGAAAAAAGATTATAAATTGTGAGATCCGATTTAAGAAGCAAAGTATGTTCTATTTTCCGGCTTCTGCTCAAGTTCCTACAAAGCATGTTCAGATAGTAAGGAGAACAGAAGCCATCATTCTCTATGCCATAATCGGGGCGGCTATAAGCTTATCGTCGGGGCTATTATTGAAAACCCAATAATGATATCATGAAGGAAATAAAGAGGGCCTCGATCCCACACTCAAGAACTAATACAAGGTTATGGTATCCGAGTCAGTGAAGGGAAGTTGCAGAAGAAGAAGAGTGCCCTCAAAGTTTCACCATTAACCTTGACGGGGTGCTAAGTGGGCCAAGAAATTAAAGTACATGGCCAAGTAATGCGCTGCATTCCAGAGATGAGGAGGAGAGTGTAAGACAAGAAGAGGACACCCCGATGGTTGAAAACTGGCAAAGGAAACAAAACTTAAAATGTCTTAAGGAAACACCTTTATTTTTGCAGAGTATTGGCTGGCGTATGAAAGAAGTCCTATATATTTAACTAATTCACCTGCCAAATTTCCACCAATAAGGAACAGGGATTTCAGAGAACTAGTACAAAGCTCTAAAGGAGCCCAGGAAAATAATCAAATAATGGAAAAGTCACTCATGCGTAAAAGTTTGGAAGAAAGAGAAGAGAAATGGAGCACTCAACGGAAATTCAGAAAATGTGTATGAAGTCAATCAGTGCTAAGAGATCACAAATGGGAAGAGGAACTGAAAGCAGAGTAGCGAGGAAATGTAAGGAAGAAGAGTTGAAGAGAAAATAGCAAATAGGAAGAGGAGTTGATGTAGCGGATATGATAAAAAAGATCTTAGAGTACCAAGAAGAAAAGTTCAAAAGGAACGGAGGAAAGAGATCGAGACTACTGGAAAAATCGCAGCCTTAGCCATGAATCATTCTACGACACCGCATGACCGTGACCTCAACCCTAAAACTCATAAAAGAAAGGATTCAGCAAGAGGCCAAGACAAAGGAGCAGATCAAGGGGTTTAAATTCCTCCATATGTCATTATTATAGGACTTCGAGAAGAAGATGAATTACATAGATAAAGTGCTTGATGACAAACATTATTTTATGGCAGGCCTGGTCGAAAATTTGGATTTGATTAACAACAATCTATCCAAATTTTTAGAGGTCATGATAGAAATGGAGCGTACAATGAACACATTGGGTCAAAGGCAAGATGATCTGAATAAGAAAGATCTCACCAATGAACTGCGATTGAAGAACAAATAGAAAGGGAAAATGTCAGCGAAGAAGAGATGTAAATGAAGTTCCCAAGCCCAACCTCAACCCGCTACCCTTGATCTGGATCCCCCAAACATCTTTGTTCCTCCTCAGAAAAGAAAAAAATAGACCTTCTCATTGATTTGTCAATCTCTCCCTCATTCCTATCCCGTTGTTCTCAACATTTGCACATTCTCATGAATAAAATCAGAAATTTGTTTTGACGTGGTTCAAGTCAAATCAGGTGTTTACTTTTCGCTTTAATCGCTAGAGGAATAATGTGAGAATTTAGCTCAGAATGAAAAATGCCTTATAGTATCATAATATGAGCTAGTTGAGGTAATTGATTAGATGATAGGATGAAACACAAATAGTTACAGAATAAGGGCTCAATGGCACATAATTGAATTTGAAACACAAAATTGCATAATTTACTGAATTTAGCCGATAAGTCCAAAGTTAAATAAAGTTATACAATCAAGGAGCAAAACATATTTTCGGGTTTAAAGCATAAACATGAAGCCAAAGAACTTGTGAACTCTTAGATAATGTAATTCCTCCACAACTGAAGTGAGCTTCATGACACTTAGGGTTATTCACAGCTAACAAAAAAGAATTCTAGAACTTGTTTGATTATTGATCAAGGCGAAACCCAGGTAGTCACAATCAACAAGAGATGATGTGGTGCCATCCCGTGGCGCCTTCATCATTGTTCTAGCTACCATTATATATGCTTCCGCATACAATCTTAGTTCCCGACCTTGAGCCAAAACACTTCCTATCTTCAAACAATACAATCTGAAAATCCTAAGCCATCCTTTATAACTAATCCCCAAAGAAAGAACCTCCGATTACCTAAGAACCCGCAAGAGGGAGGAAGAGATAAAGCTCGGGGGAGTATATTTTTGAGAACCAAAAGAGAAATACAAAAAGGGTGAAGAAAAAAAAATCTAGCGTATGATTACAAAATTAAAAGTTAAAGGAAGAAGTTTTGTCTTCAGGCTCAATTCTCTCGAACAATTGTTCTTAGGTGTTTCAACACCTAGTACTTAATGCCAATCGGTATGGGAGCTACAACCCAAAGTTCGGGCTAAGAGTGTTAGAAAGCCTTAAAAGACATAACATTGCACTATTCCGAATGGTTGCAGAGAAAGTTCCAACAATGAGAAGTAATAAAACAGAATTGAACAAACAATTTAAACAAGAGATCAAGATTCCCTGGCGATGAAGCTCAAAAATCAACAAAGAAGTCGCTGGTGCAAGGAAGGCAGCGCTGTTGGGAAGAAAAGAAGAAAGAGTCAAGTGGTCCAATCTAAAAGTTCATCCATCCTACCCATGACCCAAGCCTAACATTACAAGCTCCGAAAAGACCCGATTGATCTTGAAGGCCTGATTTACCTACACAAGGAGATCAATATGAACAAATTAAGCATATGGAATTTGTAATCTTGAAAGTGCATCAAACTCGCGGAAGGACCTCTTTAGGGTTAACTCCATCTACTAAGGCAGGAAGAAGACCAACCTACTTCTTCACAGATCAATTGATCAGACACAAAAATGCAAACTCAACAAATGTTAGTTTTATACACTGATTAGGAAAACTACACCTTCAATCGACTTAAAGCTAGACATAAGAAAAGAATGCAATTATAGTCTTCAATTAAATTGGTTATAACTGCAAAACAGAACAGAAAAATGTCCTTTTGTTTGAGGACAAACAATTTTCTTTCTTTGCTCGGGGGACAAGCAAATTCTTAAGTTTAGGGAGTTTGATGAAAGAAAGTCATCCATTTCGTTCATTTTCCTGATTGATTTTTATATAAAAAGACTGATTTATGTTTAGAAATATGGTAATAATCCAAACTGTAACCTGTTATGCAAGAGGGAATTCAAGACAGAAAGAGGAAATTTTTAAAGAAATGGAGTGTAAGGTGATGGAGTATTAATGATATAACTGGTCGAAGGAGTTTCAGAAGTAGAAAGGCGCACAAGGATCAAAGAATCGATGGTCGTGAAGCCTTGATAGCAAATGAAAATTATACTGTCGCGACTCACAAAACCTCACGCAATGTAATATAATGGAAGGCAAAAAAAGAGTCAATATTTAAACCCCAAGCCCAGCAACAATGAATCTGATGAAGAAGAACGTAATCATGCATATCCCTTTCGAGGTAGCTTATAGAATTTAAACTCAAGATGCTGGATATGAGGTCGGACATCAAATGGTCACTTACAAGATAAACAATTGATTGAATATTTATGTCGCTGAAGACCGAAGAGGTCACATATCAACATGAATGCCAGCCGCGACATCGCTTGCAAAGAAAAGAAGGTCAGCGAAGATTATTCAATGGTCGCGACGCTACCAGACCAAAAGAAGGTCGCTGATACATCGTCGCCGCGACATCAATTCGGAGAAGACTTGAGGTCGCCGACATTAAACAAATGGCGTCACGCTAGCGGCAGAGGTCGCTGGCCAACATTCGGGAGGTCGCGACATCCGCCGCACAGACTGTATGGTCGCACATCGGCGCGCAGTCGCGACATCAAATACAAAGAGCAGCATCGCATGGCAAGATAAAGCTACGCGACACTGCTGTGAAAAGGTGTCAAGGAGACATTTAGTCGCCGCGATAAATAGCTCCAAGAGATAATGATTTAATAAGTCACGAATTCTCAAACAAAGCCTCTCAAAGGAGCATAATCAAGACAATTTAAGGTCGCGACAAGAATCGATGTCGCGAAGCATCAATGTTCAACCTGACAAAGAATCAAGTCCAAAAGAGGTGATCGGGGCCCAGGGGCCCAACTTCGTAACCCTATAAACACGCAGTCGCCATCAAGGAACGCAGCCTGGGCGACTGGAAAGAGATCGTGGCACAAGGCCCTCGTGATTTTAATTTTCATTTTGTTTTTATTTTTAGATTAATTTGTTCTTATTTCAAATTGATCTGAATTTTAAATTGCTAAAAAATTTTAGCTGAATGCAAAATTCCCACTTAAATTATCACCGTTATTTGAATTTGATAAATTTTGGAATTCGAATTACTACCGTTTATTTACGCTGCTTTCTTGATCAAGAAGCTATTTGTGGATGTGGTGTAATCCAAAGGATTAGAAACCCACTTTTCACTGAATTGACGCTACTGTCGTAAATTCACTTTCCCCAGAAATTTTATTCTACTAATGCGAACTTTAGTTTAAAATCTACTTGTCGGTCTTGTATTTTCTATTATTGATCCCAATATCGTTGTCTCTATACCCACACCCGGATTGCTCCGCTCTTATTTCCAAGAGGCCCTCCTGAAAGACACACGAGAAGGCATTCCCGAGAGTGATAAACAATTTCCAAGGTATGCTAAACGATACTGCGGGATCTAGTGGTGCTCCCCGTGAAATTTAACCGACAAATCCTCCTTCTCACCTCTGGGAGGACTTGGTGAAACGTGGGTCATATTTATCAATTTGGGTTGCAGAGTTCGCCTCGATTCTAATAGTGGCCCTAATCCCGTATTAGCAAAGATTCAATCATATGAATGAGCTATTCTAATTTTGAGGAAGAGAAACTAAGATAGTGTAAACCCATGCAATGACTTAAATCTCTGAGCTAAGGTTTGCAAATTCATGCCAGGGGTATGAAGTATTGAAAAGAAAAATACCTTAACAAGGCAACCCATGAGATCAAAAGTAGCTTTATCTAACACTTTGTCTTCGAGGAGAACAAAGGAAGATTAGATAATGAACGGTGGGGTTTGGAGAGATCCATCCGCATCATCATATTCCTTTGACTAATGTGAATTCCAGTTCATTAAGCAAACGACAAAGGTAATCAGTAGGAATTGATGTTCACAATAGCCGTATTCAATGCCCCTTAAAAGATAACCATCGCCTAAATTTGTAATTTTATTATTTCATTCAATCTATTTGTTATTAATTCCAATTTTTGGCCATTATTTTGCGCTTTCAAAACTGATTCAATTGTTTAATGTGAGTCCAAATAGTATGATCGAGTAGTCGTAGTTGGTTCGAAATTTCGAGATCTCTATGGGATCGATATATGGACTTAAATCCACTTTATTACTTGTTCGATCTGTACACTTGCGTAATCATGGATCAAAAAACTGTGAAGAAATTCATTCAGTCTTAAGGAACCCATTTATAGTCGTGGTGATAATTGCAAAGAAATATAATTAACAAGTTTCATGGCATTATTGTCGATTGCATAAATAGTCCCTGCAATGGTGTGTCATAAATTTGTATATATCTTTAAATTCACTAACAAAGAGGGAATTTTCCTACTTTGGTTATTTTCCTAGTATAAGGCCATTTAATGGCTTCAGTTTTTAGAGGCCGTGATAGATCAGAATTTCAGTCCCAAATTTTAATGAAAGTGTAGGACTTTAGGAATTTTCGTGGATTGTTTTGGATAATACTGAATTTAATCGTTTTCGAATAGTTCGAGTTGAATTTTGATTGTTTTCTGGCATCTAAGAAGATTTTCTAACTGCCGCCGGATCGCTTTAGGTTTGGTTTGATCCCGTGATCGACGCTCTTTTGGGTTTTGTGGTGTGTTTTGGTATCACAGTAATTCGATGACGAATCGTGAAGGGACCAAGAGGTGCCTTGTTTTATATGGGTCCGAGATTTGGGCCATTTTGTGTGTTATTGTTGGAAAAATAAATAATATGATGTTGTGTGTAAAAATCATGTTAATATGGTACTGGGTTGACGTATTAATATGGGAAATTGTGATAAATGGAAATTCTATGTAGTAAATATAATTATTCGAGATTTATAAATGTTGCATGTAGCTCTTATTGTGCATATGGCATGACATAGCATGAAATGGCATGATTGCATTTCATATGCACTCCATTGCCATCACTGAAATGCATAGTAATCGTTATTCACCATTCTTAGTGAATTGCAGAGCTCGAAAATGGGATAAACGCCCAAAATCGAGAGACTAACCCATTTTATAAAAAAATAATACAATAATAAGAAGAATTTCATGTTTAGGTGAAGCTAATTAGGTAGATCCCAAAGCGAAAGACCCAAATTTTATTCTCGTCGACATATGGCAACGGCTGAAAGCTCATAAAGTGCCTAAGGAGTCGCTAAGCCTTACTGCGGAGACTCCTGGAATTTGCAACCCAAATAAATATACGAGATTTGATAAATTAAAATCGAGGGTTGTCTATCGATGTTTAAGTCAAGGTTGAAACACCAATGATCGATTTTTACACTCGCGTCGTGCGAGGCAGGCTCAGACTCGGCTTTGGGCCCAGGAGTATCATCTCATGATGATACGTAACATTCCACATGTGGATCATTATTTATATGGAATATGGTTTGATGTTTTATGTATGCCATTTCATGAATTTAGAAGGGAGCGTTACTGTGGAGAATTTTCTACTAGGCATTGCCTGCACCTCACAGGAACCCCTTCTAGCATGTGGGGTGTACAGGAGACCGCATCCGACGAGGCCGTGATTGCAAAGGAGGCCGACATGTGGCCTTGACAATACTTTTATAAAAAGTATTTTATGCAAAAAGAATTGTAATTAAATTCTTTTGGACTATTGTATAAATAGTCTGGGCATGTAAATATGGCAAGAGGGGTTGATCTGATCTCATGGACCTGAATTAAACGCTTTATTTTCATTTTAGATTTAATGTGAATGAACGGGTCTTTGTGAAAAGGATGTATATTAGTGATATGGACAGATGACTGTAGTCAATACTACTTCTATCGAGACCTGGACGGGTTATGATTATATTGTTATATAGGTTGTATGTCAAGTAGAGCTCCTCAACAAAGGATACTCGTCAATTTTTTTTTAAATATGGTTCCCCGAGCAATGGGGATGCAACAAAGGTGGTATGTGGTTACCCAAATCCATTAGGAATTCCAAATTTCGTTGACGGGTTGTCAACCCGACAACTAATTCTGGGGTGTCACAGCCAGACGTATTTAGTAAGCGATTACCTAGGAGCTCGAATGTGGGTATTCACTAAGACGGTCTCATACTATCTCGCCCTTTGTACCTAGGTATCAAGAGTCTAGGTACACAAGTACCGAGGGTTGATGGTGCCAGTTCAGATCATGCATTGTCAGGTGTTGAATGTTTCAGGCTTAATATGCTGTGTGATATGTGGTGATTTGCATGAATAATATGCAGATAGATCGTATATGGAACAATACGGTTAGAAAACATAACCTGGGTGGGTTCGAAAAACAAATGAAATAAGGATAGTTCGAACTGATCAGATGAAGTGTCCAAAAGTATACACCACTTATGGAAGATGAACGTAGTTCATGATGTTAAAGTCTATTAGTGGTTGCACGACACCATGGGTAGACTCCGAGATAGAATTTGAGAACCTCTATTGCTATCTGACACGCAGTGAGATGGCTAATAGAAAGAAAAGGATGTTCTGACGGGCGGCGAGTTATAACTCCAGACCACTAGCTTGACTGCACCTTCAGAGGTCGCAGGTTATCATGACTGTACCCCTTATGTGCAGTATCGCCGCCACCACCAGATGTTTCTGTGCAATTAGGAACTAAGGGGGTGGGGGAGGGGTTGGTTGTGAACCCTGTGAGCTTCGAGGCATACTGATCCTCTCTGTACCCCTACGAGGAGGAGACCCGATGGTGGTGGGTCATTGTTTTCGACTTGTTAGAAAGAATATGGGCGCTAGTGTTAGGAGGAAGGAGAATCAATATTCTTCTATTTCAGAAGAAGCAAAGACTTCGCTTAAAGTGGATTTCGTGACGCCACATCGCTTTCTGCGGCCAAGGCCAGTCACGATAGTCAAATTAGAGTGGGGTAGATGACATGCTACCTAGCCTCATGAGCCCGGGCACATGAAACAGATCACAATGAGTGTGGATCCCGAATTGGTGGGATAACGCAGTCCCACCATTAGTGGACAGCGCGAACACAATTTGTTCCTTCTCACCCTGGGCGCCGAGGGACCAAAGACGCCTTGGTGGTGTCGTGAAGTAGGCGCCTTCGCTACATAGGAGGTGCCGTAGAGGGCAGTGGTATGGGTCGGGGACCTAGGGCGTGTGTGTGAACTATGGTACCTGGGCTAGCATATCGTGGATTGAGTGATATATATAAGTGCGTTTCGGCTCTCACACTTCTTGATCAAAGTGGTTTGACTGAGTTAAGATTACACTTCGTATTTCATGTTTTATTGATGCATAATGTAGGGTTTGGAGGGTTGAAACACCTTGGAGAAAGAAGTAGGTGCTCGTGTGGTTCAACCTCTGAGGCTGAGGTAGTGTTGATCGAGATATATCGCGGGATTGTAAAGTTAGAATCTTAGGTCTATTGATGGACATGAGGTAAACGGATGACAACATTAAAGATTGCGCGTGATATCAGACACTGCAGAAGCATTCAGTTCGGAAATGTATATCTTTGGGATCGATGATTGTTTTCTGATGTGGAGGATTCGCCTACACAATAGTCGTGTGACTTTTCGGGAGAAGCTTATGATACTTACCCCCTAGAGCCGTTCACATGACTCGGATGGAGTGGGCGATTGATGGAGTTGGCTAGCAAGCCTTACCACCACTGAGATAAGGGAGACGAGATTTGATCTACCTTAGGTGGTTTTCTTGCAGTATGAGATGTCTTCAGGATTAAAACTATGCTCAGGATTTACTAAAAGGCTTACGAGGGATGTGTGAAGGGACTGTTATGGGTGAGATTGCTTAACTGATGTTTTGTTTTCTTCTGTTCTCGGATGCAGTGAAGACATAAGAGTGAAGGATAGTCATCTTACTGTTTGGGTGAATGGAGATAATATTAGACGAACACCCGGAAGATATTATAAAAGCTCAAGTTACATTTGAAGGAAAAACCAAATGTGTGCAGCATTAACTAAAATTAGAATCTTGGTTGGGATTCTAGTTCTGAGATACAAATGTCATGTTATTGAAAGACCGGTGGTTCTGTTTGAGATCCATTTGAAAGGCGCTAAAGTCTACCAAGATAGACAACCATTGTGGAGTTATCGTGGTTCAGGGTTAGGGATGATGATGAGCGGATTGAAATAGATTCTGTGAGTGGTGATCAACATTCAGTTCAAGTGATACTGCCCTTCGGGATCGAGCTTGGGATGCGGCATTAAATGCGGACAATGCGGCAGGGCATAGCCTGTTGGATCAGTTGTTGTAGTCTTCATTAGCGAACTATCATAGTTCAATGTGTTCTGGTTGAGAGGAGGAACGTGGGATATGGGGTTCATTGTTTAAGGCCCCTCGGGGGGGCCATGGGTTTGACGACTTGATGGACTCTTTGAGTAGAGGTTATTAGATATGAAATTCAAAGAAGCAGATTGACTGATCTGTCAGATAATGTGTCAATGAAACCTTAATAAAGTAAGTATGAGTGGGAGATGCCAAAAGTGATCTTCTAGATACACGATTTCTTGGGATTAGCCAGGAATGCAAGGAGGTTTGTAGAGATTTCTCAGGCTAGCGGCACCTATGACTAGGTTCTGATGCATTGGGAGTGGGTTTGGATGGATGGACTTGTGTGAGGGGCATGCAAGGAGTTGAAGAAAAGAAGGCTTACTTCAGCTCCTATTCTCATAGTCCCGGAATAGGGACAGAGGTACACGGTGTACTATGATGCCTCTAGGGACGGAGTGGGATGTGTCTTGATGTAGTCCGGGAGGGTTGTGGCTTATGGTTCAGAACTGACTAAAATGTCGTGAAGCGAATTACACACATGATTGGGTTGATGACGCTGCCTTCAGATGCTGAAGACAGAGCCCAGTACCACTATCGCATGTAGTGAGCGGTTTGATATTTCTTCCTTGGAGTCACGAGTATATGGCCCCACAGCGGGACCTCAACATGAGGATGCAACGCCTTAGTGGATCGATATCTGGAGGATTATGACTTCATGAATTAGCATCTGATAAGAGAAAATATATGGGTGATTAATACGCTCAATCGGAAGTCCGCAGCGGGACAGTGGATGGGGTGTTTCCAAAGAGTGCGAGATGCTCTAGGCGTAGGACGATTTAGGCTGCGATACGGGGCTGGTGTCGGGCTCAGGGAGTACTAAGGAGTTTGGTAGCTATGCCATCCCTACTGAGCAGGGTGATTGTGTCCCAAGGACAAGACGTAGAGATATCGTCCATCGAGGGGATAAAACAGATAGCCAGTGCAGTGAATGAAGGCTGGAGACCATCCATTCTGAGATGGAGGTGGGGTGCCGATATAGGGGACGAGTTGTGGTTCCCTAGCGGATCGATTTGAGAGAGGAGGAGGCAGGCAAGGGAGTTCCAACGCTCTCGTTTGTTTTGTCGTCAGTGGCACGGTGGTGAGATCTTTGTGCCGAGTGTGTGCAGAACGGGATGAAGCGACACGTTGGAGATTCCCCTTGTGGCCGTGTCTCACGTGTCAGCAGTATGAGTATAAAAAAATCGGTAGAATTTCACTCCAGCCATTAGAAGTGGGCGAGACAATGGGGACAGTATCAGATTAGACATGTTGCCCACCTTTCTGTTGGGCGGGCATTATGGGTTATAGTGGGCCCAGCTCACTAAGAATCGACACACTTTCTAGCGGTCACGAAGACCCTGGCACATTGGGATTGCTCTGGGTTTGGGCTGTCTTCGTGAGATTATGCGGATACATGGAGTGCCGATCTACATCGTATCGGACATGGATCCAATTCGCTGAGCAGCATTTTTGGAAGAGTTTCCAAAAGGCCACAAGGACATAGTTGACGATGAGCACAGCATTTCATCCTCAGACAGATGGTCAATTGGAGAGGACCATAAAGATTTTAGAGGACATCGGGAGATCGTGGGATCTGAGATTGCTGTGAGGAGCATTTGCCCTGGGTGGAGTCGCTCTGACAATAGTTATCAGGCGAGTATTTAGATGGCACCCTATGAGGCTTTATATGGGAGGCCATGTCGATCCCCGATTTGTTGGAAAGAGGTGGGAGAGAGTTCCATCACTTGTATGGATCTAATTAAAGACACCTCAGAGAAGGTGGGTTTGATACAGAATCATCTTCTTACGGCTCAAAGTCGGTAGAAGAGCTACGCAGACAGATGGCGTCGACTTCTAGATTTTGAGGTTGGTGATCACATATTTTTGAAGATGATGTCTAAGAAATGAGTGGTCAGATTTGGCAAGCAAGGGAATTTAACGCCAATGAATATTGGGCCTTAGAGTGCCACTCGAGGGTGAGCACGGAGTTACACATATCGATTTGAAATGGCGCTGGGACTGATAGCTCCATGTGTCCATGAGGTGTTCCATGTCTCCATGCTCCGGAAGTAGTTTCCAGATCCAATTCATGTAGTGGATTGGGGAGGGAATTGTCGTTGATACTGATGGGACCTTCGAGGAGGGACTAGTGCGTATCTTGGATACGGGATCGGGGTTTTTGAAGGCTGGGAGGGGACGTGGGTTCAGTAAAGTGTTGCGACCGGCAACACCCAGGGAGTAGAGGGGTAACGTGGGAGACACAGGAGGACAGCTAGGCTATATCCTTTCCTGGGACAGTGCGTGGTCTAATATTTGGCATTCAAATATTACTGCATATGTGTGTGTTTGTGTGTGCTAGTATGTGTGAATTTCGAGGATGAAATCTTTGTTAAGGGGGGAATAACAAGACCCAGGGAAAATTAAATTTCAAAAATGACAAAATGATAATAATGAATGACCAAATTGCCATAATGGTTTAGGAGCGTGCGAAAAATTCTCTAGATCTCGGATAATGACGGGAAAACATGGACAAGTTTTGTATCTGCGGATCTAGTGACGCAGAAAGGATTTTGTTAGTTTGGGATTAGTCAGGGATATTTTCACGATTAGTACGGAGTGGGCGACTAGGTGTCGCTAAGACAACTTTAGGGACAAGATTTTAAATCATGGTTAGGAAATGGCTTAAGCTAAGTTGTTTAAAATAGAGATTAGACAAAGAAATAAATTATGCAGGCGAAACGGACCCAAAATGGGATGGGACATATCAAAAAAAAATAAGGACAAATAGAGAATAAAAAGGATGAGTCAAAAGGAAATGGTAAAAAAGTTAAAAAATGGGGAGAGGATGGAGGCGGAGGAGGAGAGGGCCGCTTTTCTTTAAGCTTCTCTCTAAGATCTACGAAAGGGTGGACCGTGGGGTTTTTGTGTGAAGCTGGAGGTGAATGGGATCCACGTCTAGAAGTTACACGGGGGTACCAAGGATCTTGGGATGGATCAGAAGCTTCACGAGGTAGGAATTTTCCTACTTTGGTTGACTGTTTTTGAGATTCATTTAATAGCTTAAAGGTTTTCTTAGAAAGCCGTGATAAACCAGTAAATTTTAAGTCCCAAAATTTTAGTGAAGTGTAAGGAAATTACAGGAATGTTTTGAGCGATCTGGTTGAATTCATGTTGTTGTGGAAAATTAAGGTTGAGCCACCGGGGCCCATTTTCAGACGATTCGAGACAGGATTACCTGGGCTGAGTGCTTTGGGCGAGTTAGGAAATTTGTGATTCAGCGGGACACGGTTTATCCAGGGCAGCGACAATTCAGCTGGGTTTTTGTGAAGATTGTTTGGACATGAGATGGTTGATGTGAACCGTGAAGGGACCAAAAGATGCTGTTAAATGGGTCGAATTTGGAGCCGGTTGGCCATTTGTTGGTTATTATTTGAAGAAATATATAGCATGATGTTGTGTGTAAAAATGTCATGTTAATATATACTTACTTGATGTAATTAACCTTAAAAATTATGATAAATAAATTATATATGTAAATGAAAATATCGATGTTAAAGAGATTCCTGAAATAACAGATATATTATATTAACATGTGGCATGACATAGCATGAAGCCAACATGAATTGCATTTCATATGCAGTCACATGCGCGATAGGTCGGGCGTGGGATTGGCACGCCAAGTTATGTTGGCCGGGGGGCTGGATTGAGATGTGGCGGTGAGCTTCGGAGGGACGTCCAGAAATCGGGAACTCGGGACTAAAAAATGAATAATAATATTTGTATGTGTTAGGTGAAGCCCAGATGGTGGCGCTCGCCCTGGGTAGAAAAGACCCAAATTTTTATTCTTGGTCGGACATATGTATCCAGCCCGATGGATTCTATGGGAGTGGTGAAGTGGAAACCGCGTGGACCGAAGTACTTAACCCAAATAAATACAGGATTGATGAGTTCGTGGGATGGTTCCCAAGTCATTGGAGCAGAAACACAATGGCCCGGTTTTCACGCCCAGTGTTGCGGTGTGAGGGTCGGTCGGGACTCGGGGGCATGGGGATCTCATCTCGCCATGACCGCGGAACATTCCATAGGATTCCATTGTTTATATGGAATATGGTTTGATGTTTTAATAATGCCATTTCTAAAATTGTGCATTCACGGGAAGTAGCCATTGGGGATAATTTTCTATGTATGGGGTGTGTGATTACCTACCAAATAATGCTATTTTACACCCTTACTATCTAGGGTTTTGAGCACTTTGTGTGTGTACTAATCGCGAGCAATTAACCCGGTTGGCACATTAAGGTCCTAGCTTTACTACTAATCACATTTGTGGTACAGTAGGGTATGAGGGTTGGATTGGGTTGGATGCTGTGTGATGCTGAAATCAGAGTTGAATTCGAGGCGAGAGGCCCCAGAAAGGAGAAAGAAGCGAGCATAAAGAAGCGAGAAAGGTTCCCTTGGCCGTGGAGGGGTTAGGATGTGTTTATTAAAAATTAATTCATTTACTCATGGGTGTTGCATCATTCATGAATTTTCATAGTCTTTGCAAATTTAATCTACTTCACCGATTTGACTTTGTTAAGCCAACATTTTGATTTTCCTAAATTACCCTTAATGTAATAGTAGACTTAATATATTTTTAATTTCTCATAGCTAGGAGTGTATATAAGCTCCTGCTACTGCTTGTAACGGTTCTTGTTGATGATCAATATTTTTCTTGGATGGAATTTTCCCGCTTCTCCCAGTTTCTCATTTTCTCTCGCTTTACGGGGCATGAGCACCTGGATGGCCTTTCGAGGAGGATGAGTGATAAAACACCGCATCCTTGAAGGAGGGCTACTAGGCTACGGTCTGGGAAGTAGCGAGGTTTCTCATGTTTTTGCATGCATTTATTGACATTTGTCTCTATTTTTTTTCACACTAAGTTCCAACCCCTTTGATGTGAATGACCGTGCTGGCAATCTTATGGGGTTCGTGGATGCTTATTCTTTAGATCCTTTGAGATTCGTTAGTTGCAATTTATTAGTCACTGTAAGATGGGTCGGGGAGTTAGGTTTTCACTGTCTAAGAGCATTAATGCTCTATAAATGCCATCTCTCAAAAGGAAAATTATTAGGGTTTAGGTTTTATAGCTAAATGAAGATCCGGTTCAGGAAATGACTATAGGTCATCATACGCCAGCCAGCGAGGAAATGGACCGAACCGCTCGGTCACATGAACCAAACCCCGATCTTTGATGGTTCAAGGAGTCCTCTTTTATGTTTCACTTCACTTTATTTTCAGTTTTTCCCACCACAAAAAAATCCACTGTTTTTACAAAAGCCTCAAATCCAAATTGAATTCACCATTTTGGCCTTAACTGCAAATCATTTGGGCGAAGAAAACATGTCCCTATGTTCGACCTTAGAGCCACTATACTGCAGTAGCCATGCTACAACATAGGAGGAATTAGGTTATAAATTTTGTTGATTCCAGACAACCCTCCGTGCACCACGAATCAAATGGCGCCGTTGCTGGGGATGGTGCCTAAGTGCAAATGATGAGCTGTTGAACACTTGTGACCCTCATCACAAGTATTTGTGAACTTTCATCTCCTTTATTTTCCCTAGCAGTTCACTGCTAGATTAAATTGATTAATTTACTAGCCATAAACAAATTTTTTTAGCTAACAGTAACCTTTTTAGTAGCCGTGTTTTTGCTTCTTGTTGGTGTTCTGTGTTGTTCACGTAGGAGTTTATGTACCAGTGGGATAGGTTGACAACCTGCAGTCAGATATTGCCCAAAAATTTGACAACCTACAATATTCAATTTCTAGGTTGACTAACCGATGGCAGTGTAAGAAAAGGAAAATTTCCTCCCGGACCTGCCCAATCCCTGGGGGTGCATCAATTGAGCTCTTCAAGTGAGACACCTCCGGGATGGATGAGAATCAAGCGGTAATCACTCTACGGGAATGGTAGCGAGGTTGACGTTGATCACGGAAACCCGATCAGAAGAGGCCGCATGAAAAGAAGCTGAACCAGAGAAAATTGTGATAAAAGAAGATGCAGTGAAGAAGAGCACACCACCTCCACCTTTTCCTCTAGCACTGAAAATCAAGAAGAAGGCTATCAACCAAGCTGAAATCCTAGAAGTGTTGAGGTAGGTGAAAGTCAACATCCCCCTATTGGACATGATCAAGCAGGTTCCAACTTATGCAAAATTTTTAAAGGACCTGTGTACAGTGAAGAGAGGGTTAAATGTTGACAAAAGGGCCTTCCTGACAAAACAATTTAGTGCCATTATTCATTGCAAGACCCCAGTGAAATACAAAGACCCGGGCTGTCTTACCATCTCGGTGAACATCGGGGGAATTTGTGTAGAGAAGGCACTGCTAGACTTGGGAGCCAGTGTCAACCTGCTGCCTTATTCGGTGTACAAGCAGCTGGGTTTGGGAGAATTGAAGCCCACCACCATCACATTGTCCCTAGTATACAGATCCATAAAAATCCTCAAGGGCACTGTGGAGGATGTTTTGTCTGGTGGACAAAATCTGCTACCTGTAGATTTTGTAGTGCTTGATCTGAGAACCGATTCTGTGGGGTAACTATGTGCCTAATTACGGGAAGGCCATTCTTAGCCACCTCCCGTCTGAATTATCAATTGTTGAAATGGAGTTATGCAACTTACATTCGGGAACATGACTTTAGAAGCAATATCTTCCATTTGAGCAAACGACATATGCATGCGGTGGAAGAGGGTGAGATGAGGTATGTAAACTATATTAGAACTTATGTTGATAGACAACATGATGTGCTGATTGAGGAGATGTCTGATTTGTCTGAAGAGTTGCAGGAAACCCAGGAAATGTGTGTTGTACATGGACCATGGAGAAAAATAGAAGAAATCCTGCCTCTGCTTATTGAGGAAGACAAGGAAAAAGAAAGAACCAATGAGCCTCAAAATTTTGACCTCAAGCCTCTGTAGAGAATTAAAGTATGCATATTTAGAAGAAAATAACCAATGCCCAGTTGTTATCTCTTAATTGCTCAATGCCTCATAGGAAAGCAGTCTGCTAAAAGTCCTCAGGAAGAACAAACAGGCTATTGGGTGGAAAATTTCTGATTTGAAGGGAATCAACCCTTTAGTTTGCACCCATCATATCTATCTAGAAGAAGAGGCAAAACCAGTGAGACGGCCGCATAGGAGACTAAATCCACATATGCAGGAAGTAGTACGTGCAGAGGTTCTTAAACTAATACAAGCCGACATCATATACCCCATATCCGATAGCACTTGGGTGAGTCCAACTCAGGTTGTGCCAAAAAAATCTGTGGTGACCACTATACGCAATGAGAAAGGAGAAGAGGTGCCCACCCTCCTTACTACAGGTTGGAGGGTATGCATTGATTACAAGAGGCTAAATGAAGTGGTAAGAAAAGATCACTTCCCATTACCTTTTATGGATCAGCTCCTTGAGAGAATTTCTAGGCACCCCTTCTACTACTTTTTGGATGGTTATTCAAGCTACTTCCAAATCGAGATCTCAGCAGAGGACTAAGAAAAGACTCTTCACCTATCCATTTGGGACTTATGCTTACAGGAGGATGTCTTTCAGTCTATGCAATGCCCCTGCCACATTCCAGAGATGCATGCTCAATATTTTTAGCAATTTGGTGGAGCGCATTAAGGAGGTCTATATGGACGACATCTCAGTATATGGGGGTAGTTTTGAAGAATGTGATCAACGAAGCGTCTGAGAGGTGCATTAGAAAAATTTGGTGCTGAACTGGGAAAAATGCCATTTATGGTCCAGCCAAAGGGATTGTCTTTGGGACATATCATATCCAACAGGGGAATTGAGTTTGATAAGGCAAAAATTGGGCTAATTTTTGAACTCCCTTCTCCCACAAATGTGAAAACTGTGAGACAATTTCTTGGGCATGCAGGCTTCTATAGGAGGTTCATCAAGGACTTCTCGAAAATTGCTAAACCTCTTTACAAGCTGCTAGAAAAGGATGCAAAATTTGCATGGGATGAAGACTGCCAAAGGAGCTTTGAGGAGCTCAAAGCCTACTTAACCACTACACCAATAGTGAGGGCCCCCAATTGGCAGTTACCTTTTGAAGTCATGTGTGATGCAAGTGATCTTGCCATCGGAGCAGTTCTCGAGCAAAGAGAAGAAGGGAAACCTTATGTGGTCTACTATGCAAACAAAACTTTAAATGAGGCATAGAGGAACTACACTACCACAGAGAAAGAGCTGCTGGCAGTGGTCTATGCCTTGGATAAATTTCGTGCATACTTGGTGGGGTCAGACATCATAATTTTCACAGATCATTTAGCTTTGAAGTACCTCCTTACCAAGCAAGATGCCAAGGCTAGACTCATTAGATGGGTCCTTGCATCTCCCGAAAATTCAGCACATAGATCAAAGATAAAAAGGGAGTGGAGAATGTTGTAGCAGATCATCTTTCGAGACTAACCATAGCACACAACACCCACAACCCTCCAAGTAATGATGAGTTAACTGAAGAGTCACTGCTACTAGTGGAAAATGCCTCATGGTATGCTCACATTGCTAATTTCTTGGCAATAAGAGAAATATTAGTGGAGTGGAAGGCATAGAACAAGAAGTTCTTCTTTGCAAAATCCATTCCTACTATTGGGAGGAACCCTTCTTGTTCAAATATTGTGCTGATAAGATTATTAGAAGATGTGTGCCTGAGGTAGAGCAATGAGGAATACTCAATCCTTCTCATAGAGAGTGCATGCTGGAGAAATTACATTTGCTTCAGAAGGAGCTGCCATGAAAGTACTTCAATCTACGGGTTCGATTGATTCTTTCTTCAAGGACACCCACAACATATCTGAGAATGTGACATATGCCAAAGATTAGGAAAGATCTCTCGCCGTCACAT
Organism: Tetrastigma voinierianum; assembly: GCA_016808115.1. Taxonomy (NCBI): domain Eukaryota; kingdom Viridiplantae; phylum Streptophyta; class Magnoliopsida; order Vitales; family Vitaceae; genus Tetrastigma; species Tetrastigma voinierianum. Next base: position 325,960 of record JAEQBH010000288.1, read on the forward strand.
GATGCCTCTAAACCCAATTTTAGTAGTTGATTTATTCGATGTTTGGGGCATCGACTTTATGGGGCCATTTCCGGTTTCTTTTGGATACATATACATATTGGTGGGGGTTGACTATGTGTCTAAGTGGGTTGAAGCAGTTCCATGCATAGCAGCAGACCACAAGGTGGTGCTTAAATTCCTGAAATAGAACATTTTCTCCAAATTTGGAATCCCTAAGGCCATAATCAATGATGGAGGTTCACACTTTTGCAACAAACCTTTGAAGAGCCTCTGACTAAATATGGTGTAAAGCATAAAGTGGCCACCCCTTACCACCCTCAGACTAGAGGTCAAGTTGAGCTCGCCAACTAGGAAATCAAGACCATATTGATGAAAGATGTGAACTCTAACAGGAAAGACTGGTCTCTAAGACTGCTGGACTCTTTATGGGCATACAAAACAACCTTCAAGACTATTCTTGGAATGTCTCCCTATCGCCTAGTTTATGGGAAGGCATGCCACCTGCCAGTAGAGATCGAATATAAGGCATGGTGGGCAATAAAAAGGCTGAACCTGGACTTGGAAAGAGCTGGCCTCAAGAGGTTTCTTGATATCAATGAGTTAGAAGAGCTGCGAAATGATGCCTACTTGAACTCAAAGATTGCAAAGGACAGATTGAAGAAATGGCATGACCAGTTGACGGCTTGCAAAAATTTCAAGCAAGGGGACCAAGTGCTGCTTTATGACTCCAAGCTCAACCTCTTTCCGGGCAAGCTCAAGTAAAGATCGACCGGTCCATTCGTCATCCATCAAGTTTGTCTAAAAGGAGCAGTGGACCTGTTAAATTCCAAGGACAACAAGATATTCAAAGTCAATGGCCAGAGTCTCAAGCCTTATGTAGCACATTTCACAACAGACGAGGAGGAGCTCCCCTTCCTTGATCCTTCATAAGTCTGAAAAACCACCTTGAGTGGGCTTGGTGTCTACAGAGACTCAAAAAGCCACTCCATATAATTTTAGATTCTTGTTAATCTATTTCAATTCTTATATTTGTTCTTTCATGTTTTCGCTAGCCTTAGCTTAGTTTTTATTTTAGTTTTTCAATTTCTTATGCTCATTTTCATTTTGTTTGGTGTTCTGTTTTGCAAGTGATGCTAATATGGGTGGTTGAATTTTGTAGTTTGAAGGCCTGAATTTTCACTGGGCTGCAAATTTCGCAGCCACTGCGAAATTTCGCAGTGTGCAAAATTTACCGCCCTCGTCCCTTCAGTCTCTGCCTATTCATCGTCTCATGGCTTTTCAATTCCTGCAACTCCAGTTTATGTCTCCCCAATTTTTGAACCTTGGTTTTTAGTGTCCATTCATGGACATTAGTTACTCTGAGCCTTTCACCTTCCCTAACCCTTATAAATATCCCTAACCTCCATTCTATTTCTTTTCAAACCATTTCCTGAATAAGTTCTCTGGAGAAAACCCCTTTCTCCTCCATTCTTCTTCTCTCGCGCTCCTGATCAGCCATAGCGAAAGGCCATGGTGAGCACGATCCTCCATTTAGGCCAGTGAGACATCTCCACCGCAGGCTGCCGCCAGCCCATTACGCTATTGACGGTTGAGGCAGCGCAGCCGTGCCTCCTCTAGTCGCGGGGCATGCGCGCCTCCTGCCGGATTGCGACCCGTGTCCCTTGCCCCGGTTCCTCCCTGCTTCTCCCATGTATGACACGGCGCGTTGGCCACCTTCCTCCGTCTCCTCACACCTCGGCTGCCGAAGGTTCCCACCTCGAGAGGGCTCGGACGTCGAGCCGGGTGAATCTTCCACCTCCCGGCCCCAAGAGCCTCCTTTATCACCACCTTAGGGCCCAGCCCCTGGCAGCCCTCAGGACCTGTCCCTTAGCTCTCTTATCCGAAGGCTCGCCCTATACTATGGCCCTATTCCGGGCAATTCGGATTGTAGTGCCAAGGACCTACACGATGAGATATATTATGACATCCTGCTTTTGCCGCCTCTCCAAAGCTCAGAGACTCCATGCGGCTTGTGCACCAGTACTCCCTGGAGCCTTTCATGACTCCACACATGTTTTTCTACCCCCTTGTGATCGTCTAGTTTTACCACACTATGACATTGATGAGTCAAAAACTCATTGAATTTTTAGTCCATTTTTCTGATTGTTCTTACAAGGTAATTGCTTATTTTTATGCAGAAATATGTACTATTTACCAAATTTCTATTTTACATAAATTATTGGAAGAAATGAAAATTCCAACAAGGATTAGAAGTGAAAAGAGTTCAATGTCAATGGAGTCCGCGACCAGGAGAATCGAGGTCGCGACCCGAAGTCATACTGTCTGTTTGTTGAGATAAAGGGAGGATTGCGGGGAGCCGAGAAAAAGGGCTTCAAGGAAGGATTCTATGTCGCGGCACTGTTTTGAGGTCGCGACATAAAAAGAAGACATTGTTGGTCGCAACAGAAAATGGATGTCGCGACCAGGAAGGAATGATGAAAGGACTTACAAGTTCCTTACCAGGAAATTTAAGGTTACGACAATAATATAAGTTGGAGACTCCAATCAAGGTCGTGACCAGGTATTTATGCCGTGACTACATTTAAGCAATTGGGACAAGAGCATAGGTAAGAAGAGCCACCATCATGTCGCGACACAATTTCTAGGTCGCGACACAGAAAGAAGACATTGTTGGTAGCAACAGAAAATTGATGTTGCGACAAAAATTTAAGCTGAGGATACCAATCGAGGACGCGACCAGGATTTTATGTCGCGACATAAAAATGAACTGAACGGTTAAAACATGTTGCGACTAAGTATGAGTTACTACAACAAAAACAAAGTAAGAAGGACCACTACTCAGTCGCGACATACTTTCTAGGTCGCGACCAGAAAAAGAAGATGAATTGATGGGAAATTATTGTAAGTCAGAAGTGAGGTTGCGATAGGATGGGAAGAATTAATGTCGCGACATGATTTTAAGGTCGCGACATAAATTTCATCAAGGAGAAGAAACAATTGATGTCGTGACCTAAATCCCATGTCGCGACAAGACAATGAAAAGGCAAACAATTTTAAGTCGCAACATGAAAAAGGGAGTTGTGACCAAGAATTAGTTGCTGACAAAAGAAATGAGGTCGCGACACATAATGCAGTGAACAGCAAGGCAGCCAGGTCGCGACATAGAATTTATTAAAGGGTCATAAAAACGTGGTCGCAACCAAGATCAATATAGCTGGCAACAGAAATGATGTCGCGACATGGAATTGAGGTCACGACAAATATTTCAGGAAAAATGAAGAACAGTCATGTCGTGACACACCGTTTTGAGGTCGCGACAGGAATTGCACTGATTAAAGAAACTACTTAGTCGCGACCTAATGACGACGTCGTGAAAATAAAATAAAGCGGTCGGCGAGTTTAGTCGACTGCTTGAAGGCTCGAAAGCGAGATAACGTATGACGTAAGAAAGGGCGATGACTAAGTAAAGAAATGACAACATAAATGAGGTCACGACTTCAGATGGTCGTGACATAGAAATACGATAAGGCGAGGAGAAGTGAGGTCGCGACATGAATTGAAGTCCACGACACCAATTCTGAAACAAGAAGAATTGCGGCGGGGTTTCAGCATACAACTAACATGTCGCGACCACTAATCAAATTGTAACTGAAGAAACAAGTCACAATAGATAACATCAGGTCGTGGCTCAACAATTACAAGTACAAGTGAAGAGAGGTAAGTGACCAGTTCCTTGGGGATCACGACCGACTACGACAAACGGACTAGGATTTTGCGATAAAATGACTTACGGGTGTGACCCGAAAATAGTGGTTGGGCCATTGAATTCAAAGAAATCCACCTGGAGCCTTAGAATCAGGCCCAATTTCTGAAGGTTATAAATAGGCGTATATAGTTTTAGTAAATCAGCTTCCGTTTTTTTGAAACCCATTTTTATGGGAGGAGGAGGAGGAAGACTCACTGTATATTTTAGAACATAATTTTTTTCTTTCTTTTCTTCCTTTTCTTTTCTTTTTCTGGATCTGAACTAGTAATCTGTTAGAATGTAAAAGCTGGATTTAATTTTTATTCTCTTTTCTAATTACGACCTGGAATTAATGAAGTTCAAACAATTTTTGGAATTCATTTCTTCCAGGGAATTATAATTACAGTGAATGATCTTGATCAACACTCCATTGTAGATTATGATTCTGTAATTAAGAAGCAACTTCACTAGATTGGATTAATTGTTAGCTACAGTCTTTTCTACATAAATTAGAGAGAGAATTGCCTGGATTGGAATTTAGTTGGTTGATGTGTTATTGAATGGATCTGTTCTCAATAGTAGTATCGAATACCCTTCCAAAGTATGTATCCTGCTTTGATTTTCAGGAGACCCTCTAAGTGACACAGAGATGAAGATTCCTGCGAGTTGGGAACATTCAATTGGTGGGTATGTTAGACTACCATTAAAAGAACTATTGAGCTCTGAGGATTCCACTTAGATAAATTCCCGGTTCGCTATAATTGATGTTGGATGGGAATAATTATTAATTAAACAATGGAGATTTCCTGCCTTAATATGTTAGAGCTCTTGAACTGTATTAGGCGAGATCTAATCAAGGGAATGGAACTATCCACTAGATTTAACGGATGAGCCATCAATCAAGTTGTAGAAGTTTTGCAACAACCCTTACTTGGGAAGCAAGAAATTTATAGTTTCAAGAAATGGGTATGAAGTATTGAGAAAGAAAAATACCTAGATCTTGTTCAAATTGTGCAAAGCACAAGTAACTGGTTAGACCCTTGTCTTTGAGAGAAGCAGGGGCCTCTAATCAGTGAATTATGGAGAAATCCAACCGCATTGCATCTTGGACAATTCCAAATCCAGCATAAAATAGAGTAACAATGCATGATGGTGCTATTTCACAATACTTCTTTGATAGTGTTCATCTCTCACAGGGAATTGATTCAGTCCATTACTATTTGTTCTATTATCATAAATTCAACTTTCTTTTACTTTTAGATGTATTCTCTAGAACAATTATTTTTCTAGTTAAGTTGAGAAACTGTCACATAGAGATCCAAATAGTATGGATGTTGAGTAGCTGGGGTAGTTGATTTTAAGAATCCAAGTCGATCTCTGTGGGAATGATATCTGGACTTACATCCAATTTTTACTACTTGTATGACCTGTGCACTTGCAGTGTCATAGACTAAACCTATTCATGATTCCAGAACATTAAATTAGTTTTATTGATTTTAAGGAAAACTCGATCCCGATTTGGCGTAGCTACGAGGGAAAATTGTAATGTTCTATTATAGGTGTTAGGATTGAGTGGTTTTGGTCTATATCTTCACGAGACGAGCAAACATCCGTGAGGCCAGTAATCCTCTTGCCATACATCTCTATTGATGGCGTGAGACACTTCGGGCCACGGATATGTGTACATTTCAATCTTCAGTTGTCTCGCCCGACTCTGAGTTTAGGCAGGTGGTCCATCCTCACATTGGGAGATGGCACTTTATTATCCGGGGATGCGGTGGCGAGGATCCATCTTACTCGGGGCGGCTTTACGCCCGGGTATCAGCTGTATTGACCACGTGCCAATCTAGTATTTCATTGCTACATTTGGTGCGAGGAGGAGAGGAGCCGATACGGGGTCTCTGTCGTATCTACGAGGGTTTGGTTCATCCTCACTTTGATCTTTTCGCGGCCTCCTTGTTCCGCCGATGTGAGGTCCACCACGGAACGCCAAGCGTGAGTCTATACCCCTCCTATTTCTGAGGCTGCTATCTTAGGTATTGGAGCACCTTGGTTTTCCTACGGGCCCCGGTTGAGCGTCGCGAGTTGAGGCCACTTTCTTTGTCGAGAAATGGCGGTATGCTGGTACTCCTCACCTCTCACTCGAGACCCTGGGCGGGGTCCGGCTAGCGGATGACCATCATGTGGAGGATCGGCCTCTGCGGTGCATGCGAGGAGCCCCAAATTCATTTCCCATAGCTCCATCGATCACTACCCACTTCACACGCCTCGCATTGCACCTCGATCTTATCGACTCCTTGAGACTCATTTGGACTGACACAGGCTCCACCACTCCCGGCCTTATCTCTATATCCCTCGGGATTTCCTGACTATTATGGATGCAGTCCATCATTTTTCAGTCACATCAGCATCTTTTACGGTTGCCTATACAACCTTAGCTGAGAGGATGACACGCATAGAGGTTGTCGTCGCTCAAACCACCGCCTTGCTCGCAAAGAACCACGTCATCCTTGTGCAGATTCAGAGTCACCTGAGCTTACCTCTAATCTCTCCACCAGTGCCTGCCTAGGCCTCTTCAGTTCATCCTCTTGCAAAGTCAGCAACAGCCACCCATCCTACTCCCCCAGCAACCTCATTGGACTTGCTTGTACTTGGCTTGATGCGGATACTCCTCCGGTTGTCAACTGACCCCTCGGCTGCGAGATGAGGATGACATCCCGCCAGCTGCCCACTACTGAGGAGGTAGCACTTCCTTATCTAACTTTCCAATCCAAGCCCCATTGCAGATAATGTGACATTTGGTTGGGTGGAGAGTTAGCGAAGGAAGTGGATTTTACATTTATGTTTTTACTACTATTTTGAGCAAGCCCACTTTGTGTTGTTCAGTGGCTTCCTGTTAATCTCTTTTTTTGGAGCTATTGGTTTCTTTTTGTAAAGATGAAAATATAGTCATATTTTAATATCATATATACCATACACATTACAGTTTCAGTTTCAAAATTGCACCCATTTTTTTTTGTGTTTTACCCAGCTTGCAGTTTGAAAAATTGAAACATTGTCCATTTCTGTTGACGCTAGACTGGTTCCATGCTTAGTTGATTCGATGATCAGTTGAATTCTTATTGTTTTCAAACTTTCTCTTCCACCTCTAACTAGCCACACACTGTGCACATCAGGTTTCAACATTAAGCTGAAAAACTACCTAGCCTCCTAAACCCTGCAAAGGCCCCGCCTTGTACTTCTAACCACCTTTAATAGGTTGGCACCCCTGAATAAAAAGACCAATGGGTTTTTCAAAAAGAAAACGAAAAAGAAAAAGAAAAAGAAAAAGAAAAGAAAAGAAAAATTGTGATGCTTTGCCTTGAAACCTGAGCACGGTCCAAAGGGGTATATGGTGAAAGTCTTTAAAGCTAGGTGCCCTAAACCACTGGTTGGGAGTCACCGACTTTGTACTCACTACACGAGTGAATAGACAAAGCTTAGCAAGTTGTAGGTGGTGGAGTCTCGAATTCATTAGAAGTCCGGGGTGGCTTTGAAAGTTTGTGGTTGAAAAATCCTTATGACATGATGCCTAAGCCTTAATTGGTTGGGAGTGTCGGTGGATCCCGGCTAGTTGGACATCTTACGTGAAGTCGTGCCTCGACCATTGCACACTACTGACTCAAAGAGTGGTGAAACAAGAGTGGGTCTTGATCTATTTAGGTTGGTTAGTTTGCTAGGTTTTAGCACTAGCTAGGTTGGGAGAGAGTGCAGTTTAGCATAATATTGCTAAAAGCTTATCAAACTAACACTTAGGTTTTGGTGGAAGTTCCAGGTTGATCCTCTTGAGAAGGAAGCCCTTTTGATACTTGATTTTGCATGGCATTCACTCTCTCAAGATGGTTTTTGGGCAGGGTTTTAATGATTCTTATTGAAGGTTGGGCAGTACCCAGTCACATTCTTTTTGAAATATCACATTTTGTGAACATAATTTTGATATTTTTTTGCTTTCTCTTTCTTTCATTGCTAAGGGATTAGCAATGTGTCGGTTGGGGGGTGTGATTGCTACCTAAATAGTGCTATTTTACACCCTTACTAATATAGGTTTTGAGCACTTTTTATGTACTAATCGCCTTTATTAACTCGGTTGGCATATTAAGGTCTTAGCTTTACTACTAATCACATTTTGTGGATATGTAAATATGGTAAGAGGGTCGTGATCGGACTCTAATGGACTGTAATTAAGCGTTTTATTTTCATATTTTAGATTTAAATGTGAATGAATGGGTCCCGGTAAAGGGATGTATATTGGGAATATTGAGAGATTGGCCCTGTGGGGTCAATACTACTTCTGTTGAGAAACTGGATGGGTTATGATTATTTTGTTATACAAGTTGTATGTTGCGTGAGCTACTGGGAACAAAGGGAGACTGCGCCGATTTTTTAAATGGATCCGAATCGCGGGACCACGGTTAGTATCGGGTCACCCGAAATCCATAGGAATTCCGTGGGTTGACGGGTATTCAACAGGACCCCGGATTTGGGGTGTCACAGTTCTTTTTATTCCTGCTCATTTACACCATTCAAATGAGAATTTAAAACTTGCATCTAAATCTCTAATCACAATCCATTTTTTTCTTTCTTTCTTTTTTCATGCTTATTTCCTCTCAATATTTTTAGAACTAGAACAAACATTAAACAAGAAAAGTTAATAATTTTGTTACATAAATGAATAGATATGGAAAAGATTATGATCCTATATAAAAACTATGCATGATAATAAAATTATAATAATTAATGTGGTATAGGGCACGATTTAACTTTATGCCTATCATAGAATACCCATCAAATAATTATTTTTTTCCTCTTCGTCTACACCATTTAAATGAGAATTTTAAAACTTGTGTCTAAATCTATCATCACACTTCTTTTTTTTTCCTATTTTTATTTCTTTTTGTCATGCTTGTTTCCTCTCAAAATTAATAATTTATAGTTTATTGCTAAAGCTAAAGCTATGATCAGATCCAAACAATATATATATATATATATGCATATTTTGAAATAAAATTTTTTATAATATTTTATACTTTAAAAATAAATATAAATGAAAAAAACTATTAAATTTGAGTAAATATATTATGTATAATAAATAGATACGATTGTGAAAAGAAAACAAATTTAATAATATTAGTATTTCAAAATAAAAACAAAAAACAATTAGCTAATAAAATGTCATTAATATATATAGATAATACAAAGATGTTTATTTATTTTTACTTATAACAGAGACTAGATTATTGTAAATTTAATTAAAATCATATTTTAATATGCAATACTAACAATTTCTAATCATAACATGTAAATTATAAATGTGAAATTCATATGAGCAAAAATCGTATCACAACTTACAAAATTATGTTGAAATAATTACTAAATTTTATAAAAAAAAAATTTTCTTAGATTTGATTGAATAATTATCCTCTTTGGACACTAATAGTCCTTTTCATTTTATTTATCTTTTTAACTTCATGTCCCCTCTAATTTTATTCATTATATTCATTTTACAAATTATCTATAATATATTTATATCCAACTTTTAGGCTTTTATACTAGTATGATTAATTTCATCTTCAACTTTTGTTTCTCTTTCTTACTTTGTCTTATTTTTTTTTCTCTTTCAATAATACTTGTTGATGTCATTTTCTTATCACTCAAAAATGTCTATCTCAATAAAAATATTATTTTGATTAAACTTTATTTTTTGTATAATACTCAATATATAAATTTACTATTAAAAGTTCACTTCCAATATGTTAGAATTAAGTTTGGTCTATAAAACCTGATTAGAATTATAATATAAATTATAAAGACAATTTTAGATAAACTATAGTTAAGTTTCATTGTATGAAAAAACAAGCCTTAATCGCAATTAAATTTTCATTTCATCTATAATAAATTTAATTTTCAGGATTATAAACTTTACCATTGTAAGTTTCATAAATAAATAACTTAACTAAGACTATGTCCATTTTATGCAGTTGAACCACTAACTAATTGATCTATAGGATGAAACCGGAACAACTATATCAACCTATAAAGGTGAAATTGGTCCAAAAAAGTAATAAATTATAATATCAATTCATTGGCTGACAACCTATAATACTAAATATGTGTTACCTTCTTCAGTTAAATGTAAGGATTACATGTTTTTTAAATTGATTTTAATTAGTATAATATATCATATGTTGTAATTGATAACGATTTATAGTTTTTAAGATGTTTAAAGGAGGATGGAGGAGAAGCTAGACATTGTGAGTGCAACCGTATACATATTTTGATAATTAAACAAAGAAATGTGATTTTTTTATTATTTTTTTATCATAATATCATGTTAGTTTTTTGTTTGTATAATCAATAAGAAAGTAATTTTGATGAAGCACCTCTTTATGACAATTTTTTCATAAGAGTATCCCTATTAATCTATATGGAGTAATGAAGTTAATTTATCTATAACTTCAACACGAGTTATTAAGCAACAAAGATAGCCCAATACTGATAATATAATCCAATTCATATTGATGAAGTACCTTTTTCAGAAAAAAATTTCATGGGAAAAGTATGCTTCGGGTTATGAATTTGATTATTATTGTGCATAGGGCATGAAGAATTTGATTTAGGTGGTTCAGGTTACCATGAAAAAAATAGTGGATCAAGTTAAAAATTACTCTTTTGACTAGTCATGATAGTATATTAGCTAGTTATGATAGTACATTGATATGCACTACCATAACTATTGAATGTATTACCATAACTAGCCAATGATTTCTTTTAGCAGTCCACAGTATTCTTCTTGGTAACACAGCAATATCAAATTCTTTATGCCTTACATGCATTAATAATCAAATTGATAACCTGAAGTCACTTTTCCCTTTTTTCAGAGGAGTATCCCTATTAATTTATATAGACTAATGAAATTAATTAATCGATAACTTCAGCAAAACAGTTTGTGCTTGATAAGATAGCTAAATACTCATAATATAGTCCAACTCATATTCTTTAAAACCCAGGTAAATTTGAATTTTTCCAAAATATGGCAAAACGGTAAATTGCAGCTATAGTATAAGTTGCAAAACTTGAATTTTTCTAGATCTCGGATGACGAAAAAAATCTCACCATTAGATTCGTCTCGTGAAATCTAGTTACCTAGACGAGTTTCGTTAAATTCCGAGACAATCGAATTTTCACGATTTTCAGGCCGTCGGATGCTTGGGAGATCCCAAAAACGGGAGTTCTGAGAAAAAAAAAATCTCGAAGTAGAAAATAAATTAAGTTCATTTAAAATAAATTGAACTTGAACCGAGACGAAATAAATTGTTTCGAGACATAAACGGACCCGGATAAGTTGTAACATGTGGTGCAACATGGGCCAACCATTTAACATTAAAGGTGTTCAGAAGATGGGGAGAGGGCATCTTTGGTTTTCGTGGGAGGGAGGGCTCAAGCTGCTTTCTACGATCTGCGAGATCGGGTGGTCGAGGTCGTCAAACGAGAGCAGTCCATTTACTCGACGAGGGCTGCGTGTGGGTACCGAAAACCGCGAGTTTCGTTGAGAATTCCAAGCGAGTTCGAGAAATCGAGAGGTTCCAGGTTTAGAGAAAGTGTCCCGCGAGACTTCCTATATAGTTTCTTCTACGCTCTCGAAAGAGGTAGGGATTCTTCCCTACTTTGGTTATTTTTCCACTATAAGGGGTGTTTGGTTGTGTTTTATGCCCTAAGGGGCTGTTTGGCAAAGTTTGGGGATGTGGGAATAGTACCCTGTTTTGACCCTATATGATGCCCAGTTTTTGGGGCTGATTTTCAGTTAGAAAAAGAGGGAATTTTGGCTAGTGTTCTTCATGGAAATTGTAGCTAAAGTTGGCCAGACCAATGTTAGAATTTTTGAATCACTCAAATTGGACCTCTATGGCTGATTTATGGTCCGTTTCATTTAAGATTGTCATAGCCCGATTGTTGGCCCATTTATGTCCAAGTTGCAGGATAGATTCTCGGTTGGAAAAGACGAAATTTTTACTAGTGTACTTCAGGTTATGGTAGTTAAAGTTGTGAACTTGATGTTAGGATTTTGAATCACTCAGTGGGACCTCTTATGGCTGAGTTATGGTCCGTTTGTTTTCGAAATTGTCACAGCTTAGGTTGTTAACTATTTGTATCCAAGTTTTGGGACTGCTTTTCGGTTGGGAAAAAAGGGAATTTGGACTAGTGTTATGCATGGAAATATATCCGCATCTATGAAATTGATGTAGGCTTTTGAATCACCTAAATTTGACCTCTATAGCTCAAGTTATGGTCAATTTTGTGAGGCCTTCCTGGCGCCTGTTTTGACCCCATACGTCAGTTTTGGGGCGATTTAGATTAGGAAAATAGGGAATTTGGAATAGTGTTTTGCATGGAAATTATAGCTGCATTTGTAAACTTGATGTAGGCTTTTTAATCACCCAAATTAGACCTGCCTAGCTCAGTTGTGGTCCATTGCCCGATCTTGGAGTACAACTTAGGTTGTTTAATGGTTTGTGTCAGTTTTGGGACGGGTTAGGGGACTACTTCTGGCGAGGCGAGTTCGGAACTATTCTGTTGTCTATTATGGCTTGTTGTGTGGAATGTGTTTTTGGGCATCTCTATGCCACAACTGGTCTTGAGGATCAAGTTGTCATTACTTGAGTTTGAGTGACATGCTTGGTGGCAATTGATTGGAGGTCAATATGTGTGTCCTAATGTACTGCCATGTGATGAGTTTGTGTATGGATAAGGCCATTGCATGGCTTGTTTGTAAGCTATTTATGGACATGTTATGTCACAATTTGGCCTAGAGGATAAAGTAAGTCATTGATTGATTGGTGATGACTTGTTGATGTTGATATATGTGTGTGCAGATATGTTGACATGAAATGTGTGATCGTTTGGAAATTTTATGCTGATTGATATCATTGTCCATGATGCATGGGTGATATGCATGAGTAGAATTGTCCATATAATTATCATATAACTGGCGCCGAAGCATAAACAAACAACTTTGCGCCACCTTGTTTGGACATCGCATGAAATGGGTGTGAGTGCATGGTTATAATCAACACTACGTTTTGTGTTTGATTTGGAGGGCTCGGTACGGTGGGACAACGTCCAACAGGGTCGCATTGTTGTATAATGAAAACGAAAACATGTGTCGGGTAATAGCAAGTAGGGATAGATACCCCCTCGGGTGAAATGGGTGTGAGTGCATGGTTATAATCAACACTACGTTTTGTGTTTGATTTGGTGGGGTTAGTACGGTGGGACAACATCCAATAGGGTCACACGGTTGTATACATGAAAATGAAAACATGTGTTGGGTAATAGCAAGTAGGGATAGATACCCCCCTCGAGTGAAAGCCTCGTTATTTATTGTTATACATATATGTCCAACGGTGAAAGCCCGTGAAAGTGTAGGAAGGCTTACGAACCCTATAGTGAGACCTCTTCACTACCCACAAAAAGACACATGGTTTTGAATATAAATGATCATTGAGGTGTAACATCTAAAAAAGCTTTTGGTTTGAAAAACAAATGAATTTTGTTGTAAAATGGACATTGGATGTAATCAACAAATGATAGGTTTTATCACACTTTGACATCGCATGGTGTGGTAGGAGTTGGTAAGGACTTGGGTAAGTGGGAGTCGGTAAGGACTTTGGTGCATGGTACATGATTGAGTCTCATCTCATTTCATGGCATGTTTTCCATAGTAGAAATTGCATGTTTTTACTTGGAATGTGAATGTGAATTAATGAACATGACCATTACATGTGCACTTAATTTGGGGGTAGCCTCTGTAGGATTTTTACTCTCTTACGGCTGTGAGCTCTGTACATGGGATCCCCCTTTCAGGTGCAGGGAGTACACCGGTGGATGACACTCACTTAAGGCCGTAATTGTGAAGAAAGACGGGTTATGACTTTGTAATCATTTTTGTAAAGATGTTTAGAGCCGGGCTAGTTCTAGAATGTATTTTTTGTATAAGAGTGTTGTAATTAACTCTTAAGGACTATGGTTTTATATCCTTGTATATTTTTTTAGTATGGATAAATGGGCCCGATTGGGCTACTTTTACTCATAAATGGACACTGTGCCGTCATTGTGTTATATTGGGCCCTGAATGGGTCATGTTATTGTATATTTGATGAGTGCAAAACGCATCTATGTTTGAGTTTGTTTTACATGCTATTTTATTGCATTTTATATCCATATTCATGTAAAACTCATAGCATTTCCTCTAAACTTGGTTTTGTAGGATTATTGATGAAAAGCAGGTGATTTGGCAAGAAATGAGCAATATTTTCCAAAAGAAGAGTAAACCGGGAGTCTCACAAGGCGCCACTGGGAAGATAAATTTTTCTGTACCATCTGGAACATCAAATGGTTCAAATTCTCTTATGGTTGCATTCTACATTCAAAGAGCTTTCCAACGACACCTCACACGCCTAAATCTGAGTTAAAACGAAGAAGTTATGGCCTCTACAAGTTGGAAGAAAACAAGCAAGCGTCCAAGCGTGTCGCTACCAAGCAAGGTGTGCCCGCGACGAGAAACTATCGTGACAGCCAGTACATTAATCACGAACAAAAGCCGATGTCGCGTCAAGCAAGCTATGTCTCGACCAAAAACGCTAAAAAAAAAAAAAAAAAAAAGGGCCAAAAATTGATATTTTGGCCTGTTTTCAAGCCCATTTCACCCTAGGACCATATACGCCGCCTCATTTCTTAGGTAAAGAGGGTGACGGGAAGAGTGGAGAACCTCTCTCATGGGGTTTCTCTCTCTAAACTGCCCATTATTTCAGTTTTTCTGTAGATTTTGATGTTTTAGTAGATCTTAGTGTAATTTTGATATTTTGGCCTATTTTCAACCCCATTTCACCTTAGGACCATATATATACTTGTTTTTTTAGGTAAAGAGGGTAACGGGAAGGCGGGAGAACACCTCTCATGGGGTTTCTCTCTCTAATCTGCCCATTTTTCTTTTTTCTTTTTCTGCAAATTTTTATTTTTAATAGATCTTAGAGTAGTTTTAGAGCAGATTTTTATTTGTATTGAAGAGATTTCGGTGTTGTCATCAGATATTCAATTTGTTTACTGTTGAGGCGAAGATTGAAGCTCAAATATGGATTTTTCTCTTCTTGTCTCTTGATTTCTTTTTTCATTTTTTTACTTTTTGTTTGATTGGTGATGATTGGAATCCAGTAATGGAACATTAAACACCCTCTAGAGGTGGGGATTAATTGTTGAACATTCAGATTTGCAGTTTTTCAGTTATTTTGTGGGTTTGAAAACTGAATTTATATAATTGGTATTGTTCATATAATTAACTGTTCAGAATATTAGTAGCTTATACCCAAAGAGTTGTATCTACTCTAATTTTCAGGAGGCCCTCTAAGTGACACAGAGATAGAGATTCACGAGTAAGACGATAACTTAGGGGTATGTTAGACTAATATTATGGAACTAATGAACTCTAAAAGATTACTTTGATAGATCACTAATTTACTCATGGTGTGAGGATTTAATTAGATGATGTATCAGTTTAATGTTTAAAGGTCTCACCTCAAATTGATAGAAGGATCTTGATCCCATGCTAACAAAGATCTAATCAAGGAGATAGAAAATTTTATTAGATTTGAAGGACGAGATACCAATTAGATTGGAGAAGGCTTGCATAGTCCTGTCTATGAGACGAAATTCTTGATCTGAAAATAGTTGTGAAGTATTGAAAAGAAAAACAATCAAATATTAAAGAGTGCCAAATTTTACAAGTAGCTATTTAGACCCATTTGTCCTGAAAATGAATATGGTGTGTTAGATAGTGAAATGTATAGTGCCAGGAGAAATCCAAGTTATACTACATTGCTCTTAGACAAATCTAGCATTCAACTCACAATTGTTGCTCTTTCAAGGAAATGCAAAATGTTTTGTGAATAATTATCCCCATCCCTAGTGACTCTCTTCATACCTTTTAAATTAAGTAGTTGTTTGTTGGTGGATTTTAGGTTTAGTTTTAAATCAGTTTTGTTTCAATTAAATTGATTTATTTCACATCCTATTTGATCGCCTAAATAGTGAAGAGCCCTTGTAATCAGGGTGATCAAATTTAATTAAGAACCTCCAATCCCTCGTAGATGCGATATCGGACTCCTAGAGTCCACTTTATTACTTGTATGACCCGTGCACTTGCGGGAAGGGGTTGAGTGTTGGTAATACTTTTCATTTCAGTTTTTGAGTATTTACCACATTCACTCCCTTGGCCATATTCACATATATATCATTTGGTCTCAACAATATCATATAGGTTGTAGGTTGTATTTTGGGTAGAGCTCCCCGTACAAAAGAGACTGTCCGATTTTGGTTAAATTATGGGTCTCAGTAAAGGGGACACAACAGTGTGGTATCGGGTCACCCGACATCCACAAGTTTTCCGCAGGTTGACAATTGGTCAACGGACACCCAGGTTTTAGGGCGTCATAGCTTGGTATCAGAGCCTAGGTATACAAACACCTAAGGCTTGGTGGGCATGGGTCTAGGACATTTAGTTATGGTATAGTGCCTAGGTTTATGATAACCTGGTGCTTGATAGATCTGGTACCAGCTTCACAGCTTGGTATCAGGACGTAGGTATGCGATTACCTAAGACTTGATGGGCATGGGTTTAGACCATTGCATTCATTGTTCATTTTATGTTTTGTGCTCTAATATGCTACATGATTGTGTGTTATGTGTTGTGTGAATTATATGCATGGTAAAATGTATATGGAAAAAGAGGAACACTAGGGTTAGAAAACATAACCTTAGGGGTTCGGGAAAAGAGCGAACGGAAAAGTTCGGAGTGTTGAGGTCTATTAGTGGTTGGCACATGCGCTACTAGCTATACAAGGAGAGAATGTCTGGTCACATTATAGCTAGAGGGTAAATCTCTAGTATGGTAGGATTGGGTCAAAGCCTCAAGGGACTTGAAGGCAATGACATGGGAAGAGTTCCATGAGCTCTTCATGGGCAAGTATTTCCTGCATTTGCTCCACATGAAAAATCTCGGGAGTTCTTAAAGTTAAACCAAGGAACAATGACAATGCTTGAATACGTGGCTAAGTTCACCAAGTTAGCTGATGATTATGTGGCCAACAACATGGCCAAAGTGAGGAAATTTGAGGATGGTTTGAAGCTATCCATTCGAGGTAAAATTGTGGGACATCTCCTACAAGACATGGACTCGATGGTTAAGACAGCTTTGGCCATTGAGAGAGAAGTGGATGATGCACGGAGCATTCGAGACTCGAGTGTCAGTGATAAGAAAAAGGGGGACCGATCTTCTTGTTTTAGCTTTGGAAAGAAGCCCAAAAGGACCCCACTTTCGCGGCGGGTTCAAGGAAAAGGCCACGGCCAGGATCGATCATCGCGAGTAGGGAGACACTTCGGGACTCACAGTCGACGGGACAGGGACATGTTACCATTGCCACGGCCTTTGGACGCTTTAAGGTGAGATTGTGGCGGGAATCCAGGAGTTATTGAACACCTTAGTCCCAATCATCAGTGGGACATGCACAGACATAGTTTGTTTCTCCTTACCCCAACATGGGCCAAGGGAACCAGTATTAGTCCTAGGGTGCTGCACAAGCACCTACTACTTCGCAGACATATAAGAGGGTCCAAGGCATGGGTCAAGGTTAAGGACAGGGCTCTCAGGTTGGGACTTCGAGGACCCAAGGGCGTGTCTATGCCATTACACCTCAAACTGAGCTTGCAGATCAGTCTGTTATTCAGGGTAACTTTCTACTCTTTTGCTTATGGTGTCACGCCCCGATTCCCGGTCCGACCCGATTAGCGGGCGAACCGGTTCGGGGTGCGAGGAATATATATCTTTGGGACTTTTTTTTTTTATACAAACGATATTTTTTCTGTCAACGATCATTTACATTTACAAATGAACTACCACGAGAATGGTATCCATTAAAATTTATACATGTTATAGTCCATTCGATACAAATACATACATATACATATCTAATACAAACATCGAGATGGAGCAGTGCTTTTGGTGAGCACCTATCTACTGAGATGACGCGTCTTCTTTGGTGTGTAATGTCACATCCTCTTTATCTCCTCTTCAGTACCTACACGGATTGAACACCCGTGGTAAGCTTTACGCTTAGTGGGAACATATAGACAGTAACGACCAATAATAATAATCGCCGTCACTATCTTTATACATTTACTTTTACTTATGCATATAACGAAGTCTATTCTTATGTGACTTCTAACTCATCTTATTTTTACATGTAGATTTTATCATTTTCAGATTCCATATCACTATCTCCATGTCATGTCTTTACAATTTCAATTTATATCTTCTACATGTATGGCATATCATATCATCTTCAAACAAGCGATACGTATACAATGGTAATTCGAACATATCGAGTTATATTAAATTCATGGAGTGAATCAAACTAATACCAATACAAATTAGACTCTTATTATTATCACGGCGAGAAGCCGCTAATCCAGCTCCCTTTTGCAATTGTTTTCATGATGCGGGATGCGTTTAATCCTTTTAGTTATCGTTTTATTAAATTTTCATTTTCAAAGTGTACGACCCGAATCCCACCCGGCCGGTTGGCGGATCAGCTGGGCGGTTTACTCAGCGTTTTCAACCAAACATTTATTCGTTTTATTTAAATTTTTTTTTCAAAGTGTGCTGACCGAATCGACTTGACCCGGTTGGCGGATCCAAGTTGGAGCCCGGTTTACTCCGACATTTTTAATTATCTTCTCAAGTTTCTTTGTCTTATTAAATTTTTCGTTTTCAAAGTGTCGACCCGATCCATTTCGACCGAAGCGGATCGGCAGGAGCCGGTTTACTCAGAAGCGTTTTAATTAAGCAAAGCACTTCTTTCGGGTAATCCATGACCATTTACAAATTCAAAAGACCCATAACATTCTGCCCAATAACATGCATTTACAAAATAATGCCTTTTATCCACATAAACTCATGCTATTCATTTTCTCATGCTTTCATTTTATCATATCCTGACATGCATTTTCAATGCAATAATCAGTCTGTTCAATTTATGAGATTTAAGCATACACATAAAAATCCATTTACACTCGTCATTGTTGATTTATTTAAGCGACTATTTAATTCACGTTTCTAATGGATTCCGTTTAATGAATCCCGCCCTTATTATCATTGATTATTATTAATACACACATTTTACAATTCGATCTCCCATCATGAATCTTGTTTGGTGCCACCCGACGTATGGTATTACTTGTCGATTCTCCCATCGCAGCGGATGGTTTGGTGCATCCCGGCCGCGTGGTATCAATTATTGGTCTCCCATCGTGCGGATGCGTTTGGTGCACCCCGGAAACACGTGGTATCACTTATTAGTCTCCCGTCATGCGGATGCCGTTTGGTGCACCCGACGTGGTATCGCTTATTGGTCTCCCCATCATGGGATGCCGTTTGGTGCACCCACGACCGCGTGGTATCGGTCGTATACGCCATCATGGCGAGATCCAGTTAGTGAATCCCGCCCAGTAGGACATTTCTTCATCATCGCCGTCATCCATGGCGGATGCGATTAGTGCATCCGCGAGTGGTATTGGATGATTTAAGTGCCGCCGTAGCCCGGATGCCGTTGGTGCATCCGTCAGGCGGTTCATTCTTCATATCATTCAATTCACATTTACGACGGATTCCATTTAATGAATCCCGTCTTTATTATTATTCACGTTCATTCGGTTTTCGAATATCACATTTCGATTTCATATTCACTCTCGTATTCACATTTATGACGGATTCCGTTTGATGAATCCCGTCCTTATTATCATTCACATTCATTCGGTTTTCAAATATCACATTTCAATTTCATAATCACTTCATATTATCTTTTCAAAGATATACTCAATCTATGTACATTATTTCATAAACTCATTCACATTTTCATTCACGTATACTCATTCATGTATACTCATTCATAAATACTCATTCACATATTCATTCACGTATACTCATTCATGTATACTCATTCATAATTTCATTTACGTATACTTATTCACGTATACTCATTCATAATTTCATTTACGTATACTTATTCACGTATACTCATTCATACACTCATCCACATTTTCATTCATGTATACTTCTATCATTTGTTATCATTTTCTGGTGATATGTGATAATAATCATATATCACTTAACCACATTATGTGTTCATGACATATTGCCTCTCATGTTCACAATCATGTTTCAATTCGTTTTCATTTTCATTTTCCATAATCATTTTCATGAACACATCTTTACAGTCTTCATTTTCTACATTTTCCTTGTTTCATGCCTATTACATATAGCGCCGTATTCTTGTAGTATGATGTATGTGGAATCACACCTCATTCACATATATTCTTAATCTCTATGTATCTACTTTACTTAGGAAGTGGAATCAATCAATCGGATCCATCCAAACTAAAGTTATGGCATTTTCATGTAACTAGTCGGTTACCGATTACCCTGGACTGTTGGTATTACTCATTTTTCGGGAGTGCTTAACTTCATATTTTGACACTAGGTCATTGTAATCATTAAATCTAAGGTGATAAGGGTTCTATTCAACTTGAATCACCCAATTCGAACAGAACTCAAGTTACGTCGAAACAACCAGGACTTCTCTATGTTCAACACTGAAACCAAATTTGGCTTGCACATAGCCCCACTTTGGTAGATTTTAGGCACTTAGGATAGGGGTGGCGATGCCTATTCTTTACGTTTTGTTCTATGAGTAGAATTTCGTAGCCACTTGAATCCTCAAATCGGACCAAGAAATGAAGCGAGTTATGGCCAAAATACGAAAACTGGTCGAAACTAGGAAAGCAGAACAGGTTGTACCGGTACATGTCTAACTTGGCCTGCCGGTACAAGTTCAGCCCAATAATAGAACACAAGTTGTACGGTGCTGAGTTCAAATTGTACGGTACAAGTCACAAAAGTGCCGAATGTGTGTTTTCTCTCCTATTTCCATATTTTGATACCCAATCAGCTCTACACTTCAGACACACATCAAAACCATTTCAATTCCCTTGCGGAATCTCTTTTCTATTCAATTCCTCTTTCAATACTTATGCTTGAATTCAAAGACCTATCATAGATGCCAAAACCATTCTAATATGGGTCACAACCCATTTACAAATCAAACATGATGATTATTTAGGGTTTATTCTAAACCTAGGCTCAATTACTTATTATTTAACATGCATCAATCATTAAGAAGGATTTTATACTTATCTTGAGCCGACAGAAGTTTTTCCAACCCTACCTTCAATAAATCTTTGATTAGGGAAGAAATCTAAACCACAGATTTGGAACTCATAAACTTTTCTAAATCCCATACAAAATCCATGTGATCATACAAAATCAAGTTCCATACTCAAGGTTAGTAGTTCCATACCTTTTTGGAGCTTGCTTTCTCTTTCTTGTTCCTCTTCCTCTTCTCTTCTCCTCCTCCTTCTGATTTTTTCTCCCCGCGAAATGAGACCCGACTTTGGTCTTTTAAAACCCATGTTTGCTAAGGCCATGTTTGGCCCTCCAAATAAAACCCATTTTTGGGTTAACTTTCTTTATTTGCTTTTTAAGCCCATAACTCCTTCTATTTATAATTAAAATTTTCCTTTATTTCATTTTGGCCTCAAATCTTCTTAATCCATGTCTTTTGGCCACTTTTGGACAAATTACAATTTGTCATAAGTTTTGTAACTTTAAGATTCTCTCGTTTCCGTGGTTACTTGTTTGCTCTGAAGCAATCAAGTCTCACTTTACAAAATACCTAAACAAGTCCGATAACTACTAGGGTATATTTCGGGGTGTCACAACTCTCCCCTCCTTATAAGAATTTCTTCCTCGAAATTCATACTATGCTCTTTGTCTATTCTATGCCAAGTCCTTTCTTTTCATATATTTTACATATGACCTTTCTTATACTTTCTTTTCATTTAGCTCGGCTGGAGCGTGACTCTCACTTCTAAATGATTCCTATGGATTAGAAGCTGGTAACCCTTGTTCCTTGGGGTTAACACTTTCAATAACTTTTTCATCTGGATTCGGAAGACGATCCATCTATACAAATACCAGGACATCCACATCAGGGGCCAACACTTTTCTATACATATGCCTTTCTATCTTTTCTATCTTATACTCTATCTAGAATCGCCTAAACATAGGCTTTTCCAGAAACGCCTAAACCTAGGCTCTGATACCAACTTGTCACGCCCCGATTCCCAGTCCGACCCGATTGGCGAATCCGAACGGTTGAGTGCGAAACCACTATCTTTGGGACTTCTTATTTTTTTTTTTTATACAAACAATATTTTTCATAACCAACAATCATTTACATTTACAAATGCACTACCACCAGAATGGTATCCATTAAAATTTATACATATTTACTAAGTCCCATTTCTGATACAAATACATACATATACATATCTAATACAAACATCGGTCATGAGCAGTCTTTGGTGAGCTTTTATCTCTGAGATGGCCACGTCTTTGCTGGTGTGGAATGTCTTGTCCTCTTTATCTCCTCTTCAGTACCTACACGGATTGAACACTCGTGCTAAAGCTTTACGCTTAGTGGGAACATATAATTGATAACGACCAGTATGTGTGGCCGTCACTATCTTTATACATTTACTTTTACTTATGCATATAACGAAGTCTATTCTTATGTGACTTCTAACTCATCTTATTTTTACATGTAGATTTTATCATTTTCAGATTCCATATCACTATCTCCATGTGCCATGTCTTTTACAATTTCAATTTATATCTTCTACATGTATGGCATATCATATCATCTTCAAACAAACTGATATGTATACAATGGTAATTCAGAACATATCAAGTTATATTAAATTCATAAAAAGTCAAATCAAACTAATACCAATACAAATTAGACTCTTATTATTATCACGGCCGAAGCCACTAATCAACTCCCTTTTGCAATTACATTTCATGATGCGGATCGCGTTTAATCCTTTTAGTTATCATGTTATTAATTTTCATTTCAAAAGTGTGACGAATCCCCTACCGCCTGACCGGTTGGCGGATCCAGTGGAGCCGGTTTACTCCGGCGTTTTCAATCAAAACGTTTTATTTCGTTTTATTAAATTTTTTCTTTCAAAAGTGTGGCGACCCGAATCCCGACTTGACCGGTTGGCCGGATCAAGCTGTAGCCAGTTTTACTCGAGCATTTTCAATTATCTTCTCCGACATTTGTTTTGTCTTATTAAATTTTTCGTTTTCAAAGTGTGACCCGAATCGGTTTCGACCGAAGGCGGATCGAACGAAGCCGGTTTACTCCGGCGTTTTAATTAAAGCACTTCTTTTCGGGCAATCCCATGACCATTTACAAATTCAAAGACCGATAACATTCACAATTAACAAAATGCATTTGCAAAATAATGCCTTTTTATCCACATAAACTCATGCTATTCATTTTCGCATACTTTCATTTATCATATCACAACATGCATTTTCAATGCAATAATCCAATTCACAATTCAATTTATGAGATTTAAGCATACACATAAAAATCCCATTTACACTCGTCATTGTTGGTTATTTCGCTTTGACTATTTAATTCACATTTCTGACGGATTCCGTTTAATGAATCCCGCCCTTATTATCATTCGGTATTGTGTCTACACATTTTACAATTCGGTCTCCCATCATGACGGATGCTGTTTGGTGCACCCCGACATGTGGTATTACTTATTCGATTCTCCTATCATGACGGATGCCGTTTGGTGCATCCCGACACGTGGTATCAATTATTCGGTCTCCCATCATGTCGGATGCCGTTTAGTGCACCCCGACACGTGGTATCACTTATTCGGTCTCCCATCATGCCGGATGCCGTTTGGTGCACCCCGACACGTGGTATCACTTATTCGGTCTCCCATCATGCCGGATGCCGTTTGGTGCACCCCGACACGTGGTATCAATTAAATGTCATACGCCATCATGACGGATCCAGTTGGTGAATCCCGCCAAGTGGGACATTTCTTCAATGCCATACGTCATCATGACGGATGCCGATTGGTGCATCCCGCCAAGTGGGACATTGGATAATTTCGAGGTGCCTTCGTGACGGATGCCGTTTGGTGCATCCCGTCAGGCGGTTCATTCTTCATATCATTCAATTCACATTTACGACGGATTCCGTTTAATGAATCCCGTCTTTATTATTATTCACGTTCATTCAGTTTTCGAATATCACATTTCGATTTCATATTCACTCTCGTATTCACATTTATGACGGATTCCGTTTGATGAATCCCGTCCTTATTATCATTCACATTCATTCGGTTTTCAAATATCACATTTCAATTTCCTAATCACTTTCGTATTATCTTTTCAAAGATATACTCAATCTATGTACATTATTTCATAAACTCATTCACATTTTCATTCACGTATACTCATTCATGTATACTCATTCATAAATAGTCATTCACATATTCATTCACGTATACTCATTCATGTATACTCATTCATAATTTCATTTACGTATACTTATTCATGTATACTCATTCATTATTTCATTTACGTATACTTATTCACGTATACTCATTCATACACTCATCCACATTTTCATTCATGTATACTTCTATCATTTGTTATCATTTTCTGGTGATATGTGATAATAATCATATATCACTTAACCACATTATGTGTTCATGACATATTTCCTCTCATGTTCACAATCATGTTTCAATTGCTTACTTATTTTCCATAATCATTTTCATGTTTCATGAACGATCTTTACATTTTCATTTCTTACATTTTCCTTGTTTCATGCCTATTACATATGGCACTTCATATTCTTGTGAAGTATGATGTATGTGGAATCACACCTCATTCATATATTCTTAATCCTCTATGTATCTACTTTACTTAGGAAGTGGAATCAATCCAATCGGATCATCCAAACTAAAGTTATGGCATTTTCATGCCAACTAGTCGGTTTACCGATTACCCTCGGGACTGTTGGTATTACTCATTTTTCCGGGGTTTTAACTTCATATTTTGACACTAGGTCCTTGTAATCATTTAAATCTAAGGTGCTAAGGGTTCTATTCCAACTTGAATCACCCAATTCGGAGCACCGGAACTCAAGTTACGTCCGAAACAACCCGGACTTCTCTATGTTCAACACTGAAACCAGAATTTGGCTTGCACATAGCCCCACTTTGAGTGAATTTTTAGGCCACTTAGGATAAGAATTTGGCGATGCCTATTGTTTACGTTTTGTTCTCCTTGAAGTCTATTTTACGTAGCCACTTGAATCACTCAAATCGGATAAGAAATGAGTGTTATGGCCAAAACACAAAACTGGTCGAGCCAGGAAAGCAAGAATGTGTTGTACTGGTATGCCCAATCACTGAGGCTGTTGGCCAAAATGACCAGAACACAAGTTGTACCGGTACAATTTCAAATTGTACCGGTACAAGTCACCGAAAAGTGCCCAGAATGTGTGTTTTTCTCTCCTATTTTCCATATTTTGATACCCAATCAACTCTACACTTCAAACACACATCAAAACCATTTCAAATTCCCCTTGGAATCTCTTTTCTATTCAATTCCTCTTTCAATACTTATCTTAATTCAAAGACCTATCATGAATTACTTCAAAAACCATTCTAATATGGGTCACAACCCATTTACAAATCAAACATGATGATTATTTAGGGTTTATTCTAAACCCTAGCTCAATTACTTGTTATTTAACATGTATCAATCATTAAGAGAAGGATTTTATACTTATCTCGAAAGCCACGAGTTTTTCCAACCCTACCTTCAATAAATCTTTGATTAGGAAGAAATCCTAACAAACCCTAGATTTGGAACTCATAAACTTTTCTAGAATCCCATACAAAATCCATGTGATCCATACAAAATCCAAGTTCCATACTCAAGGTTAGTAGTTCCATACCTTTTTGGAGCTTGGCCTTGCTTGCTCTTTCTTGTTCCTCTTCCTCCTCTCCTCTTCTCCTCCTCCTTCACGATTTTTTTCTCCCCTTCAAATGAGACCAACTTTGGTCTTTTAAACCTGTTTGCTAAGAAGGCCATGTTTGGCTCTCCAAATAAAAACCCATTTTTGCTAACTTTCTTTATTTGCTTTTGCCTATAACTCCTTCTATTTATAATTAAAATTTTCCTTTATTTCATTTCGCCTCAAATCTTCTTAATCCATGTCTTTTGGTCTCCTTTTGACAAATTACAATTTTGTCCTTAAGTTTTGTAACTTTCCGGGTCTCTCGTTTCCGCGGTTCGTATTTAACTCACGAAACAATCAAATTATACTTACAAAATACCCTAAACAAGTCCGATAACTACTAGGGTATATTTCGGGGTGTCACATATGGGCAAGAGTATTGTTTGATTTTGGTGCATCTCATTCATTAATTTCTGCATCTTATGTGAAAAGTTTGGGCTTAGAGGTTGAAACCTTGGAAAATCCGTTGCATGTGAGTTCTCCCCTGGGAACAAGGGTGAGTGTTAATAAAATATGTCGGGATTATGAGTTAGGGATCCTAGGGATTCTTCTCACTATGGACCTAAGGGTCATGGGCATGTTGGAGTTTAACGTCATCCTTGGGATGGACTGGTTGACAGCACACCGAGTCGTCATTGATTGTGATCATAGGAGGGTTACCGCTTACATACCGGATAATGTTTGTGTTATGTTTTAGGGGGATAAGCATGATGCTTTACCCCAAGCCATGTATGACTCTAAGTGGCATAGGCAGTTGATGGGTTGGCTGGCATGCCTTACCCTAGAGGACAAAGCTAGACAAGAGTTGGGTCTACCTCGAGTGGTTTGTGAGTACGAGGATGTGTTTTCGGGTGAACTATCGGGATTACCGCCGCAAAGGGATGTAGACTTCATTATTGATTTGCACTCTTGTATATCTCCTATTTCTATGACATCGCATAGAATATCACATATTGAGTTGCAAGAACTCAAGGTCCAACTACAGGAATTGTTGGATAAGGGTTTTATTAGATCTAGTACTTCATCGTGGAGCGCTCCGGTGTTGTTTGCCAAGAAGAAGGATAAGACTATTCGGCTATGCATAGATTATTGGCAATTGAATAAGGTTACTATCAAGAATAGGTACCCTTTGCTGAGGATTGATGATTTATTTGATCAACTGAGAGGGGTGCAGGTCTACTCCAAGATAGATCTCAGCATCAATTATCATTAGTTGAGAGTTAGGGGGGTAGACATCCCTAAGAAGACGTTTAGAACACGATATGGGAATTTCAAGTTCACAGTGATGCCATTCAGATTGACGAATGCTCTAGCGGCATTCATGGATCTTATGTATAGGGTATTCTAGCCCTACCTAGATTAGTTCGTTGTGGTTTTTGTGGATGACATCTTGATCTGCTCCAAGTATGAGGAGGGTCATGAGGGTCACTTGAGGATTGTTCTCCAGACTTTGAGAGAACATCAATTGTATGCTAAATTCAACAAGTGTGAATTTTAGCTTACTGAGGTAAGATTCTTAGGGCACGTGGTATGCTTTCTTTCGGTATCCGACCTGAGAAGGCAGAGATAGCTATGAGTTGGGAGAGACCAAGTCATCAAGATCGAGTTTCAGGATTGAAGGGCAGCCATAGATAACCATCGAAAAATTTCCTGGGCTTAGTCGAACCTATGACGAGGTTGAATCTAAGGAGGTCAAGTTTGAGTGGAACAGACATATGTGAGAAGGCATTCCAAGAATTGAAAGAGGTTTACTTCAAATTCTATTCCGATAGTCCCTGGGAAGGGAATGTGAGGTACAAAGGCATTATGATGCCCAAGGACGGACTGGATGTATTTCGATGTAGTCCCAGGGTCGTGGGCTATGGTTCTCAGAGTTAAAGAACCATGAGGGCAGAGTTACCGCACCTCATGATACGGGAGTTAACGGCCATTGTCTTTCGCTTTAAAGATTTTGCTTCACTATTTATACGCTGAGCACCTGGAGGTGTTTTTATCAACAAGAGTCCTAAGTACATCTTACATAGTGATCTTAACATGAGGCAATGTAGGTGGATGGAGTATCTGGAGGATTACGATTTCACTTTGCATTACCACACCGTGGTGGTTGATGCACTTAGCCGGAAATCACGGCGAGTGTTGGCTAGTGTGGCTTCTTAAGAGTGGCAAATGCTCGAGATCGCGGGACATCAGCTACAATACGCTGATCGTGCCCGTACTAGAGTTTAGCTGGCTACGCCTTCCCTACTAAGCAAAGTTGATCGGGTCCTGATGCATTACAGAGATATTATCCATCGTGACCGGGATGCATGTACGTGTGGACGAAGGTGCAGCCATTCACACTCGATGGTAGTCTCATGATAGGGAAGAGTCAAGGGTTCCCACTCGCATCGTATATGTCGTGGAATTCCATTACTCCTATTTTGTTGTGCACTAGTGGTACGAAGATGTACCGTGATCTTCTGCCGCCAGATACTAGAGATGCAAAGAAACATGTTAGGACTTTGTCTCGCCGATGTCCTCGTGTGTCAATAGGTAAAGGCCGAGCACCGAGGCCGTTGTGTTTACTCCGCAGCCCTGCGGTAGTCGAAAGTGGAAGGAGCATGTCAAGATTCGATTTAGACCCACCGCCATGGACATCACGAGGGCATGACACAAAGGTGGGTGATAGTGGGATCGCCTTACCAAGTTGGCAATACTGGTGATGTGAATGACTCACTACCGGAGGTGAAATTTTTACAAAGCTGTATATAATGGCGACGCTACATGAGGTCGGTCTTTCAGAGTATCGACTCAGATTCCATGTTTACGGCTCATTTTTTGGGAGAGTTTTCCAGTGAGCCATGGGAACACAATTGATGATGAGCAATGCTTTTCATCCTCATACGGAGGTCAGTCATAGAGGACCATCTAGACTTTAGAGGACATGCTACGGGCATGCGTCTTGGATTTAAAGGGTAGCTAGGAAGAGCATTTGCCCTTAGTGGAATTCGCCTACAACAACAGTTATCAGGTGAGCATATAGATGACACCCTATGAGGCACTCTATGGGAGGCCATGTCGATCTCTCGTTTGTTGGACGGAGGTAGGAGAGAGACTATCCACGAATCTGGATTTGGTTAGAGACACCTCCGAGAAGGTGGACTTGATACGAAAGTGTCTTCTCACGACTCAGAGCTAGTAGAAAAGCTATGCCGACAAACGGCGACGCACTCCCAGAGCTCAGGTGGGCTATCATGTGTCTTCTCAAGGAAATGCTTAAAAGAAGAGTTGTCAAGTTCGATGCAGGGTGCTTATTTCATGGCATTGAGCTCTCTGAGATACTCGAGAGGGTGGGCATACTGTAGACGGCTTAGCTTTACCGCCAAGTTTATTGCGTGTTCATGCTGCCCATGTCTCATGTCCTAAGTACACTTAGACTCGACTCATGTAAAGTGGGATCAGCTTGCTTGCTGTCGAGATGGATGGAACCTTCAAGGAGGGATTGGTACGTATCATGGATAGCCGAGATCAGGTTTTACGAGGCAAGACTGTGAGGCTAGTAAAGGTGTTGTGGTAGAACCAAGGAGTAGAGGAGGTAACATAGGAAAGCGAAGACACTATGCGTGCCAACTATCATTTCCTAATTGAGGATGAAGGTATGTTTTTAGTCATTTGGTATTAAATGACTGTTGCATATGCATGTGATTGGATGTGTCTGTGTGTGAATTTTGGGGACGAAATTCTTTTAAGGGGGGAAGAATGTAAAACCCAAGTAAATTTGAATTTTTCCAAAAAAATGGCAAAACGGTAAATTGTTGCTACAGTATAAGTTGCAAAACTGGAATTTTTCTAGATCTCGAATGACAAAACAGATCTTACCGTTGGATTTGTCTCTGAAAATCTAGTTACCCAGATGAATTTCATTAAACTTTGAGACAGTCGAATTTTCATGATTTTCGGGGTGTCGGATGCCTGGGGACCCAAAAAGCGGGATTTTTGAGAAAAAAGTAATCTCAAAGTAGAAAATAAATTAAGTAAAGGTCATTTAAAATAAACTAAATTTGAACCGAGATGAAATAAATTGTTTCGGGACAGAAACGGACCCGAACAAGTCACGACACATGGCGCGACATGGGCCAAACATTTGAACATTAAAAGGAGTGTTAAAAGAAAATGAGAGGGGGAAGAACATATTGGTTTTACGTGAGAGGAGAAGAGAGAGAGAGGGAGAGAGCTCCAACTTCTCCCTAAGATCTACGGAGATTGGGTGGTCAGAATTTGTCGGGCCAAGAACGAAAGTTCATCTACTCAACGAGGGCTATGCGTGGATCCCGAAAACAAAGGATTTCACCTAGGATTCAAGCGAGGAGTTCGGGAAATCAAAGGTTTCAGGTTTAGGAAGTGTCCGGACTTCCTAGAGTTTCTTCTACGCTCCAAGAGGTATGGATTCTTCCTAATTTGGTTTATTTTCCACTCTAAGGGCTGTTTGGTTGTGTTTTATGCTCTAAGGGGTTGTTTGGTAGTGTTTTTCCCTAAGGGGCTGTTTGGCAAAGTTTGGGGATGTGGGAATAGTGCCCAGTTTTGACCCTATATGATGTCTAATTTTTGGGGTTGATTTTCTCTTAGAAAAAAAGGGAATTTGGGACTAGTATTTTTCATGGAAATTGTAGCTTAAGTTGTGAACTTAATGCTAGGATTTTGAATAACTCAAATTGGACCTCTATAGCTCAAGTTATGGTCCATTTAATTTCTGAAATTGTCACAACTTAAGTTGTTGACTGTTTATGTCCAAGTTTTGGGACTGCTTTCGGTTGAGAAAAAAAGGGAATTTGGACTAGTGTCCTTCATGGAAATTGTAGCTGAAGTTGTGAACTTGATGTTAGGATTTTGAATCACTCAAATTGGACCTCTGTAGCTTAAGTTATGGTCTAGTTCTTCATGGAAATTATATCTGTATCATTGAAATTGATGTAGGCTTTTGAATCACCTAAATCGACTTCTAATGCCATGGTCCATTTTTCTAATCACCACAAGCTGCGCTGTTTTGACCCCATACACTGTCTAGATTTTGGGACTGATTTCTGGTTGGGAAAAAGAGGGAATTTGGACTAGTGTTCTCCATGGAAATTATAGCTGCGTCTTTAAAATTGATGTAAGCTTTTGAATACCCCAAATTGGATCTGTACAACTCAAGTTATGGTCCATTTCCCATAACTTCTACAGCTTAGGTTGTTTAATGGTTTGTGTCCAGATTTTGGGATTGTTAGGGGACTAGTTTCTAAACTGAGTTCAGAACTATTTTGTGGTCTATTATGGCTTGTTGTGTGGAATGTTTTTTTGGGCATCTTTATGCCACAACTGGTTTTGTGGATCGTTGTCACAGCTCGAGTGACATGCTATGGTAATCGATCGAGGTCAATATGTGTGTCCTAATGTATTGACATGTGATGAGTTTGTGTATGGATAAGGTCATTGCATGACTTGTTTGTAAGCTATTTGTTGACATGTTATGTCACAATTTGGCCTAGAGGATAAAGTATGTCATTGCTTGATTGTTGATGACTTGTTGATGTTGATATATGTATGTGCAAATATGTTGACATGAAATGTGTGACCGTTTGGAAATTTTATGTTGATTGATATAATTGTCCATGATGCATAGGTGATATGCATGAGTAGAATTGTCCATATAGCATCCACCATATATGTGACATGGTAAAGGCATTAAATGACACATCGCATTGCATATGCATAGGGACATCACATGAAATGGGTGTGAGTGCATGTTATAATCAACACTGCGTTTGGTTTTTGATTGGGTGGGCTTAGTACGGTGGGACAACGTCCAACAGGGTCGCACGATTGTATACATGAAAATGAACATATGTGTCGGGTAATAGCAAGTAGGGATAGATACCCCCTAGGGTGAAAGCCTCGTTATTTTTATTTATACATATGTGTTCAACGGTGAAAGCCAATGAAAGTGTAGAAAGGCTTGTGGTGAGACCTTGAAAATTCGCTACCCACAAAAAGACACATGGTTTTGAATATAAATGATCATTGAGGTGTAACATCTAAAAATCTTTTGGTTTGAAAACAAATGAATTTTTTTGTAAAATGATCATTGGATGTAATCCACAAATGATAGGTTTTATCACACTTTGACATCGCCTGGTGTAGTAGGAGTTTAAGACCCAGAAAGAGGAGTCGGTAAGGACTCGGTGTGTGGTATGATTGGAGTCTCATCTCATTTCATGGGATGTAGGATTCCATAGTAGAAATTTCATGTTTTTACTTGGAATGTGAATGTGAATTGTGAACATGACCATTGCATGTGCACTTAGGTGGTGAGTATGCTCTGTAGGAGTTTACTCTACTGGGCGTAGCTCACCCTTTATAGGATCCCCTTTTCAGGTGCAGGGGTACATCGGTGGATGGCGCTTACTTGAGGCTGCGATTGTGAAGAAAGTCGGGTTGTGGCTTTGTAATCATTTTTGTAAAGATGTTTGGAACGAACTAGTTCTAGTGCATGTTTTTGTATAAGAGTGTTGTAATTAAACTCTTAAGGACTATGGTAATATAGCCTTATATATTTTTTTAGTATGGATAAATGGCCTAGTTGGGCCCCTTTTACTCATTAATGGACCTCGTGCGATCATTGTGTTATATTGGGCCCCGAATGGGTCATGTTATTTTATATCATACAGGTTGTACTTTGGCTAGAACTCTCCGTACAAATGAGATTATGTCTGATTTTTGTTAAATTATGAGTCCCGATAAAGAGGATACAACAGTTTTGGGGCGTCACATGTTCTGCCAATTTGTTATTGAAGAAATAATTAATCTATAGGTTATCAAAAAATTGTATGTTTGATTGATTACATATAGATTATTCTCAAGGTAAAATTTTTTGTCGAGTACCATTTCATAAATGAAATATTAAAAAAAATTATGTCATTTATCATTATCATACTGATAAGACAAATGGATTCAAGTGTAAAATTGAAAAAAAAAAAAAAATTTATTTGAACATAAAAAGCATATGAAAAGATATTATATGAATAAAATATTGAATCCGATGAATAGAATTGTCTTCAAAATGATGAACATTTTCAAATTAGAGGCAAATATATGAAATTAATTTTGAAAAATATCAATTTAGTGTATATTTGTTTAAAATTCTTATTCTATAATATTATTAGATAATTGATTTACAAATGGATGAAATTATTTTTAAAAAAATTTATTAAGAATATGTTTCTTTAAAATTCTTATCTATAATTTTATAGATAATTGAGATACAAATAGATTTCTAATCAAAAAAGGAAAGTTTATAATTAAAGAGAACCTATCAAGCAAGTTCTCTATTTTATTTATTTATTTATTTGAATGATCAACAATTATAAAAGCAATTGCATTGATAGTCCCCTTTCCTATTGTCTACACAAACACCATTTCCATTATGTTGTTGAAGGCAACTTGCCCTGCAAGATGCCAGATTGTATCCAGTTGTGCTTAAGGCACCACTAAAGTTCCTCTCTTTGCCTCAACCTCCTTCAGCTCCACTCCTTTTTAACAAAAAGAAAAATAAATAAATAATAAGTTTCAGAAACGAACAAATATAGCCTATATTCTCTTCTTTTTTAAAAAAGAAAAATAGCTTGCATGATACTGTCCATATACATACATAATAAGAACTCAAAATCTTTCTATTTTCCTACCAAACAATACATAGGAAAAAAACTAAAATATGGAAGTGACAAACACAATATCTCTTATGAGATCGTTATAGGAAGCAAACTTGGTGATAATTTCAAAATGGAGCAACATTAATTAAATTAAAAGATAAATTTATAAATCTTTAATTAGTCTTAGATATCATGAAAATTACTATAGATATGCAAGAGTTTAAAATTATTGGGTTTATATCAAAAAAAGAAAAGCAAATAGTTATTTATATTGTATAAAAAATTTTACTAATATTTGAATGTAGAGAGAAAAAGCTAGATAAGAAGAAACAATTTAAACCCATTCAAAGAAAAAAAGAAACAACTTAATCTATCATTAATAGATGCAATATTTCATTATCATAACATACTCTATATCATAAATGTGGCACCCCAATTTCAAGGGGTCAATTTTTTATTTTTTTCGGCTACTGGACAAGTCTGTCACGACAGGAGTCCTTTGTCGCGCGCCCATCCCTGTTGTGTGCGCCCAGAGCACTGTCGCCACGCCTTTGTCGTGCGCGCATCCTAGTCACGCATGCTTGTCGTGGCCTCGCCCAGCCATCATGGGTGACAGCGCCTCTGCCGTGGCGAGCATCTGGCCAGGCGCGCAGCTGCCTCGATCATGCGCAGCAGTGCGCCTCTATCATGACATGGCGTCGCTCTGTCGTGCACGGCAGAGCACCTCTGTCCCGGCACGACGCGGCCCCGCACTTTTGTGCACACCAGCCTTTGCACGCCCAGCCCTGTCATGTGCGGCAGGGCTTTCTGTCGTGACTAGCTCTATCGCGACCTAAAAATCCTCTATCGCGACAAAAATTCTCCCTTCCATTGCCAACTCCATCTCGACATAGAATTGCTCTGTCGTAACATAATTTCTCCTTATTTTGGTCAACTCCGTCAGGACTGAAAATGCTTCACGCGACGTAGTAAATCTTCCCAAATTTCGCAACACTGGCCAAGGATATAGCTTGACTACGCGACATAAAGCCTCCTCTCCAAACTGGGCCTAATTTGTCACGACATAAAAACATTATGTCGCGATAAAGAACCCCTGGCCTGGCCAACTCTGTTGTGACCTAAAAATGTTTTGTCGCGACAAGAGACCCTTTGGCCTTAGCCAAACTCTGTCACGACAAAAAATACTCTATCGCAACATAACTCGTGAATCCTTCACGACGTAACAATTTCTATTACGACCTGAAGTCCTCGACTGACCAGTAGCTCCCTCGCTATGCACTCCCGACATCTTGCCTCGCCTCGCCTCTGGCCACGAATTAAGGAACCTTCAGTCTTGACGATTCTCTATCGCGATAAGAAAAGTTATGTCGCGGCCTAGAAATCCCCAGCCATGACCCAACCTCTAACGACAAAGAAAATCCATGTTACGACATTTTCTATAACTTAAAATTGAAAACCATGTCGCGACATAGAGCCATGAGGCTCTGTCGCGACCCAAAAACACCCAGCTCAGATTAATTCTTATCGCGACATGGGGCTAGAAAACTCTGTCGCGATAGAGAAATCTCTATTGTGACACAAACTTGCAAATGGGCAGTAGCCTATTCTTTTGCATTTCCTGCACCTCCAACTCTCTTCCAATGCATTTAATTCATACTATTGCCTCTATACTCGTTTTTCAGGCATTATAAAATCTGGAAGACTATTGACACTACATTGAACAAGTCTAAAAATAAGTTTTTATTACAAAACTTTTCATTTGCATATACCAAATTGGATATTCTATCCAGAATTTTAACAAAATACATGAATGAGCCATAATCTGACCTTTTCACACCGAGCCTCGACCTGTTTCATCCCCGTGCACTCCGCACTGAAAAATATTTTTCCCACGACGGGGTGAGCAATGCTTAGTAGAAAATTCTCCTACAAGGGCTACTCCCCACCTAAGTGCACATGCAATGGCACACACACCATACCACATTCCATATAGGAAAAGCAATCCTACATGGAATAGTTCAAATGAGACGACTCTATGCCCATAACCCGAGTCCTGGATCAATTTCACACATGCAAATGCTAAGTGTGGAAAACCTCACATCGGTGTTTCACTAATGACTATTTTCTTCAAACAAAATCTTTTTGTTTTTAAAATTCAAGGCCCATTGGAAAATCCTCCAATGTTTATTTGCTTTCATCAAATCCAGTGTGTTTATCCATTTATGGGCCACGGATTTTCGGGTTTACACCGTAGGACTGATGAGTCTTCAACTCATCTATTTCTAATCCATTTTTCTTGCTTATTTTTAGTATATTCAAATATGTTTTAATGCCAAATTATGGATTATTCACCAACTTTATGTTTTGCAAGTTTTAATTAAAAAATGAGAAAAATTCAAGAAGAAAAAAAAGAGAAAAGAGCAATTACAGCAGTCTATGTCAATGATGTAATTTTCTGTGGATGCGATTAAACGCCCAAGCGAATGGTGGCTAAGGGAAAATATGTCATGACAAGATTTTCCGTCTCAACACAGTTGAATATAGAATAAGAGCCAGTGTCGCGGACAAAAGACAAAGGTGTCATAATAAAACATGAGAAGAAGTAACAAGTCAATCGAGACAAAGAGAGATAATGTCATGATAAGGTTTCGCTGGATGTCAAAACCAGGAGGAACCTGTGGCGACATAAAAGCTCTTGTCGCTACACTAGAAACAAATAGAAGGCATAATCTCTATCGCGACATAAAATATCATGTCGCGACACTGATTATTGCAACTTGGAAAATCCTGTTGAGACACTGGATGAAGAAGTTCTGTCGTGACTAGGTAATGAATGTCATGACACTGAAATATAAGATTTCTGGTCCTGACAAAGAAACAAAGTCGCATAAAGTACGCCGCCTAGCATCCCGACCGTGGCAACAAAGAGTTCACTGCTGCGACATACTCGTCGTGGTGAGAAGCTCTTGATGTCGCGATAAGGATATTAAGGTTACGACACAGAAATAAGCTAAATACAGATGAACAAGGTTGCGACAGACTTTTCCATATCGCCACAAATATTCCAACACAAAGAAGAGAAGTCTTGTCGCGACATAACAGAACTAGGTCGCGACACAAAGATGAGATGAATGCAAAAAGCCTTGTCACGACATAAAAACTCGTCGCATGTAATATCTAATACACCAATAGACTTTGTCGCAACATCAAAATGTAGCCGCAACAAAGAAATGCTTGGCGATAAGACTCTATCGCGACAGGAATGCAAACAATACAAGAAACATTGTTGCAACAAGAACCAATAGAAATACTATCACGACATAAAAACTGGGTCGCAACACAATTTGAAGAAGTTGTACATAAGCAATGTCCCAACACAATTGTCAATGTCGCAACATAAATCTTCCAGTAACCATATATGAGAGAGTGGCGACATAGAATGGAGAGAACGACATACCTTGTAGGACAAAGTGTTAAATAACAAAAGAAAGATCTATCACAACAGAGGAAACCTTGTCGCGACTAAATAAAATGTCATTAGGGGAAACAACATCGTCAGCGCTTAGATCATTCCATGCTGCAATAGAAAACTGCAACAAAGAATTAAAACTGTATCGCGACAACACTTTCAGGTAGCGACCAAGAATGCAATCTGGGCCAGAATTTTGGGGAACCACAATGTAGCCTCTAATTTAAGGCCTAAACTTCAGGGGCTCTATAAATAGAAACATTTAAGGAAAGCGAGGCAGTCAGTCGGCGAAAAACCAGAACCTCTGGGGAGCTGAGGACTCTTTTGTATTATATTTTTCTATTATTTTTTCTTTTCTTTTCTTTGTCGATTAGAATTAACGTAGGATTTCAATTTGTTTACTGGACTTGAAACAATGAATTGTTCAAAAGTTACGAAGTTGTGCTATTTTGTTGAAGATCAATTCCGATTACTGTTTGAATTTAATGAAGTCCAGAGAAAAGATGGAATTTATTTTTTTCAATTGATTACATTTACATTGGAAATTTCCTTATCATTATTTCAATGTTTACTGGGATTCAGTTTTCTGGAAACCCAACTTTCGTTAGGAAATATCTTATGTTAGTTATAGTCTTTCCTGCACAATTAGAAAGAGATTTCTTGGATTGAGAATTTTGAATTTATTTGAATGTTGTTGTTTTTTAAGTGGATTGTTCCCAATATTAGTAACTTATACCCAATTAGGGACTGTTGTCTAGCTTTGATTTCCAGGAGGCCCTCTGAGTGACACAGAGTTGGATATTCTTGAGAGCATGGATGCATTACTTTAGGGTATGCTAGACTATTATTGAAGAACTAATGAGCTCTAAAAGACTAGTTAGATAAATCATCAATTTACGCATGGTTTAAGAATTAATTGAAGGATCTATCAATTTAATTAATTAGATATTTCTCCTTGGTCTCGAGGAATGATCTTGATCCTGTGTTAGCTTAGATCTAATCAAGGAAAGAGAGAACTCTTTAAGATCTCAAGGATGAGACATCATCCATCTCAGAGATATGGTAAATGGCCATGTCTGAAGCAAGAAATCTACAGCCATAAAAATGGGTATAAGCATGGAAAAGAAAATACCTGCATCTTACAAAGAAAAGTTGATTACAAGTAATTGGTTAGATTTATGTTTCAGAAATGAACCTGACTCTCTAATCAGTGAAATGTATGGTTAAAGGAGAAATCCAAACTATACTACCTTGCCTCTTGAAATTTTTAGATTCCAATTTATGAAAGAATAGAATTAGATTATGTTGCAGAAATTGATAATTTCACAGCATTGAAATCCCAGTGTCTACTTCCAACAAGAATCTGGTTCATGTCCAGTTTAGGTCTAAAATTTTAAATTTTCCTTGTATTATAGATGTGGAAATTTCTTAAAACAAAGAGAATTCTAGTTGTGTTATCAAAATTATATGAAATGGAAGTTCAAATAGTGTGGAACTTGAGTAGTTAGGGTAGTTGAACGTTAAATTCTTTTCGATCTCTATGGGAATCATATCCAGACTTATAGGTCCACTTTTATTACTTGTACGACCTGTGCGCTTGCAAAATTATGACCAAACTAAATCTTAAATGAATTCAATGACAAATTATTTTTATTATGAGCATACATGTTCTATTTCGGTCAACAAGTTTTTGATGCCTTTACTGGGGATTAGATAATAGTCCTTTGGTAATAGTAGCAGAAATTTGATATATATATATATAAAGAAAATGGTCAACAAGTTTTTGGCACCGTTGCCAGGGATAAAAGGAGTTTAAAAATCAATATCTTAACAAAAGAGAGAAATGCTAATTGGGACATTTTTCTTTGTTTTACAAAAATTTCAGAAAAACAACAAAAAAACAGTTTTAATAGTAGTGGCTGAATAAGCCACTGATTATTTTGGGAGCCTAAATAGATATATAATTTTTTATATCACTGATTCCATTTGATCTTAGCGTGTTTCTACTTTTAGGAAGAAGTTAAATGCATAGAAGGCCTGAAGTAGAACTGTTGCCTCTAGATACTGAAATTGAGAGAACCCTACAGAATCTGAGAAGAATCACCAATGCAAAATCCAAAAATATGGAAAATTAGAGAGAAAGATTGCAAACTATTCCATAAGAAGAAGAAGAAGTAGAGAGACCTCAAAGGCCTAACACTATGGAGGACTTTTGGAGGCTTATCATCCAAGAGGAGTGCTCAACTGTGAGACAACCTCCCATTGAAGCAAACAATTTTGAGCTAAAGCCAGCTTTGATTACCATGGTGCAACAACATCAGTTCACAGGCCACCCTTCTGAAGATCCCAACGAGCACCTGGGGAGATTCATGAGGATGGCAAACACAATCAAGCTAAATGGGGTGAGACCAGATGTAATCAAGCTTCAACTCTTCCCATTTTCATTGAGAGATGTGGCAACATGGCTCGACCTACCGCATGGGATTAGTGAACACTTGGGAAGAACTGGTGGAGGCATACATGAGTAGATTTTTCCCTCCAACTCTCACTGCTGAGAGAAGAGGAGAAATAATTGTCTTTAAGTAGGGGGAAGATGAGAGTCTCTATGTTGCATGGGAAAGATTCAAAAGATTGTTGAAGAGATGTCCTATGCATGGAATATATCTGACCACTCAGATGGATATTTTCTATCATGCTATGAATTATGCCTCCAAGGGTATAATTGATGCATCTTGTCAGGAGCTTTAAAAGAAAAGTGCAGGAGGCAGTGAACTGGATCAAGACTCTGCGTAGCGTAAGGATAATACAGAGAGTATCATGGTCAGAAAATGACTCAATCCTTTGAAAATCAGATGCTTCATTTCATGTCAGAAAACAAAAGGATTTTGAATCTGCATGAAATTTTCTGATCTTGAAAATTTCCAAGCAAACACAACTATGTTTCAAACAAACACTAATGCCTCTTTAAAGAATCTGGAGATACATATAAGGCAACTGGCCCAAGCTGTGCAGAAAGAGCCTAAGGATTCATTTCCAAGTGACACCAGAAAGAATCCAAAGGACTGTATGGCAATAATTTAGAGAAGTGGCAGACATCTAGATGATAAGAAAGGTGAAAAGAGGGATACCGAGGAAGAGAAACATAAAGAAATTGGAGAAGAACTTGAGCAACACAGTTCAGAAACTACTAAGAAAGATAAAACATCATAAATGCAACCCAATCAGCAGGGAAAGAAGGAAGAAGTTCAAGCTCACAATCTTCCAGTTCCATTCCCTCAAAGACTACAGAAAGCAAAGCTAGAGGAGAAGTTCTCTAAATTCTTAAACATGTTTAAGAAGATAGAGATCAACATTCCTTTCTCTGAGGCATTAACTCAAATGCCTCAGTATGCAAAATTCATGAAAGATATATTGAGCAAGAAGAGGAAGATTACTAAGGAAGGGATAGTGAACTTTAACAAAGAACCTACGCGTGCTGATCTCGTAAGACCTTACCAGAAAATGGCAGGATCCAAAAGTGTACTCACTATACCTTGCAAAATTAGGATGCTGATACGGGAAAGCACAGTGATTATGGAGCTAACATCAACTTGATGCCTCATTCTGTCGCTTCAAAGATTAAGCTCGGGGACACCCCACGTACCCATTACCCTGTAGATGGCAAACAAAAAATTAGCTCATTCTGAGGCCATCCTTGAAGATGTGCTGATCAAAGTGGGAAAATTTGTCTTTCCAATGGACTTTATGGTCATTAATATGGAGGAAGAGAAACAAATCCCACTGTTGTTAGGAAGACCATTCTTAGCAATAGGGGCAACACTAATTGATGTGAAAAAATGGGAATTGACTCTCAGGGTTGGAGATGAAGTAGTGCACTTCAATCTCAATCACAGTCTGAAACAACTAGAACTCAGTAGTGCTGACTGTGAAATTGTAGAAACAAAAATTTCTGTCAGTTCTGAATTGGTCACTGGTTGTAATTTTCAGAATTCAATGAGTGAGAATGAGATGAATTTCCAATATCTTGAGCATCTTGAAGTTGAAATTCTAAACTCCAATTTAAAATTAATAGATTCGCATTCGTGTCGAAAAACTTCAAGCAAAGGTCCAACGCTTATGAAGAAAGAGTTACGTGAAGAAAAAAAGCTCTAGGTTTAATACTTAAGGAGTTGCTCAACATTTGAAGTATGCCTTTTGCAACTGTGAAAAGGAAAGCCGCTATCATTTCACTTGGGATTAACTAGGCTAGAAGGGGGAAAAATCGCTGAAGACCCGAAAATATAAAGAAGCAATAACTCGTCTATAGAAGTATTTGAAAGGAATCAATCCTCAATCTATATGCATAAGATCCTATCGAGGAGAATGATAGAACTTCAGAGAACATCGTGAGGGAGGCTAAATCCAAAGAATAAAGAAGGCTTAAAAGAAGTGCTAAATGGTTAAATGTATGCTTCTTTATATATGCACTTCAAACAACTCGTAAGCCTGGAAGACATGTGGTTCCAAAGAAGGGAGGATTCATTTTGATTAGAAATGAAAAGAATGAATTGATTCCTATAAGAACTGTGACAGGATGGAGAGTTTGTATAAACTACAAGAAACTTAACATTGCTACTAGAAAGGACCATTATCCTCTACCTTTCATTGACCAAATGTTGGAGAGGCTAGCAAGGCACTCTCACTATTGTTTTCTTGATGGATATTCTGGTTATAACCAGATTGCAATAGCCCAAGAGGATTAGGAGAAATCAACATTTACATGTCCTTATGGTACCTTTATGATTCTTGCCATAGTAGGTGTTATGAATCAACAAAATTTATAACCTAAATTACTCCTATTGTCGTAGCGTAACTACTGCAGTATAGCGGCTCCAGGATCGAACACATGAATGGGTTTTCTTCGTACCAAATGATTTACAGTAGGCTCAAAATGGTGAATTTGTTTGATTTTAGGATTCGTGTAAAAAGTGTGTGAAGTTGATGTTGTGGAAATTGGAAAATAAAACGAAATAAACTAAAATAAAGTGTAAAAAGAAAATCCTAAAGGCCAACATAGGTCAAGTTAATGTGGTTAAGCAAAGAGGTCCCTGTTCATTTCCTCGTGTCGGGGGAGGATGACCTATAGTCAATTCCCGAACCTGATTCATTTAATTCTACAAAACTAAACTCCTAATACCTTCCTTTAATAGAAAGCATTTATGGTTCCTACAGTTGAAAATCTATCACCTCGACTCCATCCTACAATGATTCAGAAGGGCAACTAATGAATCTCGTGATCGACAATAAGCATCCATCAACCCTAAAAGATTACCAAGTATCGATCAATGAGGATGTACCCGAAAATATAACCCCTTAATCTGCTCAAAGGGCTCAGAATAGCAACTAATGGATATCAAAGGTATCTAAAGCTAAGAATACACCGAACCCTAAAAGCTTGCCAAGTATCACAAAGAAAGAAAGTACATCAAGAGCTTTAACCTAGTTGCAAATTTGGGAACAAAATGCTGAAAACCTCTTTAACGTGACAGGAGGAACAAAATGCAAACCTTGCTTCCCAAGGCCTGCAACCCTCTTCTTCAAGGATTCGAGACCTTAGCCAAACATCATTTGAGTTGTCATCCTCAAAGGAGTGTTTGGTTTCCTAGCAAGTGAGAGAAAATGAAAAATAGAAGAGAGCAAACTAGGAAGAAAACAAAACACCCGTATTTGCTTTCGTCAAATAATACCTAGGTCAACAGTGTATTACAATGGCTTATATAGCCTTACAATCAAAGTGAACTACCAAACTAACCTAACCAAAACTATTACAATGAGGGTAGAAAGGAGAAAAACAAAAAACGGGGCCGTTTGAAGAGCTTGAATTTTATTTGCGGAAAAAGTCAGCTATGTGGCAATTTTAAGCTGCGCTTGCTTGTTCATCCTTTGTTGGCTCTTTGTTCCATTGATCCTGGCGCTACCCTATTCGTACCTTTATTCCATTTCTTCTTGCTTTGATATTCTTCATTCCCGTCTTACTGAAATTGATAAAAACCATGGCAGTGAACAATCAACGAGCTTTGTTATGATTGGATTGACACGGCGATTTGGCTTCCAATTCCTGTAAAAACTACAAAAACAGCCCCGGAATGCGATCAGAAGTATAATAGGGACCCGAACATGTCAATTGGGTTAATTGCCTCAGCAAATAGTCACCACAAAGCTAGCTCAAAACCTGTAAAAATAGGGTTCAAATAGCACTTTTTGGCACTAATACACCCCAACACATTGGTCCTTAGCAATGGAAGAAAATAAAAAACAAAAAAAACATATAAAACTATAACAAATTATGTTACAAGGTTGCGGTTCAAAGGTTGTGAAAGAGTAATGCCTAACCCTGTTGAAAATTCACAGGCGAGCCTAATAACTACCTCGAGAATGAATACATACAGGACAGGTATCAAAAGAGCTTCCTTCTCGATGACTCAACCGGGAACTTCCACGAAATCTAAGGAGTGTTTGTTTGATTGGCTCTCAGCGATAAATTTGCCCAATTGCACTCTCCACCGACCAAGTTACGGCGACTGGTGCCTTAAACCAACAAACCGTCGGGACCCACCTCTTATTCCACAATTTTTTTGTGTTGTAGGGTGCAATCTTCGAAAGTCCAACTTCACCAAAGTCCGTATAACGAGGGGATTCGCACGATGTCTCAACCGATTAAGGTTTGGGCACCAAGCCATAAGATTTTTCAACCACAAACTCTTCGAGGTTTACCGGACTCGAATGATTTGAGCTCCTTTTCATAACTCGCTAAGCTTCACCCATCCACTCATGTAGCGAACACTAAGTCGGTGCGGCTCCCGACAGTTGGCTTAGGAGCTGCCAGGCTTTAAGGCTTCGCCGCCAAACCCCTCAGACCGTGTTCGGGTTTCAAGGCAAAGCATTGCAATTTTCTTCTTTTGCTTTTTCTTTTTCTTTTTTTTTTTCTTTTTCT
Source organism: Tetrastigma voinierianum (assembly GCA_016808115.1). Taxonomy (NCBI): domain Eukaryota; kingdom Viridiplantae; phylum Streptophyta; class Magnoliopsida; order Vitales; family Vitaceae; genus Tetrastigma; species Tetrastigma voinierianum. The sequence continues at coordinate 369,923 of JAEQBH010000288.1, forward strand.
TTTCTTTTTCTTTTTGGAAGACTCATTGGCCTTCTTTCCACAGGGGTCCTTAACCTATTAAAGGTAGTCAACGACATTAGGATAGGTTGTGCAAAGTAAAGGGGTTGTGCAGTTTTTCGGCCTATCATTTGAGCCTATTTATTAGTAGTGTGTGGTTAGCTAGAGGTGGAAGAAAAAGTTCGAAATCAATAAGAATTCAACTAATCATTCACTCAACTAGGCTTGAAACCAATCTAACAATGACAGAATTGGACAAAGTTTCAACTTTTCAAACTGTAGGCTAGGCAAAACACACAACTAAAAAAACAAAAAAAATAGTGCAAATAAAAACTAACAAAGTGGTGCGAAAAACAAACTAACAGCTTCACAAACCAACAAACAAATGTTCAAATACAAACCTTACTTAAATATTCATGATACAAAAAAGACTTGCTCAAAATATAAAAACGACACTTCCTTCCTTAACTCTCTTTGACCAGAATTGACATTGTCCTCGATGTGGCCGTAGGTGGGATTAAGGAGCGGTGATACTGCTGATGAAATGTACTCAGTTTTAGATGGGAAACTATTTTGCAAACTCCGGAGAGACCTTATTCACTCCATTTGGGATTAAGATGAACAAGTTAAGAAAAGAAAAGAGAGGAAAAAAGGGACCGGTTGGAAAATTTTGAATATTACTCATTTTTCAAAATTTCAAATGTGTTCTTTCTAGCCATATTTAGATTCTACACTCTCTAAGCTTTCCAACGAGATGAAAATCACCCAAAACCGATATCAGATGAAAAAGTTATGCTTAAAACAAAATTAGGAGGCAAAACAGGGGAGAGGGAGCGAAAATTTCGCTACAGTAGCGAATCGCAATAGCTAATTAAGCTAAATGAGAGAAAATTCCTCTCTTTTTCCTACTTTTCTGATCTTCATTCTGCTTCAAAATTTTCACTCAAACTGCAAAAATTAATACAAGAAAAATTGCAGAAAAGTGAAAAACAAGCTAGAACAAAGATTAACTTAAAAATTAGAGAAAATCTAAAAGAAAAATTAAAGAAATCAAAATAAACTAAAATAAAACAAAATAAAATAAGAAAAATCAAAACAAAAATGAGTGAACTTTGTTCACTCAAACCGATTATGAGATGCATCCGGTGGTGCTAGAGGAACTGGTGGAAATTTGAGTAGAATAGTTTGAGATGCAGTGCTCGAACTGGAACGATTATTATATCACTATGCCATGCAATATGAGTAGCTGCCAATGTCTTCGATGCAGTGGAAAATGTTTGAGCAATGGCCACTAACTTCCTAAAATAATGTAGCCAAGGCAGTGCAAATGGGGTGGCCTTTGGAGATGGTGTTTCAGGTGTAGGCAAAATGTACACTTAGTCAGTGGAGGGAGCTACTGGTAGTGGGTTGTTGGTGGGAAATGGATTCAAAACAAGCTCTTGGGGCTCTTCCACTGTTTCTTTTCCACTGCCCTCCTCAGTTATAAAGGGAAGGATTTCTTCTTTCTTCTCCCTTGGAAAAACAACAACACACATATCTGAGGATTCAGACAACCCTTCAGACAATTCAATAAAATCCTCTATAAGCCCCTAGTGTGGCTATTGTTGACACTGCTCCTCTACCATGGTGTCACTTTGGCACTCTTCCTCTGGTGGACATTGTTGCTGATCGATGAGGTTTTCAATGGAGTCTTGCAGGTTGTCCCATTTATGCTCAAAGACATTTTTCAGCCCATCTAATTTCTTGTTCAAATTGTCTTCCACAGTGACAATTCTCTTATTCGAATGGGCATTAATCCCCTTCTGCTCTGTCATCCACTATCTGGGTAAGGTCCAAATTGGCTTGTTCAAATGGAGGGATTGATTGTGGTGGCTAAGGTGACTAAGGAGTTGAAGCATAATATGGAGGTTCAAGAGGTGCATACTATGGAGGTCTTGGTTCCCATGAGGAATTTGTGTGATTCCCCCAACTATGGTTGTAAGTACTACCATATGGTGAACTCATCCATTGGTTTCTATAGTCCCTCATGGACCTATATTCATTTGGATTCCTCTCCACGGGTCGTTGACTTTGCCATGGCTTGTTTATGTAATCCCTCATGGACATATATGCACTAGGGTTACCCCCTGCCAAATGCTGACCCTACTGTCCCTCTTCCATTGGGTTCAAATTCAACCTTGATTAAGAAACTCTATCCTATTGGAACCACGAACCCCTGTGCAGAACAAAGCAAACACCAAGCGAGGAAAAAAAACAACTCTGCAAAAAGGGTAAAGTTAGCTAAAAACAAAATAAAATGAAACAAAATTAAACACATTGAAAACACTAAAAAGATATATATACAAGAAAATTCACCAGAACTTGTGATAAGGATCACAAGTGTTCAACAGGTCATCATTCGCACTTAGGCACCATCCCCGGCAATAACGCCATTTGATTCTTACCATAGTAGGTGTTATGAATCAACAAAATTTATAACCTAAATTACTCCTACTGCCGTAGCGTAACTACTGCAGTATAGCGGCTCTAGGATCGAACACAGGGATGAGTTTTCTTCGTACCAAATGATTTATAGTAGGCTCAAAATGGTGAATTTGTTTTCGATTTTAGGATTTGGTGTAAAAAGTGTGCGAAGTTGATGTTGTGGAAATTGAAAATAAAATGAAATAAACTAAAATAAAGTGTAAAAAGAAATTCTTGAAGTGTTGGGCTCCTAGGTTGGGTTGATAGGGTAACAAAGAGGTCCTCGGGTTTCATTTCCTCGCGTTAGGGAGGATGACTTTATGGTCGATTCCCAATGGGATCTTCATTAACTTTAAAAACTAAGCTAATAATTTTTTCCTTTTGATAGAAAGCATTTATTTAGCATTTATGGTTCCTACAGTGAAAATCTATCACCTTGACCCGTCCTACAATGATTCGTAAAGGGCAACTAATGAACTCAGTGGATCTAATAATAAGCATCCACTTAACCCTAAAAGATTACCAAGCATTGATCAATGAGGATGCATCTACAGTGAAAATATAACCCCTTAACCTACCTCCAATGGCTCGTAAATAGCAACTAATGGATATCAGTGTATCTAAAGCTAAGAATACACTGAACCCTAAAAGCTTGCCAAGTATTGGCCAAAGAAAGTACATCAAAGAGCTTTAAACCTAGAGTTGCAAATTTGGAAACGAATGTCAAAACACGCTGCGTGAAAAACAGGGGAACAAAATGCAAACCTTACTTCCCAAGCCTAGCAACCCTCTTCTTCAAGGATATGAGACCTTAGCCAAACATCCTTTGAGTTGTCATCCTCAAAGGAGTGTTTGGTTTCCTAGAAAGTGAGAGAAAATGAAAAATAGAGGAGAGAAAATTGGGAAGAAAACAGAGCACCCGTATTTGCTTCCATCAAAACTTAGGTCAACAGTGTATTACAATGGCTTATATAGCCTTACAATCATTGAACTAGCAAACTAACCTAATTAAAACTATTACAATGAGGGTAGGAAAAACAAAAACGGGCGTTTGGAAGAAATTTGGAATTTTCTTTGCGGGAAAAATTCGCTGTGCGTTTCGCTCTTAGCCTTTATTCATACGATGTTGGCTCTTTGTTCCATTACTCCTGCTGCTACTATTCACGTTGCACTATTCCATTTCTTCTTGCTTTGATATTCTTCATTCCCGGCTTGCTAAAATTGATAGAAAACCATATGAAATTGATGGAAATCAACCCGACTTTGTTATGATTGGATTGACACGACGATTTGGCTTCGATTCTGAAAACTACAAAAGCGACCCTGAGGAATGCGATCAGAAGTATAATAGGGACTCGAACATGTCAATTGGGTTAATTATAACAATTAGTACACAAAAAGCGCTCAAAACCTATTAAAAATAGGGTTCAAAATATCACTTTTTGGGCACTAATCACTTTACCTTTAGAATGATGTCATTTGGATTATGTAATGCTCTTACCACCTTTTAGAGATGTATGATGTCTATATTTTCTGACTTGGTGGAAGAGGTTATGGAAATATTCATGGATGACTTCTCAGTTTATGGATCCAGTTTTGATGATTGTTTGAGAAACTTAGCAACAATGTAAAAGTGCGAAGGCAGTCTGCTTGAAGTGGGAAAATGTTTCATGAGTGAGCGAAGGTATTTTTTGGAGCCTGAGATTTGAGATGGATTGGAAGTAGACCAAGCAAAGATTGTTGTTATAAAAACTCTAAAGTCACCTACAATAGTGAAGGGAATAAGAAGCTTCCTGGGACATGCTGGATTTTACAAAATATTCATCAAGATTTTGAAAATCTCACAGACCATTGTGTGAAGCTGGCTGGAAAAGATGCAAATTTTGATTTGATGAATCATGCGATTTGCATTTAAGAAATAAAATCAGTTAGTATCGGCTCCCATTATGTTGACACGTTTGGAACAATGAGTTTGAATCATGTGTGATGCTGAGTGATTATACAATGGGAGCTGTATTAGGACAAAGGGCAGAAAAGATATTGAGGCCATATCTTATGCGGCCAAAACACATTCATGAGCCTGAGAACTACTCCACCACGAGAGAAGGAGATCTTTGGCAATGGTATTTGCTTGCTAATTCAGGCCTTATATATTGGGTCCCATGTTGTAGTAGTGATCATGCTGCAATTAAATATCTAATGGCAAGAAGATTTAAAGCGAGATTGATCAGATGGGTGCTCTTTGCTACAAGAGTTTGATTTTGAGATCAAGGTCCGGGAGTAGTGACAATGTGATGCGAGATCCTTGTCTACGTGGAGAGAATTGTTGGAACATAAAAGAGAACAGAAATAGCAGAATTTTTTCCTAATGAGCATCTATTTATGTTATTAGTACAAAAACGCCACAGTATGTAGATATAATGGTGGCTTGTGGAGTCATGCCATGCGATTTAGCTACTAGCGAGAAGAGAGTGAGCGATTGCATATTGTATATATGGGATGACCCACTACTGTATAAAAGAGGAGCAGATTTGATCATAAGGAGATGTGTCTTAGAAACTTAACAAGGTGGTATTATGGAGAAATGTCATGCATCACCATATGAAGGACACTTTGCGGGAGGCAAGCTTGACCTAGAAAATTTGTAAAACCCGAGAAAATTCTAATTTTCTGAAAAAAGGTAAAATGGTAATTTCAATCAAAATCCGGAATTCTTCTAGATCTCAGATGATGAAACGGACTTCATCATCAGAATCGTCTCGCGAAAATCTAGCTACTACGTCGAATTTTGAGATAGTTGGAATTTCACGTTTTTCGAGGCACAGAAGATAGTACGGGACACGTGGCGCACATTGCGCAGCCCAAGGGGAGACAAGTGTCAGACTGTGAGCTAGTCAAACATGAGCTCAAGTGTGGGCCATAGGTGGACACATGACATGATGCCATTAGATGAAAATCCCAAAGTAGAGGGATAAGTGGATAGAAATCCGTCGCAGCCAGTGGCTTGACATGGCATGAAGGAACAAGTCCTCTTGACCCAAGTTCTCCTAACTGGTTTTGGGAGAAGGAAAAAGAGAGAGAAAACAAGGAGAGTTTTTGTAGAGAGAGAGTGTCCACCTTCTCTTTAAATTTTCCGGTGATCGGACCGTCGGATCCTGGTGAGCCAAGAGGCAAATTTGATCCCCACTGCAAGAGCTACGCATGGATACCGGTTTTGTGGAGTTTCGATAGCTCCGGGTGGTAGGGGTGCCATTTTAATGGATAAGGATATCTTGAGGCCTGGATGGCCGTGTTTTTCGGTCCTAAAAGATTTGGACTTCGTGAAGAAATCCCTAGAGTGGTTTCTCACAGTCCCAAACTGACCGTGGACTGGTTGTGTGTGGCCTTGAGTGTGAATATGTTATTGCTTGATTGAATAACATGTTATGTTATTTGTATGATGCTTTCTGAGCAGTCCCAGGCAGATTTGCGAGATTTTATATAAGCCCGTAATGAGCTAACTTTATGTTAGTTCTATGTTTGAATAACATGTTGTGTGCAAATTTTGTTAATATATGCATGCTTGATATATTAACATGTATTATATGGAAATGGAAAAATGCATTTCATATGTACTGGAGCACCCTAGAATAGTAGTTGTGAGTGCATGACAAATAAAATCGGAAGGTTGTCCAAACAATGATTTCTTTTGTAAACTTATTCAAATAGAATTTTATTGAAAAGTTGTCCGAAGAATTGTGTTGGGAAATCATCCAACAATTCACGTCGGAGAGGCCCATGAATTGTTTCGGAGAGTTACTGTTGGTTGTTTCATTCTCCCACTATGTAAGTGTGAGTGATGGATCAAAACTTAAACACAAATTTATAACGTTATTACCCAAGGACTATTATGCAATCGTGATAATGCCATGAAACTTGTTTGTTAGATTTATTTGCAATTATGCGATTAAACGGTTTCCTTAAAAGTAGCTAATTTCTTTATGGTTTTGATCCATGATTACGCAGGAGTATGCAGGTCGAACAAATGTAAAGTGGATTTAAGTCGAATGCTCGATCCCACAGGAGATCAGGGAATTCTCGATCGGCTTCTACGACTACTCAGGCTACATACTATTTGAACTATGATAGGCAATTGATAAATTCCTATGCCACCTTTAAAATAATAAAAGAATAAAGATATTTAAACTAAGAGCAAAATGAAATAATGCTTAAACTAAAATAAAAAAATTAAAGAAATAGACTGTCAATTAGCTTTTAAAGGGATGCATTGAAAATACAGCTATTGTGAAGCATCAATTCCTGCAGACGACTTTGTAACTTTGCTTCGCAGACACCAGTTTAGAATCGGAATCAAGGAAGATGGTAATGCCATGTGGATTTCTCCTTAACGACACATTTCATCATCTAGTCTTCCTGTTTCTTTTCGAAGGCAGAGGATTAGATAACTACTCAATACGAGTTGCCTTGTTAAGTTTATTTTCTTTTATTGATACTTGTGTTGAACATGGGTATAAACCTGCTCTAAGACATAGGCTAAGCATGGGTTTACACTATGCTAGTTTTCTCATCCTCAAAATTGGAGCGATTTCATTCTTTCCTTGATTAGATCCTTGCTAACGGGATTGAACTTCTTTGTTCGAATCGAGGCGAACTCTCTGCTCAATTTAATTGATAAGTCATTCAACTCATTCTCGGTTTCAAGTGAGAAGAAGATTTATCGATTATAATTCACAAAGCCCATTAGATCCCTAATATTAGGTTCGCATACCCTTGAGAAATTGTTCAATACTCTCAGGAATGCCTTCTCTGTGTCACTCAGAGGGCCTCACGGAAATCGGGCATGGCTGATCTATTACGGGTATAGAACAACGATATTTGGATCGGATACAAAAATAAACAAAACCGTGTGATTCAAGGCGGAAAGTTCGGTAGGCTGCGATAAATTTGTAAGTAAGATAAATTCACAACAACGAGTAAATTCAACGGAAGTGGGTTTCTAAATTACTTCATTACACTACTTGGTAGCTCACGATCAAAAGATCTATTGTAAATCCGGCGGAAGTTCAAATTCCAAAATTTGTTTGGACTTCAAGCGAACCGAAGCGTGGTGGAAAATAACGATGCGCATTCGGCTTCACTTCAACAACTAACATCCAGATCCGAAATTCAAATGAAATAACAATCTACTCTAAATAATCTAAAATAACAGCAAAACAAAAAGAAAAGAAAGCAGAAAATTAAAATACGCGAGCCTTATTTGCCAGGACTACTCTTTACGAGCCGCGAAATTGCTGTACATGCGGTACTTATTTACTCTGATTCACGATTTGGGCCCTAACTTCGATGCACTTCCTTGTGGGTTTCAAAATAACTGGCCCATTTGTTTGTTCATGTCGCGACTCCATTTGTGCGTCGCGACCTTGACTTGATGTCGCGACCTCTCTTTCTTGTCGCGACTTCTCTTATCTGCATGTGAGTTGTTTTGAGGTCGCGACCTTTCTTACACGTCGCGACTTCAATGTTCTGCTTATGAGCTGTTTTGATGTCGCGACTTCAATCATACGTCGCGACTTCGTTTTTCTGTTCGTCTGTCGCAGAAGCTTTTATCTGGTAGCGACTTGCATTTAACACCCCTTGGATCTGATGTCGCGACAGCTAAATGATGTCGCGACCTCCATTCTTTGCAGCTGATGTCGCGACCACTGAAGGATGTCACGACCTTCTTCCTTTGTAACTGATGTCGCGACCCGAAGGGCGTGCAACATCTTCACGATTCGATGTTAGTCTTCGCTATCTCTTCCAACTGTCGCGACCTCTATGTTCAGTCTCTTTGAAAATCTTTTGTCGTGACTTCTATTTAGTGTCACGACCTCCATGTCTACTGCTAAGCTTTCAATTCTGTCGCGACCTCGAAGTGGTGTCGCGACATCATGTCTACTTCTTCATTAATTCTTGGTCATCTGATTTGGAGTTTCTGTTGCGACCTTGGTGTTATTCTTCATTACTGTCAAGGTCGCGACATCAAGTCCTTTCTTTCAAAATTAGTTGCGACTTCTTTTACTTGAGAAGGCTGTTCTTGTGGCTTTAGAGACGGCTCCTTATGCTGACCTCATGGTGGTATCCGCGACATCGTATCTCCTTTTGGTGTCGCGACATCGCAATGATGTCGTGACATGAACTTCTTCATTTGATTGCTTCTTTTAATCTCGACCAAGTCATTCTTTGTCTCAACTTCTTTCTTCAAGTCACGACTTCACTTGTTCATTCTTCAGTTTCTTCTTCAAAGCCAAATTTTTTGATGTCGTGACTTTAAATTGTTGGAAATTGCTTTTCCTATCGCGACTTAAATTCCAGTTTTTACTTCAATTATGCTGTAGGCTTATTTCTTATGATTTTTGCTAAAATTTGATTTTCTGCTATATTTTCCTGCAAATTGGAATTTGAGTCAATTATCAGTTTTTTGTAGACAATTCATCATTATTCTCATTATAAACTCAGAAAAATGGAATAAAAATCTAATGAGTTTTGGACTCATCAAATTCCCCAAACCCAAGGCGTCCCCCGAGCAAAGAAAGAAGAATTGTTTGTCCTCGAGCAAATAAGCTAGAAAATTTTTAAGGACATTTTTTCTGATTTATTCATGATCTTTCTCATTCTACCCTTCTAATCTGGAATTAAAAGATATCACTATTATTTCAAATTTCAGTTTTGATGCAAAACAAGGCATAGTGTACTTCTATTACAAAATTTCTTGATAAACTAATGTATTTAAACAATTTATTTAACAAGTCTTATTACGTATTATTATTACAGTCATCAATCCATATATCTTCATGTTGAATTAAGTTAATCTTACGGGAGTTTTCTTAGACTATTTATCAAGTCCCATATGCTTGTTTTCATATTGATCTCCACTAATGTAGGTAAATTCAACCTTCAAAATCAATGAGGTCTTTCGGGCTTATGTGTTGGGCAAGTAGTGGGTAGATAATGGAGAAATTTAGGTTTATAAATTACCAGGTTTCCATCTTGTCTCTACATTGTTGCCTCCAACTTTCTTCCTTTTTCTTCTTTGTTCCTTTCTGATTCTCCTCAATCTTAGACTGATTCCTCTTTTTGAATTCTTTTTATGGAATTTCAACTTTCATATATACTTGATTCGAGCGATTCCTTTGTTCTTTAACTCCTTTGCTTTTATTTCTCTAAGATTTGGGATAAGTGCATGTTTTTGTCTTCTTAGGCTTTCTATTACTCTTGAGAACTTTAGGCTGTACTCCGTACCAGTTGGCATTAGGGTGCTAGGTGTTAAAACACCCCCTCTGAGCTTAATTATTCCCGAGGAAACCAGGCCACAAGACAAAACCTATTCATATTTCACCTTACCTTCTTTCTTCCTTTAACCCCTTCTTGTCCAAAATTTGGAAATATTATTCCCCAAAACTTGTTTCCTTTATCTTAGAATTTTTACGAACTAGAATGCGGATAATTTGGGTTCTTTCGCGCGGGTTTATTGCAAGGAAGGGAATTTCGGTTTTTCAATTGTTGTTTATTGAAGAAATCGAGGCTTGTTGGCTCCAAATCGGGAACTAGAATCTGCTTAAGCATATTTACGAGGGTAGGCTTAAGGCTCAGGCGCGAGGATGGCCCTCTGTTCCCTGTTGGTTGTTTTCTGGATTTCGCCTCAATCAATATCAAACAAGTTCTAGATTTGTGGACTCTAAATCACGAATTCCTGAGAGAAGATGTTCATAATTCCTATCAAAGTTTATAAGTTTTGTTGACCGATGTGTATTATTTCTTCAAGACTTGTACTTATTCACTGTTTACTTACATTATTTTAACCAAGTATTTTGTTCTATTAGCAATAACCAATTGTCCAATTTTTACAACTAAACTGCATTTAAACAAAACAGTAAATACTCCTAATTCAAGTTTCTTTATTCATGCCCTGATTTTGCAATTATTTGTGTTCAAGTTTATCACCTAGTCAAACTACTTCCAGCTAGTTGATTATGATATTTCCGGCATTTCATTCTTGAACCAAATCTGTGTTATTTTCTAACAATTCAAGCAAAAAATCTAGCGCAAAACAAGCAAACATTTCCTTTTCACAAAATATTCTTGTTTTATTCATGATGTGATACAGCAGTTGAGAACAACAATCGGAAGAGGGGAAAGAAGGATAAATCAATGGGAGGATCATATTTTTCTTTTGGGAGGAGGCAAAATGTTGGGAGGATCAGATCAAAGAGTAGCAAATTAGGAGAGGGAATTTGGGGAATTTCATTTTCCTCTCTTCTTCTTCTTGTCATTCTCCCTTCTATCTGTTCTTCAAGGATGGGATTCATTTGTGAATCAGTCATGACGCCTAAAAATTTGGAAAGATTGTGTTGATCAGATCGAATTTTCAAGCCCGGACTTTTCTTCGAAGGCATCTTTATCATCAAGCTCTTGATCTTTGTCCTTCATCCTTTTCCAGTCCAGCGAACATTGACATGTATGAACTTGAATCCTTGATCTGCTCCTTAGTCTTGGCTTCTTGATCACGAATCCTTTCTTTTATGAGTTTAGGGTTGAGAATCATGATCATACTGATTTGTTGTAGAATGGATTCATGGCTTAGCTGCAATTTTTTCAGTAGATCTTGATCTCTTTCCTCCATTTCCTTCTTAAATTTTCCTCTTGATGTTCGGGATCTTTTTCCTCTGCTCTTCCCTTACGCTCATCTTCTTCCCATTGTTGATCTCTTCTTTTTCGCTCTCGGCTTCATATACTTCTTCTCTTACATTCATCTCTTCTTCCGTTTGTTGATCCTTCTACTTCAATTCTTTTCCATAAACCTCTTCTCTGAACTTTTACGGAGGTTCCATTGCTCCTCTCTTTCTTCCATACTCTTACGAATGGGTGACATCTCCATTATTTGATTATTCTCTGGGCTCCCCAGAGCTTTCACGGGTTTTAAATCCTTGTTCCTTATAGGGGAGAGCTGGCCCAGTGGGGTTAGAAAAATCTGGGACTTCCATAACCTTGTTCTCTGTCATCGGCAAATATGAAAGTATTCTCTTCTGGATGCGCTTCTGGATCTTCTTCTTCCTGATCTGCAACCAGAAGTGTGTCCTCTTCTTGCCTTGCATTATCATTTTCTTCTCTCGAATCTGCTTCTATTATACCCCCTTTTTTTCTTTGATTCCCAGGCCTTTGCTTACTCTGTCGAGTTGAAATTTGACATTTTAGGGCATTCTTCTTCTTCTTCACGTTCCTTTCACACCGACCCTCAAGCATAACCTTGTGATAGTATTTGGATGAGGGATCAACCTACTTTTATTCCGCTTCATGGTACCTCATTTATAAATTTTCAATCGCTGTTCGGCTATCAATCTTGGCACCCCTTGACATAGCATAGAAGGATTGCTTCTTGTTCTCTTGCTGTGCGAACATGCTTGAGTAAGGACCATAACGAGACGGGAAGTAAAACCACATTTTTGCCTCTTACGTCGAATCTCCTGCTTTCATTGGTCTTTGCTGTACTCCTCATTCGCTTCCCTTTACCGTCTGTCAATTTTCTCACAATCTTCTCACGGTTAGGGTTGTTCATCAACTTCTTGAATTTTGATCATTTCTTACCTTCATTCCATACATTTCATTAATGGTCTTCGGCTCCATAAGGCACCCAAACTCCTCGACATAAGCGAGTTCTCCTTCGCTGACAGTTGGAGTAAAATTCTCCGAACAAGCTCTTGCATATCAGACTTTTGATGTTTGCGAATTTTTCCCACCCACTTTGCTTTATTAATTCCTTGAAAGGGGAGATGGGTTAGGTACAAAAGCCTCTTTCTCCTACAAACCCCTTTCGACATAGTGCTTTCCATACGGAGCTAATACGAACATTTCGTCTTCTTCTCCTTCTTGCTGCTTTTCTTTTCCCTTTTTCCTCTGTTGCTTTATGCTTGGTTGAACTACAGTTGTTAGAGCTGGCCTGTTCTCCCTTCCCGGGTTCGGATGAACTTCCTTGATTCTGAGTATACTCCTCACGTGATTTCGCTCAGTTGGGATGAGGAGTTGAAAGGATTCGGCCATTAGAAATCAGGTTTTTAGGAAAGTTCGGTTAGGGTTTGCAAGAATTGAGAACCAGAGAATATGCGAAGATGAAGGGTTGTATTTGCTTCAAGGAAGGAGATGGTAGTGGAGGGAGTTTCTCAACAGTTGCAATTCAATTATTATTGTGGGCTCTTTATTACTTCATTTATTTGTGCTTGTCGCGACTTTGGTGGTACTGGTGTGTCGCGTCATTAAATTTAGGAACCAAAGTCGCCTTGTTGTATACTTTCTCTTATGTTGCGACTTATTATTGTTTGTGCTTGACATAAGTAAACCGTCAGGAGGGCAAGTTATCATCGAATTTGCGACCCGGTATTTTATGACATAGTTGAGTTGTCGCGACCCTCACCACTCTTTTGAAGGAATTGTTCTTGTCGCGACCCAAATGTTCTGTCGCGACATCAATTTCTATCGCGACATAAAATCTAGTCGCGACTTGTGCCCTTGTTCTTCCTTCGATTACTGACCCAAGTTGCGACCCTCAGCCACGTCGCGAACGCACATTCTTAGCATCCATTTAATCATTCCCACACATCAATTCAAACATGTATTCTATTCAATTTTCAAAATTTATGTAGGAAAAAATCTCCTTTTCGAGGTTGCTGCGTCACGTGGAAGTCTTTGGAGTAGTCACGGGTTTGTTCTACTACTTTGAGCCATTTGATTCTTCATCTGCATATTGTAACAATTCCAAAAAGGATTAAATTAATCTAATACTAACCTAGCAATTTCTATCAAATCATGACTAGAACTTAAAAAAAAAAAAATTCAAAAACGCGTAATAATAAAAAAATTCGAAGTCTATATAAAGAAACTAAAAAAAATCTATGTCAGGTTCCTCCGTAAATTTTGCTCCATTTTGAGTCTTTAATTTGGACTAGGCCCATTTTAAGCCTTCTCTCTCAATTCACGGCTGGAGTTTCTTCCTTTCATTTCTCCCTGCTGAGATAGTGTTTCAGTCTTTGCCCATTAACTTTGAATTCTTCCCGGCATCGGTCACCGGTGTTCTTTGAAGATAGTACTTATTTCTGCGTATATGGTCCACTCCATTTGATTTTCGGCTTCCTGGAAATAATCTTGTCACGGAGTTAAGCGTGAACTGATCCACACTCACGAACTCTTTCCTCGAGAATCCTTTGATCATGCCATTTCTTTGCCTTGTCCTTATGTTCTAGCATTGTCATAAACCGTTTCTCGAGTTCTTCCGAGTTCATTAGTTGGAGAGTCTCTCTTCCTTTCTTGATTTTGAAATCGGAAGTTCAACTGTTTGATGGCCCACATGGCTTTGTATTCCAGTTCAAGAGGGAGGTGACATGGTTTTCCAAAGACAAGTATGTATGGGGACATTCCAATGGGAGTTTTAAAAGCAGTCTTGTATGCCCATAATGCATCATCAAGCTTCAAAGACCAATCTTTCCTGCTAGAACTCACAGTCTTTTCCAGAATTTTCTTTATTTCTCTGTTGGAAATTTCAGCTTGCCCATTTGTTTGAGGATGATAAGCCAAGCTCATACGTGTTTGATACCATATACGCTCCTGCAGTTGCATCAAACACCTTATTTGCAAAATGGCTTCCTCCATCACTAGTATAGTTACGGGTGTCCCGAATCGCTAAGAATATTTCTTTGTAAAAACCCATATTTGTATTGGCATCATTCTTAGGACAATTTCTTTAGCCACACCCGTTTGATACATAATCCACAGCTAGGAGTATGTATATATATTTCCAAATGAAACTGGAAAAGGCCCCATAAAATCCATTCCCCATACATCAAACAATTGCACCACGGGATACCTTACTTGAGGGCATCTCATGTGCCTTTTCTTGATATTTCTTTGGCATTGATCACACAACTTTACCCATTCAAAACGGTTCTTAAAATCGTAGACGATGGAATCTGGCTAGGAGAATTTTGTGAGGCTGTTTTTATCTCTACTAAAGTGTCCTCCATAAGGTGATGCATGACATTCTTGTAAAATCTTGCTTTGCTCACTTCACGGTACACATCTCCTTACTATGTCGGATTAACCTCTTTTAAACAAATATAGATCATCCGGATGTAATACCTGTACATCGGTCCTTAAATTTTTCTCTGTTGGTACCGAATTACAGTGGCATAATTCCACAAGCTAAAATTCACAATATCGGCATACCGGGTGATTGGAGTGGCCGGCTGAAATACTTGCTCATCACGGAAACTTTTACTGTATTCTCTTCCTTTTTCTTGTACGAGTGGATTCCTCTACTCTTGACAAGTGATCTTCTATCACATTGTCCAACGCCCTTCTTAATCTTTAATTTCTAAATCAAATTCTGCAACAATAGCCACGATCAATCTTGGCTTTGCTTCGCCGTTGCCATTAAAATATTTAGTGTTATGATCGGTGTGTATAACAACATGGGACCCCGAATATATGGCTGAATTTTTCACATCACGAGCAATATTACCCGGCATCTCCTTTTCGGTAGTGAGTAATTTTCTTGTGCTTCATTAAAGGTTTTGCTAGCATAGTAGATGGCCTTGAACACTTTTTCATCTTTACGTCCCAATCGGCTCCGTTGCAAATCATCCTGCGTGATCTCAAATTCTGCCATTCAATGCGGTTTGCGATGATAGAACTTAAACTAGTACGGATTTGATTTCTTCAAATGCTTTAATGAATTCATCAAAATAAAACATCTTTCTCCGACAATGCATAGTGGTCTAGTAATTTTGAGAAATCTCACGATAAATCTTATAAAATCCGACATGTCTAAAACTTCTTATTCCCTTATTTGTAGTGGGTGGCATTAGGTCTCTTATAGAATTGAAACCTTTGCTTGGTCTACTTCAAGCCTGCTGCTTGAAACAATGTGCCCAATCACAATCCGCACCTTAACCATAAAATGGCATTTTCCCAATTGAGCTAGATTTTGTCTTTGCACCTTTGAAATGCATCCCGGGTCATACGAGCATTGTTCACGGGATCCATACACACTGTAAAATCCATCCATGAAGATCTCATAACTTCTTACATAGATCGAGAAAATATAGACATCATGCATCTTTGGAAGGTACCGAGGAGAATTACACAATCCAAATGGCATTCTTCTAAAAGCAAAAAGTACGAATACTGGGCATGTAAAGTGGTTTCTCACGATCTTCGAGTGCAATAAGCTGTTGGTTATATCAGAGTATCCATCCTTGAAAACAAAAATAGCGGTGTCCACCGCCCAGCCTATCTAGCATTTGATCGATGAAAGGTAGGGGAAAATGATCCTTTCTAGTTGCAATATTCAATTTTCTGTAGTCGAAACAAACCCTCCATCCTGTCATAGTTCTTGTAGGAATAAGTTCATTCTTTTCATTTCTGATTACAGTAAATCCACCTT
This sequence comes from Tetrastigma voinierianum, assembly GCA_016808115.1. Classification (NCBI taxonomy): domain Eukaryota; kingdom Viridiplantae; phylum Streptophyta; class Magnoliopsida; order Vitales; family Vitaceae; genus Tetrastigma; species Tetrastigma voinierianum. The sequence goes on from JAEQBH010000288.1 coordinate 385,854, forward strand.
TCTTGGGAACCACATGCTAGGCTTACGAAGCGCTCGATCGACATATATATAAAACCTTGCATTTAACCATTTGAACTTCTTTACGACAACTTCTTTCATGGTGGGTTCGGCCTCCTTTGATGCTCAGCGAAGTTTTTGCATTATCTTCAGTGATATTTTGTGCATACGAATAGAGGGACTGATAGCCTTGAGGATCTTGATTGACGACAATCGCTACTTATATTTTCTCAAAATTACCAACAATTTCTGTTCTTCAGCTTCAGTCAATGCAGCTAATATGATAACTGGTTTTTTCTTTTCTTGCTCTAAAAACTCATATTTCGAATCTTTGGGCAACTCAGCTAATGTTAACCCTTACCAGTTTCACGCCCGTGAGTTTCTTTGTAAAATTTTGCTCACTTCATCTTATTTATTTTTCATTTTATACTCGGGAAATTTGTTTCATTATTAAACAAATTTGAAGCGAACTTCACGAAATCAAGCTCGAGAAGTGCGAAAATTCATCTCAAATTTCATTATTCAAACGTTTTGAATGATACAATTAGAATTTACTTCATCGTGAAGGCTATTACTTCTTAAACCATACAAGTTGTCTTCCTCTACATTAGGATGTTCCCGGACTCCTATTAATATTAAAATGCCGCTGCTTGAAATTTCCCAACTCGAGTGTCGGTTCACCTTTAAATGCGTCAATCAAGCGACTCCTGTTGCTAAGAAAGGTCTTCAACAGCCAGAGGAACTTTGGGATCTTCCTCCAAATCTGCATGATAACAAAATCTTGGAAAATGAATTTCCCAACCTGTGAAGTACATCTTCGAATGCCCTGGTTGTGCCATTGATCTATCCAGCCATCACAGCCAAAGTGGTGATGTTGGGTTGGCCCCAAACTAGAATCTCTGCACAACTGATAGAGGCAACAAATTTGCTCTTGCTCGAGTCACATAAAGCTTTCTTAAACTCATTTCCACTATAGAGCGGGGAATAATTAAAAGCGCCGGGTCTTTCATCTTTGTTTAGGAGCTTACACGTTTGGATAATGGCAGCGCATGAAGCGAGTCAATTAACTATAACTCTCAGCTATCTTTCTTTTCTGCTCAGCACCTCCTTCAGAAATTTTGCATAAGGCATTTGACTGATGCCTCTACTTGAATGGGATATTTATTTCTACTTTCTTGAAAAGATCGAAAATTTAGAAAAGCTGTTCTTCTCTTTTTTGACTTGAAGTCTGTAGAATAACGCTGCCGAGTATAAGTTGGTACTCCTTCTTTCTTTCTGGTCATTTCTTTCTTTCATCTGTTCAATCAGGTTGTTCTTCTCTTCTTTCTTTTTCGATCTCTTCTTTGCACTTTCGGTCTCTTCTTTTCTCTGTCTTTCGTTTACGCTTTCGAATCCTTCCCACTTCTGATTGAATTGCCATGCGGTCTTTAGGGTTCTTGGGTGTCACTAGGGAATGTTCCCTTGTTACGTTTGGCATATTCAGGGCGGTGCCACTACTTGTGTCTCCCCAGATTTTCAATGAAACAGCATTCTTAGAGCTGTCACGGGTATCGAACTTGAAAGTTTCCAAGTCGGATAGTTCCCCGATCATGGAATTATGTAGCCTTTTGTTATCCCCTGTTTGCAGCATTGTTCCTCAAATGGTTGGGTTCTCCTCTAACCCTGGTATTCATTTATGCCCTCACCTCCTTGCTGCTGTTGCTGGAACCTTGGTGGCTGCTGATATCCTTGTTGAGGATGTTGTCCCTGCCTTGGGCCATGCGGTACCACCATATGAGAAATTCTCATGGTTCCTCAGTGCTAGATTGTAGTGTATGGGCAGGTTAGGATTTGGCTTGAAATGATAACTTCTTTGCTCGTTCACGTACTTAACCTCCTCAGCACCATAAGAATCTTCTTATGTTGGCACATCAACACTTCTTCTCATCAATTCTCTTTCTACTGCTCCTATTTCATGAGCAATGTGCATCTTCCTCTCTTGTTTGTCCATCCTATGCATCATAGCATCCAACTTAGCCTCCATGGCTGTCATCTTGCTCAGCTCTATGACCCCTTTTCCTTTGCTACTACCTCTTGGCTTCGGATGGAGCTTTCATATTGCATTTGCCGGGTCCTCTATCGGATCTCTTGCCTCTTGACACTTTTCGGCTTAGATGCTCCACAGCATGAAGCATCGATAATACCCTTGGATGTATCATTCAGAGCGTGATACACTATATCCATCTGGGTCTTCAGTCTATTCCATGCATTGGGCACCTCTTTAGCAATCTTTTGAATCTTTCCCAAGCGACATCACGAACTCTCATCTTCCGCATTTGGAATCTGATTATCTCTTGCGTCTCTGCGAGAGTGAGAGATGGAAAGAATGCAATCACAAAGTAAGCTTCTACTTAACTCACTACAGTATCAATAGAACCATATGGTAATGATTCATACCATGTGGCTGCTATGTCTGTCAAAGAAATGGGAAGAGATGTAGTTTCTATCACCTCACGGTCTCACACTTAGTTCGGCTTCCTTGTATTAGTAAATGCGAAATCTTCCTAGGTACTCATTTGAGATCTCCAGTGGGATGACCCGATGGCTAATATTCTTGAACCATTGTAATTAAAAGTGGCTTTAGTTCAAAATTATTTGCATCACGCAGGGTGTACGATTGCATAATATTCTTCTTGAATGTGGGGCGATCCGGAAATCCTCCATTGTGTCGATGTGGGGGGTATTACGCTGTTGTCCTGTTCCTCTGTTTGGTCATGTATCTCTTAACGCCATAAACTGCGTTTTCTCTTTGTTTTTGTCTTTCTTAAGCTCCACGAGTGAACCTCTCGATTCGATTAATCTGCTTTGGAGATAAGTTGGATCCACATTTCTATGCATTAAAGTTTTCTGAAGTAAAAGCATACTCGTATTAATAAAATTAGTCAAACTGACAAATATTTTCAACATGGCTTGTTAAAGTAGTGACTAATGTAGTCCCTTTGCCCGAAAAGCTATTTTTGTTCTTTTCTTAAAAATGTCCAAATTAGTATTTCCCTCTTTCGTCAAAATATTGATCTAATTAATTCTTTCGATCCCCAACAACGATGCCAAAAACTTGTTGGTTGTTTCATTCTCAGTAATAAGTGTGAGTGATGGTCAACTTGAACACAAATTTATAACGTTATTTACCCGAGGACTATTGTCTAATCCCAGACAATGCCATGAAACTTGTTTGTTAGATTTCTTTGCAATTATGCGATTAAAAACGGTTTCCTTAGAGTAGCTGAATTTCTTTACGGTTTTGATCATGATTACGCAGAGTCTTGGTCGAGCTGAGTAATAAAGTGGATTTAAGTCGAGATATCGATCCACGAAGTCTCAAGAATTCTCAATCAACTACCCTGACTACTCAAGCTCTATACTATTTGAACTATGATAGGCAATTGATAAATTCCTATGCAACCTTTAAAATAATAAAAAGAATAAAGATATTTAAACTAAGAGCAAAATGAAATAATGCTTAAACTAAAATAAAAAAATTAAAGAAATAGACTGTTAGTTAGCTTTTAAAGGGATGCATTGAAAATACAGCTATTGTGAAGCATCAATTTCTACAGACGACTCTGTAACTTTGCTTCATGAACCTCATATTTAAGTCCAGATCGAGGAAGATGGTAATGCATTGTGGATTTCTCATACTTGACACATTTCATCGTCTAATGCTTTTTGTTTCTTCCGAAAACCAGAGGATTAGATAACTACTTTTAATCTGGAGTTGCCTTGTTCTGGTTATTTTTCTTTTCAATGCCGTGCCATAACATGGATTGTAAACCTTAGCTCCTAAGACATAGGCTAAGCATGGGTTTACACTATATTGGTTTCTCATCCTCAAAATTGGAACATTTCATTCTTTCCTTGATTAGATCCTTGCTAACACGGGATTGAACTTCTTTATTCGAATCGGCGAACTCTGCTCATTTTAATTGATAAGTCATTCAACTCATTCTCGGTTTCAAGTGAGAAGAAGATTTATCGATTATAATTCTGAGCCATTAGATCCCGATATTAGGCTGCATACCCTTGAGAAATTGTTGATACTCGGGAATGCCTTCTACGTAATCCTCGGAGGGCCTCCTGGAAATCGGAGCATGAAACAATCCTAATGCAATTATAGAACAAGCGATATTTGGATCAGATACAAAAATAAACAAAACCAGCAAGCAGATTCAAGACTGAAGTTCAGTAGACTATGATAAATTTATGCAGGAAAGATAAATTCTATGACAGTAAATTGACGAGTGGTTTCTAAATTACTTCATTACACTAACGGTAGCTCCACGATCAAAGAACTGCGTAAATCGAAGCCTTGGAAGTTCAAATTCCAAAATTTGTTTGGACTTCAAGCGAACCGAGCCGGTAATTTGAAGAAAATAACGATCTGCATTCAGCCAGCTATGACTAACATCAGGATCGAAATTCAAATGAAATAACAATCTCTCTAATCTAATCTAAAATAACGACCAAAACAAAGAAAAAGAAACGAGAAGAATTAAAATACGAGCCTTGACTGCGGACTTCTCTTCTGAGCATATGAAGGCGCTTTCATACATGCTTAGTTGCTTATTCTATGCGGTTCTGATTTGGGCCCCTAGCGATGCACTTCCTTGTGGGTTTCAAAATAAACGGCCCATTTGTTTGTTCATGTCGCGACTCCATTTGTGCGTCGCGATAGCCTGATGATAATCGCGACCTCCTTTCTTGTTGCGACTTCTCTTATCTGCATGTGAGTTGTTTTGAGGTCGCGACCTTTCTTGCGTCCGCGACTTCAATGTTGCCTTATGAGCTGTTTGATGTCGATGTGGTAGAAAGCGTGGTGTGTAAAATGTACGCCTATGTCTCTTGGGTGCAGCGTCATTACAGTAATATAGTGTACGAATGGTACGGATATCGATCCACAGGGATAGGTGTGTTGACTACAGAGATTTGCTTTTCAAATATTATCTGGATGTGTGTAATGTGTGAAAGGGTACTTGTATCTGAATGTAAACTAAACTACTGAATTGAATGAATTACTATTTAATGGGGACTAGGGTTATGTCTACATACTTTCGATGGATTATTTCTTAAAGATATTGTTCAGTCTATTTATGATTTATTAATGGCAAGTGATCTTGTCTACAGATACCCTCTCTCAGTGTATTCTTTATCTCGCTATTAAGTTAGGTGTAACTCTGCCCCTGACTTCGGTACTCGAAATACTTAAATGTTCTTCAGTACCACCTTCGGGATCGGGAATATCTGTTACCGAATCAACCAAAAGTGTTCACTCTACTCATATCCCTAGGTATCCTCATCTCTCGAATCTAGGATCTCTAGCATGAACATACTAATGTTGGCCAAACATTACCATGTAATTGATCTACAGATGTAAAGCAGATGATAATGAATCATAAATCAATGAATAATATAAATTAATCAACTTTAATCCATTCAACCATTGACGAGGTTCAACAATAACCTGAGTATAGATCTAGAACATAATGAATAAGAAAATATCAATGGCGATATATAAAACATAAGTTCTAATATCCAAAACAAAGAAGAATACAAATCACGGGCTCTTCTCCCAGATCGATGTCCTCTGCTCTGATTTCCGCGCCCTGGTTTATACGATTCCCGATCTCCGATCCCCCTCGAATTCCGTTCCCATTTACCTTTTAATGATGCCAGCGGCGTTGCAGCGTCGTGGCGTTGGGCGATCGCGGCGTTGAGGCGTCGCGACGTTGCGCTGTTGACTTACCGCGATGGTTATTAGCGTCGGCGATGTTGGGGTGCGATCGCGGCGATGGGGGCGTCGTGGCGTTCAGGACATCTTCATGCAATACCTCCTTCTGCTCCCAATTGCTTCCAAGCTCATGCCCGATTCGGTCCGACCCAGATTGGCGAATCGGCGGTTTCGGTGCGAGCCATATCTTGGGACTCCTTATTTTTTTAATTTTTTTTTTGAGCTGAACTTATATCTATGGTATATAGACAATTTTGTAATAACCAACAATCATTACATTTACAAATGAACTACCCATAGGAGTGGTATATATTAAAATTTATACACATATACTAAGTTCCATTCTATACAAATACATATACATATACATATCTAATACAAAACATCAGAGATCGCGGAAGCAGTGCTGGTGAGCACCTATCTCTGAGATGGCCCGTGCGGCTGGTGTGGAGTGTCCTGTCCTCTAGCCTCCTCTTCAGTACCTACACGGATTGAACACCCGTGCTAAGCTTTACGCTTAGTGGGAACATATAGACAGTAACGACCAATAACAATAATCGCCGTCACTATCTTTTTAGAGTTGCTATTACTTATGCATATAACGAAGTCTATTCTTATGTGACTTCTAACTCATATCATATTATACATGTAAATTTTATCCTTTTCAGATTCCATATCACAATCTCCTTGTGTCATGTCTTTTACAAGTTTCAATTCCTATCTTCTACATGTATGGCACATCATATAATATTCAAACAAACTTATACATATACAATGGCAAATCGAACCATATCAAGTCATATTAGATACATACGAGTCAAATCAAACTAATACCAATACATATTGTTCTTATCATTATCACGGCCAAGCCATTAATCAACTCCTTTAGAAATTACACATTTCATGATACGGGATGCGGATTAACTCCTTTTTAGTTTTCGTTTTATTAAATTTTCATTTTCAAAAATTATCGCGATGGCCGAATCCCTACTTGGCCCGGTTGGCGGATCAATGGAGCGATTTACTCCGACGTTTTCAATCAAAACATTTATTTGTCTTATTAAATTTTTATTTTCAAAGATGTCGCCGACGAATCCCCAGACTTGACGTTGGCGGATCAATCTGGAGCCGGATTACTCGAGCATTTTTAATTATCTTTCAAAACATGTTGTTTATGTTATTCCATTTAGACCTTTTTTAATTAAGCGAAAGCACTTCTTTTGACAATCCATGACCATTTACAAAATCAAAGACCCATAACATTCACACTTAATAACATGCATTTTCAAATAATGCCTTTGTATCCTTATACTCATGCTATTCATTTTCGCATGCTTTCAATATACAAATCATTTTACCATATCATATCATGCATCCTCAGTAACAATTCATTTCACAATCAATTCATGAGATTTAAGCATATTCATAACAATCCCATTACACTCGTCAATGTTGGCTATTTCACCTTGACTATTCAATTCACAATTTCTGGCGGATTCCGTTTGATGAATCCCACCCTTATTATCATTCGGTAATGTGCTTATACGTTTAACGATTCTATCTCCCATCATGGCGGATGCCGTTTGGTGCATCCCGACACGTGGTATCACTTATTCGGTTCTCCCATCATGACGGATGCCGTTTGGTGCATCCCGACCGCACGTGGTATCATTGGCCGGTTCTCCCATCATGGCCGGATGCCGTTTGGTGCATCCCGACCGCGTGGTATCAATTGACCGGTTCTCCCATCATGGCGGATGCGTTTGGTGCATCGACCGCGTGGTATCAATTATTGGTTCTCCCATCGCGGATGCCGTTTGTTTATCGACCATGGTATCAATTGACCGGTTCTCCGCGTCGCGAAGCGGATGCCGTTTGGTGCATCGACCGCGTGGTATTTATCAATTATTCCGGTTCTCCCATCGCCAGCGATGCCGTTTGGTGCATCGACCGCGTGGTATCAATTATTGGTTCTCCCATCGCGAAGCGGATGTCGTTGGTGCATCCCGACACGTGGTATCAATTAATGCCATACGCGCCGTCAGCGGATGCCCGGTGGTGCATCCGCCAAGTGAGACATTTCTTCCAATGCCATACGCCATCGCAGCCGGATGCGATTGGTGCACGCATCCGCCAAGTGGGACATTGGAAAATTTAAGGTGCGCCGCGGCGGATGCCGATTTATTGCATCCCGTCAGGCCGATTTCGTCGATATATCAAATAATTCCATCTATGGCGGATTAGTTTAATGAATCCCGTCTTTATCATCATTCATATTATTCGATTTTCAAAAATCGCATTTCAGTTCATTCACTTCGTATTATCTTTCAAAGATATACTCAATCTATGTGCTTATTTCATATGCTCATTCATAAATTCATTCACGTATACTCATTCATTATACTCGTTCATACCTCATTCATAAATTCATTCATATATACTCCTTCATGTATACTCATTCATAAATTCATTTCACGTATACTTATTCACGTATACTCATTCATACTCATTCATGTATACTCATTCATAATTCATTTACATTATACTTATTCACGTATACTCATTCATACACTCATTCACATATTCATTCATGTATACTCATTCATAAATTCATTTCACATTATACTTATTCACGTATGCTGATAGCACTCATTCACATATTCATTCATATACTCATTCCATAAATTCATTTACGTATACTTATTCACGTATACTCATTCATACACTCATTCACATATTCATTCATGTATACTCATTCATAAATTCATTTACGTATACTCATTCGCGTATACTTCTATCATTTGTTATCATTTTCTGGTTATATGTGATAATAATCATATATCACTTAACCACATTATGTGTTCATGACATATTGCCTCTCATGTTCACAATCATGTTTTAATTCGTTTTCATTTTCATTTTCCATAATCATTTCATGTTTCATGAACACATCTTTATTTTCATTTTCTATATTTTCCTTGTTTCATGCCTATTACATATGGCACTTCATATTCTTGTAGTATGATGTATGTGGAATCACATAATTTCATATATTCTTATTCCTCTATGAATCTACTTTACTTAGGAAGTGGAATCAATCAATCGGATCATCCAAACTAAAGTTATGGCACTTTCATGCCAACTAAGTCGGTTACGGATTACACTAGAACAGTTCGTATTACTAATTTTCAGGATCTTAACTTCATGTTTGACTCTATGTCATTGTACTATTTTAAAGATGAGTTCTAAAGGTTCTATTCCAACTGGAATCACCCAATTCAAGACACCGAAACTCAAGTGCGTCGAAACAACGGACTACTCTATGTTCAAAACTGAAATCAGAATTTGGCTTGCACATGGCCCCACTTTGAGTGAATTTTTATGCCACTTCGGATCAGAATTTGGAAATTCCTGTTCTTTAAGTTTTGTTCTCCTTGAAGTCTGTTTTACGTAGCCACTTGAATCACTTAAATCGGATAAGAAATGAGCAAGTTATGGCCAAAATACAAAAACTGGTCGAAACTAGGAACAGAGCAGCAGGTGTACCGGTACACCACAAATTATCTTAGGTACACTTTGGCCAAAATGACCAGAAACGAAAATTGTACCAGTACACTTTCAAAGTGTCCACTCAGTACAAGTCACCCAAAATGCCCTAAAATGTGTGTTTTCTCACATTTTTCCATATCATTTCAACGATCAACTCTATACTCCATATACACCTCAAAACCATTTCAAATTCACCTTGTAAACTCTTTTCTACACAATTCATCTTTCAATTAGATATCTTTCTTCAAAATTCTTTCATGAATTTCTTCCAAAACCTTTCTAATATGGGTTATGACCCATCCTCAACAAAAACATGAATATTAATTAGGGTTTACTCTAAACTAACTCATTTACAATTAACCATGAATCCACTTTAAGAGAGGATTCTACAACTATCTTATTGCCATTTAGAGTTTTAACAACCTAATTTCAATACATCTTTGGTTGGGTTTCATCTAACAAACCCTAGGTTTTGGACAAGATAATAACCATACAAAACCAAAGATCCATACACAAATCCAAAGTTCCATACTCAAGGTTAGTAGTTCCATACCTTTTTGCTTGATCTCCTCTTCCTCTTCTTCTCTTCTTCTTCTTCCTCTTCCTCTTCTCTTCTCCTTCTCCCATACGTTTTTGAGCTCTCCCCAAATTGGAGACCAATTTTGGTCTTTTTAATCCATGTTTGCTAAGGCCATGTTTGGCCCTCTAAAAACCCATTTTTGGGTTAAGTTTCATTATTTGCAAAAAGGTCCTCCAAATCTTAACCATTTGTATTTCAAGTTTCCTTTATTTCATTTTGGCCTCAAATCTTCTTAATCCATGTCTTTTAGGCCCTTTTTTAGACAAATTACAATTGTGTCCTTAAGTTTTGTAACTTTTCGGGTCTCTTGTTTCCATGTTTCACATTTAACTCGCGAAATAGTCAAATTATGCTTACAAAATACCCTAAACATGTCGAAAATGACTAGGGTATATTTTGGGGTGTTACACCAACAGCTGCCTTTTTTTTCCAATTGCACCTGCATGTAAACCAATCACCAAATCAGGTATCCAGCCACAAAAATTACGTATTTAGATATAAATTAAACGCGAAAACGTAAGACCGACGCGGGTATAACCTGAGTGTTTTATGCACTCATCACGCGACTTCAATCATACGTCGCGACTTCAGTTTTCGGTTCGTCTGTCGCAGAAGCTTTTATCTAGTAGTGACTTGCATTTAACACCCCTTGGATCTGATGTCGTGACACCTAAATGATGTCGCGGCCTCCATTCTTTGCAGCTGATGTCGCGACCACTGAAGGATGTCACGACCTTCTTCCTTTGTAACTGATGTCGCGACCACTGAAGGACGTCGCGACATCTTCTGATTTAGTGTTGATGTCGCTATCTCTTCCAACTGTCGCGACCTCTATGTTCAGTCTCTTTGAAAATCTTTTGTCGCGACTTCTATTTAGTGTCGCGCGACACCAGTATCTGCTAGAACTTTCAGTGCAGCCATGACCTCAGTGGTGTCGGCATCATGTGCCTTCTTCATTGTTAATTCTGGTGTTGATTTGGAGTTTACATTGTGTAGTGTTATTCTTCATTACTTGTCAGGTCCACGACATCAAGTCCTTTCTTTCAAAATTAGTTGCGACTTTTTTTACTTGAGAAGGCTGTTCTTGTAGCTTTGAAGACAGCTCCTTGTCGCGACCTCATGGTGGTATCACGACATCATTTATCTCCTTTTGGTGTCGCGACATCGCAATGATGTCGCGACATGAACTTCTTCATTTGATTGCTTCTTTTAATCTCGACCAAGTCATTCTTTTGTCTCAACTTCTTTCTTCGAGTCACGACTTCACTTGTTCATTCTTGATTTCTTCTTGAAAGCCAAATTTTTGATGTAGTGACTTGAAATTCTTTGGCTTGCTCTTCCTGTCGCGACTTAAATTCCAGTTTTGACTTCAATTCTGCTGTAGGCTGATTTCTTATGATTTTTGCTAAAATTTGATTTTCTGCTGTATTTTCTAAACTCAGAAAAATGGAATAAAAATCTAATGAGTTTTTGGACTCATCAGTTACCCAAAAAATTCGCCCCGGGGGATTGTCCAACGTATTTATATCGAAGGGTTGCCCACAATTAAAATAAATATTTTGTTTGGAAATGATTTTCATACATGGTATAAGCATGTGTGAGGGAGTCGGTGAGGACTTGAGGCATGGGAATTGGGCATGTAAACATTCGAGTAGGAATCATGAATTCACTTGAATGTGTGTGTTTTCCATTGCATGAGCAATTAGGTGGGGAGTAACCCATGTAGGGGATCATCACTACTGGCCATTGCTCACCCTGTCGAGGGAAAATTATTTCAAGTACAGGAAGTATTCGGGAAGATAGCGCTCCTTAGAGGCCGAGATTATAAAGCGGGCCGGAGTGTGGCCTTGATTCATGTTTTATGTATATATATTAGAACAAACTAGTTTTAATATATGTTTTGTATTAAGAGTGATCTAACGACTCTTGAAACTATTTTAATATAGTCGATTATATTTTTGGCGGTAGGTCTTGCCTGAGCGATGTGGCCCATTTTACTGCGTATGGGTCTCATGGTAGGACTCACAGGTTCAAGTAGGTTGTGAGTGTGGTCAAGCCCGGACCAGGAATTGGGCGTCACAAAATTCCTAATCCCAGGATTTTATTATTTTCTCTATTCAAGACTCTTGAATGGGTAAAACATTGTGATCCTTGTCAAAGAATGGGAAACTTAAGCAAAAGAAATGAAATGCCCCTGCAAGGAATTCTTGTGGTGCAAATTTTTGATGAATGGGAAATAGACTTTATGGGACCTTTCCAATCATCATTTGGCAATATGTACATCCTCTAGCTGTGGATTATGTATCCAAATGGGTGGAAGCAACAACTTATCCCATAAATGATGCCATCATAGTGGTTGGGTTTATACAAAGAAACATTTTGTGTAGATTTAGAGCACCCGGAACAATCACCAGTGATGAGGGAAGCCATTTTGCAAATAAAGTTTTTGCAAAACTCATGAGCAGATATGGAATCAAACATCTAATGGGATTGGCTTATCATCCTGTCGAATGAATGGTAGAAATTTCCAATAGGGAAATCGAAAACTCACAGAAAGCGTGTCTGGCGAAAGGGTGGTCTATAAAAAATTTGGATTGTCACACCCCGATTCCGATCCGACCGATTGGGCGGATCGAACCGGATTCGGGGTGCGAGACCATATCTTGGGACTCTTTACCTGATTTTTTTTTTATAAAGCCAAAATTGTACCTATGGGTATGGCCCACATCTTATAACATAATCAAAATATCATATACATTTACAGAGTCCCATTTACAATTACAAAATTGTACTTTTACATTTACAAATCAAAGCACGGAACCTACATGTAGTGAACCCTTACAAGTGTCTTTATTTGTATCGCGGAAGATTTGAGGTCTTCTACTGTACCTACGGATTAAAAACCAGGTGCTATTTATCACGCTTAGTGGAAACATATCTTATCTGAATCACATGCATTTATCTTTGAATCCACAAATATCATAAAACAATATGAGATATCGGAATCTTGAATTCATATAACAATTTTGCATACATACTTATTCCTCCCAACAAACTTATACTTGTTCCACGTATCTCGTATACGGGGCGAACTTTACTTATACTTATAACAAATTTATACTTACTTGGGTCTTACACTTATAGTAGACTTATTCTTATTCGGATCTCATACTTATAGCAGGCTTATTCTTAATCGGATCTTAAACTTACAGCAGGTTTATCCTTATTCGGATCTCATACTTATAGCAGGCTTATTCTTATGCAGATCTCCCGTAGGACACATACTTATGCTTGTATCAGACATATAATTATTCAAATCTCCCAAAGGACATATATTGCGGACTTATACTGTTACTTGTCTCGGACTTATAATTATTCAGATCTCTCAAAGGACATCTACTTGAACTTCTGTCATACTGATACTTATCCAGATCTCTCGTAGGAGTTACAGAACTTATGCTTATACAGAGGTACTTAAACACGTATTGGTATTTATATCACATTCCCGGATCCGTAGGAGTTCTGGGAACTCATACTTATCCTACGAAATTTACATATGTTCGGAGGTACGTGGGTATCCGCGAGTTACCGGGCATTATGCGGGTATTCTGGAACTTATCCTTCTGAAAGTACCCGTAGGTATTCTTGAGTTTGTCCCAGTCTGAGGAAGGTACCCATTAGGTACTACATAACTGTTTAGTACTTAGTATCTTATACTTGTACTCACAGACATGTATCCTTGTCTTCACAGGAGTTTATACTTGCTTTACAGAATGTGTTCTTGTATTTCGGATTTTATACATGTATTACAGAACTTATACATGTATTTCAGAACTTATACATGTATTTCAGATCTTATACATGTCTTACAAAGTATATACTTGTCTTACGGATCTTTTTCTTGTGCGAAGGTACTGATGAGTCCAAAAACTCATTAGATTTTTAATCCATTTTTCTGAGTTTATAATGAGAATAATGATGAATTGTCTGCAAAAACTGATAATTGAATCAAATTCAATTTGCGGGAAAATCTGACGAGAAAAGCAGAATTTTAGCAAAAATCATAAGAAATCGATCTGCTGTGATTTGGTCAGCTGGAACTTAAGTTGCGACGAAGTATAGTTTCAGTAATTCAGTCACGACCTCAACGAATTTGGCTTTGGCGAAGAGTGAATAAGTGAAGTCGGCACGAAGAAGAGTGGAGACAAAATATGACGGTAGAGAGAATAAAAGCGATCAAATGAAGAAGTTCATGTCGCGACATCATTGCGGCGTTGACATCAAGCGGTGCAAAGGAAATCATTGATACCACCATGGTCGCGACGAGGCAGTACAAAGCCACGAAACGGCCTTCTCAAGTACGGGTCGCAGCTAATTTTGGTAAGGACTTGATGTCGCGACCTTGACATTTATGAAAAATAACACGAGTCGCGAAACTCCGTCGGATGTGAATTAATGAAGCGGACATGATGTCGCGACACCGCCGAAGTCACGCGGCGGAAATTGAAGCTTAGCGGTAGACATGGAGGTCGTGGCCAGATAAATTGCGACAAAATATCTTCAAAGGCCCGAACATAAGTCGCAGCGGTTAGAGCGGATAGAGACATCAAGCAGCAGAAGATGTCGAGCATCGATTCTGAGAATAGTGGTCGCGACGTCCTTCAGTAGTTGCGACATCAGCTACATTAAATAGAAGTCGCGACGTCCTTTAGTGGTCGCGACATCAGCTGCAAAGTATCATGGTTGCGTGACGTCCTTCAGTGGTCGCAACATCAGTTACAAAGAATGGAGGTCGCGACATCATTTAGCTGTCGCGACATCAAATCCATAGATGCGAAGACAAAGTGCAACAAAGAAAAGCTTCATGACCTCAAAAAGAACTCTTAATGCGAAAGAATTGAAGTCGCGACATCGGTCGGTATCGCGACATCGATTACAAAGAAAGGAAATTCTCGGCGTCATTTAGTGGTCGCGACATCGGTTCAAAAGGAAAGAGTCACGGCGTCGATTCGTATCGCGACATCATATCAAGGATGTTAAACGAAGTTAAAAGCACGCTCACGGATGAGCGAAAAAGCGAAGTCGCGACGTATGATTGATCGCGACCTCAAGGAAACTCTCAATACGGAAGGTGAAATCGCGACGTATGATTGAAGTCGTGACATCGGAAGCGACTCATAAGCGAGAGCCGGTGAAGTCGCGACGTGAAGAAGTCGCAACATCAAGGCAGTCGCGACCGCAGTAGGTCGCGACATGAACGACAAATGGGCAGTTATTTTGCAAATCCACAAATAGGTGCATCGAAGTTAGAGCCCAACTTCCCGAACCCTATAAATCTGCGGTGCTGCGAAGCGACTCTTGGCGGCTCGAAGAAGTCTTGGTAGTAGAAGGCTCAGTGTGGATTTAATTTTCTTTTCTTTTTCTTTGTTTGCTGTTATTTTTAGATTAGATTAGAGTAGATTGCTATTTCTTTTGAATTACGGATGCGGATGTTAGTTGTTGAAGTTGAAGATTTGAATGCGAATGTTATTTTCTTCAAATTCTTTGCTGAATTAGTCTGAAGTCCCAGACAAATTTTGGAATTCAAACTTAGGTTACGATCTGCAGTGGTTCTTTTTATCAAGGAATCTAGTTAGTGTAATGAAGTAATTTAGAAACCCGGCTTAGTTGAATTTACTGCGTTGTTAGAATTTATCTTTTGCGAGAAATTTATCGAGTCTTGAACCCGAGACTTGAATCTACTTCTTGGTTTGTTTATTGTTGTATCTTATTCAAATATTAGTGTCTATGCACGTAGGATTGTTCATGCTTTGATTTCGGAGGCCCTCGAGGTGACACAGAGGAAAGGCATTCTGAGTTTTTGAACAATATCGAAGGGTATCGTTAATATTAAGGGGATCTAATAAAGCTCTGTAAATTCTAATCGATAAATCTTTTTCTCACTTGAAACCGAGAATGAGTTGAATGACATCAATTAAAATGAGCAGAAAGTTCGCCTCGATTCGAACAGTAAGTTCAATCCCGTGTTAGCAAGGATCTAATCAAGGAAAGAATGAACTGTTCTAATTTTGAGGATGAGAAACCAGTATAGTGTAAACGATGCTTAGCACATGTCTTAGGAGCTAAGGTTTACAGTCGTGTTGCAGGTATGAAATGTGAAAAGAAAAATACCCATAACAAGGCAACTCCAGATTAAAAGTAGTTATCTAATCCTGCATTGAGAGAAACGGGAAGATTAGATGAAAATATGTGTCGTGGAGAGATCACATGGCATTACCTTCTTCCTTGGACGGATTCTAAATCTGAAGTTCATGAAGTAAAGCTACAGAGTAGTCTGCAAGAATTGATGTTTCACAACAGTTGTATTTTCAATGCTCCCTTTAAAAACTAACTGATTGGTCTATTTCTTTAATTTTTTTTTATTTTAGTTTAAGCATTATTTCATTTTGTTCTAGTTTACATATCTTTATTCTTTCATTATTTTCAAGGTTGCTAGGAATGTATCAATTGCAAATCATAGTCCAAATAGTATAGAGCTTGAGTAGTCAGGGTCGTTGATTGACAATTCTTGAGATCTCTGTGGGATCGATATCTGGACTTAAATCCACTTTATTACTTGTTCGATCTATACACTTGCAGAATCATGGATCAAAACCATAAAGAAATTTATCTAGTCTTAACTCTTAAGGAAACCATTTTTAATCAGTATAATTGCAAAGAAATATAATTAACAAGTTTCATGGCATTATTGTTGGGGATTAGACATAGTCCTTGGTAATAGTCTCATAAATTTGTATATGTCTTTTGGTTAAGTCCAACAAACCAACAAGTTTTTGGCGTCGTTGCCGGGGATCGAAAGAATTAATTAGATCAATATTCTGACGAAAGAAGGAAATACTAATTTAGACATTTTTAAGAAAAGAACAAAAATAGCTTTTCAAGCAGTGACTACATTAGTCACTAATTTTTAACAAGCCATGTTGAAAATATTTCATTAGGTTTGACTAATTACATTAATATGAGTGCTTTTTATTTCGGGAAAACCTTTAATGCATAGAAGCAGGGATCTGACCTGATTCAGTGAACAACAGTGGAGAGGCGCTCGGGAGCTTAAGAAAGACAAAAAAAGAACAGAACGCAGCTATGGCAGAAGAGATACATGACCAAACAGAGGAATGAGAGGACCCAGCGGCTTGAAGACCCCCATTCACGACACAATGGAAGTTTACATTTATTATTGAGAGTATTACGCAATCGAGACTGACCTGCGAGTGGATGCAAACAATTTTGAACTAAAGTCAGCCTTAATTACAATGGTTCAGCAACATCAGTTTACTGGTCATCCCACCGAAGACCCAAATGAGCACCTAGGAAGATTTCTCAGGATGGCTATCTGATGAAGCTGAGCAGTGTGAGGACCGAGAGGTGATAAAACTACATCTTCCCATTTTCTTTGGGAGACATACTTAGCCACATGGTATGAATCATTACCATATGGATCTCTGTTGATACTTGGGAGGAGTTGGTAGAAGCTTACTTAAGGCGATTCTTTCCCATCTCTCACTTCGGAGGACGAAGAGATAGTGTATTCTGACAAGGGGAAGATGAGGCTGTATGTCAAACTGAGAAAGATTCAAAAGATTCTTTGAAAAGGTGCCCAATGTATGGAATAGACTTGAAGACCTAGATGGATATAGTGTATCACGCTCGAGATGATACATCAAGAGATTATTATAGATGCTTCATCTTTGTGGAGCATTCGACGAAAAAGTGCTGAAGCGAGAGATCGATAGAGGACTGGCAAAATGCAATATGAAAGCTCCATACGAGTTTCAAGAGGTGAGTAACGAGAGGAAAATAGGTCATGGAGCTAGGCAAGGTGGCAGCCATGGAGGCTAAGTTGGATGCTATAATCATAGGATGGACAAAGCAGAGGAAGATGCATCACTGCTCATGAAATAGAAGCGAGTAGAAGAAGGTGATGAGGAAGAAGTGCTGATGAGGTAACAGAAGAAGGTTCTTATGGTGCTGAGGAGGCTAAGTACGTGAATGAGCAAAAAAATTATCATTTCAAGCCAAATCCTAACCTACCCATACACTACCATCCAGCACTGAGGAACCATAAAAATTTCTCATATGGTGGAGGGGCATTACATGGCTAAAGAGCGGGGGGACAACATCCTCAACAAGGATGTCAGCTGACCACCAAGGTTCCGGCGGCAGGAGGTGAGGCGAAATGAATACCGGGGTCGGAGGAGAACCCAACCATTTGAGGTGAGATCTTTGCGGAGTTCATGGGGGATAACAAGAGGCTATTACAATTCCATGAACAGAAACTATCTGACTTGGAAACTTTCAAGTCTGATACCCAGATGTTTAAGAAGAATGCTAGTGCTTCACTGAAGAATCTAGAGACACAAGTAGGGCAGTGTACGAATATGTACTTAATCGAACAAGGAACATTCCTAGTGACGCGCAGAAGAACCACAAAGGCTATGTGGCAATTCGATTGAGAAGTGGGAAGGATTTGAGCTGACAATAGAAGGCCAGGTGAAGCTTAGAGGCGGGCGAGGAAAAGAAGAGGCTGAAAGAAGAAGAGAAGAGCGGCTGATTGAGCGGATGAAAGGAAGAAATGACCGAGAGAAAAGAAGGGAATTACCGACTTATGCTCTACTTGATTGCCATTCCCGAGACTTGAAGTGAAAGAAGAAACGATTTTCTAAATTCTTGGATATTTTCAAGAAAATAAAAATAAATATCCCATTTGCAGAGGTGATCAATCAAATGCCTCTTTATGCAAAATTTATGAAGGAGGTCTTTGAGTAAGAAAGAAGATAGGCGGGGAGGGTATAGTTAACTTGGCGCTTCATGCGGTGCCATTATCGATAAAGTTCAATGAATGAAAAGACCTGCGGTTTCACTATTCCTGTTCTATAGAAATGTGAGTTCAAGAAAACTTATGTGACTGCGGGCAAGTATAAATTTGATGCCTCTATCAATGGTGTGAGACTTAGTTTGGGGAACTAACTGACAGCGGTACTACGGATGGGCGATAGATGTTAAGCGCAACCGAGGGCGTGCGGAAGATGTACTCGTAAAGGTTGGAAATTCATTTTCAGTAGATTTTGTTATCATGCGGATGGATGAAGACCCTCAAAGTTCCTCTGTTCTTTGGGAAGACCTTTCTTAGGGGCGTATGATCGGCTTGTCTGAAGGTGAAGCCCGACACTCGAGTTAGGAATGAATAGTGCGTTTAGTATTAATAAGAAGTGCGGAACATCCCCAATGTAGGAAAGACAGTTATTATGGATGTAAGCAATAGCCTTCTCAATGATGAAGTGAATTACAGTTGTATCATTCAAAACTCTATCAATGAAATTGAGATGAATTTTCAATTACCTTGAGAGCTTTGATTGTGAAGTTACGCCTTCAAATTTATTTAATAATGAAAGCAGTCAGTATAAATGAAAGCTTGATCGAGATGAAGTGAGCAGCCGAGACGACAAACTCATGGGCGAGGAAACTAGTGCGAAGGGTTAACATTGAAGGTTGCCCGGTCATTTTGAAATATGAGTTTTAGAGGCGAGAGAAAGAGAAAACCGGTTATCATATCAGGCTGCGTTGGCGGAAGGCGAAGAGAGCGAGTTGCTGGTAATTTTGAGAAAATCTGAGAGCTTGATTGCTTGAGTCGATTGAAGATATGAAAATTATCAACCCCTCTATTTGTATGCCTGAGATATTCTTGGAAGATAATGCAAAAACTTATTGAGCATCAAGGAGGCTGAACCCAGTCATGAAAGAAGTTGTCGGGAAAAGTTACGAAATGGTTAAATGCAGGCTTTATATATGCTATATCAGACAGTTCTTGGGTAAGCCCAGTACATGTGGTTCGAAGGTGGATTCAGCATGTCCCGAAATGAAAAGAATGAACTTATTCCTACAAGAACTATGACGGGATGGAGGTTTGTATCCCAACTACGAAAATTGAACAACGCAACGAGAAGGATCACATTTCCCCTACCTTTCATCGATCAAATGCTGGATAGGTTAGGCGGGACACCCTCATTTTGTTTTCTTGATGGATACTCTGGATATAACCAAATAGCTATTGCGAGAGATCGGGAAAACCACTTTTACATGCCTATTTGGTACTTTTGCTTTTAAAGAATGCCATTTGGATTATGTAATGCTCTGGTACCTTCAGATGCATGATGTCTATATTTTATGATCTGGCGGAAGGATTATGAAGTCTTCATGGATGATTTTACGGTGTATGGATCTAGTTTTGAACAATGCCTACATAACTTTGGGGACGGTACTTCCAAAGGTGCGAAAGTGAAAATCTAGCTACGAATTGGGAAAAATGCCATTTTGTGATTTACATAAGGGATTGTCTTGGGGCACATGGTTTTAACGACGGGGCTTGAAGTAGATTGACAAAGGTTTCAATTATAAGAGACCTAATGCCACCACTACCGATCAAGGGAATCAGAAGTTTCTTAGGACATGTTGGATTTTATAGAAGATTTATCAGAGATTTCTCAAAATTGCCCAGGACCACTATCTGGAATTCTTCGGAGAAAGATAGTAAGTTTATTTTGATGAATCACCGAGCATTTGGAAAATCAAATCCAGACTGGTAGAGCTCCCATCATGGCAAAGCCCAGTTGGGCAGAATTTGAGATCATGTGTGATGCCGGTGATTTTGCAATAAGGCTTTGTATTGGGACGAGAAAGAGGAAAAAGAAAAAGTGTTCAAGGCCATCTCTTATGCTAGCAAAACCTTTAATGAAGCAAGAAAATTACTGCTGCGAAGGAGATCTTGCTTGATAGTGTTTGCATGTGAAAAATTCAGGCCATATATTTTGGGGTCCCATGTTGATACACACTGATCATGCAACAATTAAATATTTAATGGAAAAGAAGAAAGCAAAGCCAAGATTGATCAGGTGGGTATTATTGTTGCAGAAATTTGATTTAGAAATTAAAGGCAGAAGAGCGTGTGATGTGATAATCACTTTTCAAGAGTAGAGGAACCCCTTTGTACAAGAAAGGGAGAGAAATAGCGAGAAAATTTTTCCGGATGAGCGGTTATTTTAGCTGTCCTCGATCGCTCACGGTATGCGATATTGTGAATTTCTTAGCTTATTGGAATTATGCCTGAGTCAGCTGTGAGAGAAAAAAAGTTAAGGACGACGGCGGGTATTACATGCGGGATGATCCATATTTGTTTAAAGAGGGTGATCTGATTATAAGAAGTGTGTACCGAAGCGAGCAAAGCAAGATTTTACAAGAATGTCATGCATCACCTTATGGAGGACACTTTGCGGAGATAAAACAGCCAAAATTCTCAGGTGAGTTCAACGGCCTACAATTTTAGGGCTGTTTTTTGAATGGAGTAAAGTTGTGTGATCAATGCCAAAGAATGGGAAATATCGGCAAAGGCATAGAGATGCCCTACTTGAGTGATATCCCAGTGGTCTGATTGTTTGATGTATGGGGGAATTGATTTTATGGGGCCTTTTCAGTTTCATTTGGAAATATATACATACTCCTATTTTGTGGATTATGTATCAAAATGGGTAAGCGGCGGCACCTAAGAATGATGTCAGCTCTGATTTGTAGAGGTTTTACAAAGAAATATTCTTATGATTTGGGAACACCGGAACTATAATTGTGATGGGAGGAAGCCATTTTGCAAATAGGTGTTTGACAAACTCATGGCCAGATATGGTATCAAACATTATGAGCAGCTTATCATGCCTCAAACAAATGAGCAGCTAGAATTTCCAAGCGAAATAAAAGAAAATTACGGAAAAAATTGTGAGTTCTAAGCCGGGAAAGATTGGTCTTTGAAGCTCGATGATGCATTATGGGCATACGGGATTTGCTTTAAAACTCCAGAATTGGAATGTCCATCTGAACTTGTCTTTGGAAAACCATGTCATCTCCCTCTTTGAGTTGGAATACAAAGCCATGTGGGCAATCAAACAGCTGAACTTCGATTTCAAAATTGCAAAGGAAGAGACTTCTCAGTTGAATGGCTTGGAAAGAGCGAGAAATGAAACTGTGACAATGCTAGAATATACAAGGACAAGACAAAGAAATGGAATGATCAAAGGATTCTGAGGAAAGATTTCAGAGCTGGGGATAAGGTCTTGTTGTTTAACTCCAGATTAAGATTATTTCCAGGGAAGCTGAAATCAAAATGGAGTGGACCATATACAGTGGTGTCAAGTACTATCTTTGGAGCTGTAACACTCGGGCGATCTTTGGGGAATAATTCAGGTTAATGGGCAAAAGACTGAAACACTATCTCAGCAAGGAGAAAGAAAGGAAGAACTGCAGCTGGTGAATTGAGAGAAAGCTTAAAACATCTAGTTCATTCAAGACTCAAACGGAGGCAGCTCATGGGAGCCCATAGAATTTTTTTTTAGTTTCTTTATATGAATAAATTTTTATGTATTCTGCGTTTTTTAATTTTTTTTTAGTTCTAGTCATGATTTGTTAGAAATTGTGGATTGTACTAGATTAATTTAATCATTTTTGGAATTGTTTACAATATGCGAGATGAAGAGAATCAAATAGCTCGGACGAGAAGGAGTGAGCTCGGGGACTACTCAGTGCTTCTGAGCAGAGCAATTCGAAAAAGGGAGTACTTTTCTCCATTAGTGTAAAATTGAATAGAATACATTTTTTTGAATTGCTTTGTGTTGGAATGATTAAATTGATTGCTAAGAATTAATGCGAATTAATAGAAGCAGCGGTCACGATCATCAAATTTAAGAGGCGAGTCACGGACTAAGTCGCGACGGAGATTGATGTGACGAGTTGAGTCGCCTTAGTCGATCTTGAAGAAGAACAAGGGCACGAGTGCGACGAAAGCTATGTCGACATCAATTGAGGTCGGCGAGCTGCTTAGTCGGTAAAAGAACCATTCCTTCAAAGAGTGGTGAGGAATTAGCGACAACTGATTATTCGTAAAATACGATGTCGCGACGATGTGCTTGTCCTCCACGGTTTACTTATGTCGCGACAAACGAAATGGTCGCGACATAAGAACAAAAGAATACCGGAAATTTGGGCAGCTTTTAATTGTACTTTAAATTTAATGGCGGCCTGCAGTCATGACTGAAATTAAAGTCGCGACAACGCGAATAAATGAAGTAATAAAGAGCAACATAATAATTGAATTGCAATTGTTGAGAAACTCCCTCCACTACCATTTCCTTCCTTGAAGCAAATACAACCTTTCATCTTCGCGTGTTCTCTGGTTCTCCATTCTTGCAAACCCTAAACCCGAACTCTTCTAAAAACCTTCCGATTTCTCTAAATGGCCGAACCTTCAACTCTCATCCCAAATCTGAGCAAAATCATGGAGGAGTATATTCAGACCGAAGGGGAAATTCATATGGAAACTGAAGGAGAAACGGACCAGTCGAACGACGAGGAAGTTCGACCGGTGGCAAGCAGCTGAGAGGAGAAAAGGAAAGCGGCCAGAAGAAGGAAACAGTTCGTTTCGAAGAAGCTTTCTCCGTATGGAAAAAGCACTATGCTAGAAAGGGATTTGTAGGAGAAAGAGGTTTCAGCCAACTCATCTCCTGATTCAAGGAATTAATGAAGCCGAGAGGGTGGGAGAATTACCTTGAACATCAAAAATGCGGGTATCTTGTGATCGTCAGGAATTTTACTCCAATCTGGTTGGGAGAAGAGCTCTGTTTATGTCGGAGGAGTCTAAGGTGCATATGGAGCTAAGACTATTAATAGGATGTATGGGATGGAAGGACGAGAAGAATGGATCAAAATTCGAAGGCGATGAACAACCACTGTCGTGAGAAGCTTGCGAGAAAATTAGCAGACGGTAAGGGGCGAGTGGAATAAAGGAAAAGGAGAGCAAAGACCACGAAGCGAGGAGATCGGCAGGAAAGAGGCAAGGTTTGGTTCTATTTCTTAGCCTGCATTATGGTCCTACAAAGCACGTTTGATGGGGAACAAGAAGCCCGATCCTTCTCTATGCCATCTTGAAGGGATACAAGATTGATCTTTGGAGCAGTTATTAGAAAATTCTATAATGAGGTATCATGATGGTAATAGATCAGGTTTGATCCTCACCCAGCAACCATCATAAGGTTATGTATTAGGGCTGGTGTGAAGGGAACTTGGGAAGAAGAAGAAGAGTGTCCCAGGCTTCCGCAGCTCCTGCAGCGGGAATCAGCAAGAGGGCGAAGAATCGAGAAAAGAGGGTCATAGTAGAAAGCAGTTCAGGATGAAAATGAAAATATGCAATACGGAAGAAGACACCTTTACGGTGGAAGAGCGGGAAAAAATCTAGAAAGCACATGAGAAGGAATACTTTTATGTTTCTAGAGGATAGAGAGCAAGAAGAAGAAGCCCGATAGATTTCAGCTCCAGCTAGCTCTCCCCCGAACGGTAGTTTGAAGAACTGGAGAGAAGCGAGGAGCCAGGCAATAATCAAATAATGGAAATGCTCAGTTCAATTCAGAAGATTATGTCAAGAAGAGAAGAGCAATGGAACCTCCTGATTGTTGTTCTCCTGATAATAATTGATTTATCCTTCTTTTCCCTAACTACGATTGTTGTTCTCAAATGTTCTTGTTGTATTAATAAAACAAGAAAATTTATGAAAAGGAAATGTTTGCTTGCTTGCGATTACGTTTATGTTTTTCCTTTTGCTTGACTTGTTGGGGAAAACCTTGTGGGTTTAGTTCAAGAATGAAATCTTTGAAATATCATAATCTGAACTACTTGGTGGATTTGACTAGTAGAAATGAGCAGGCACAACAATTTAGAATTAGGGCATGAATGGCCCGGGATTAAAGAGTAGTGCATTGCATTTAAATTCGATTTAGTTGCCAAAATTGGAAAATTGAACATCTTGATGGAGCAATACTTGGTTAAAATAATGTAAGTAGACGGTGAATAAAGTACAGAATGCCGAAGAAATAATACAAATTGGTGACTATAAAACATAAAACTTTTGGCGAAATTAGGGAACATCTTACGGGGAATTAGGATTTAGATCCACGGTCCTAGAACTTGTTTGATTATTGATTGTGGCGAAATCCTAGAGTAGAAAACAACCAACGAAATGATAAGAGGCCATCCTTGTGACAGGCCTTTTAAACTACCTCGAAATATGCTTAAGCATATTTAGTTCTGGTTGGGCCAAATAAGCCTTATTTCTTCAACAAGCTGCAATTGAAAGCCAAAATTCCCTTCTTGCAATAAACCTGCGATGGAGACCCCAATTATCAGTTTCTAGTTGAAGTTTAGTATAAAGGAAGAATAAGTTTGGAGATAACTATTCCCGATTTTGACAAGAAAGGGGTGAAGAAGTAAAAGAAGCAGAAGCTAGTGAAATAAGGGAATAAGTTTGTCTTGTGGCCTATTTCTCTTTGAACAATTAAGCTCGTAGGGGTGTTTTAACACTTAGCACCCTAATGCCAGGCCCGGTATGGGAGTTGCTGTGAGTTCTCCCAGAGTAATAGAAAGCCTAAGAAGACAAAAAACATTTACTATTCCAAATCATAGAAATAAAGGCAAAAGGTTAAAGAACAAGGTCTGCTGAATCGAGTACATATGGAAAGTGAGATTCCATAAAAGAATTCAAAAGGAGGAAGCAAGCTAAAATTGAGGAGAATCAGGAAAGAACAAAAATGAAAAAAGGGAGAAAGTTGGAGGCAACAATGTAGAGATAAGATGGAAACTGGGTAATTTACAACCTAAATTTCTCCATTATCTACCCAATTACCTAAGCCCAACATTACAAGCCTGAAAGACCTCATTGATTTTGAAGGTTGAATTTACCTACATTAGTGGAGATCAATATGAAAAACAAGCATATGGGACTTTGATAAACGGTCTAAGAAAACTCCCATAAGATTAACTAAATTCAACATGAAGTTGAAAAGGATTGATGACCTGCACACACACACAGAACAAGACTTGTTGAATAAACTGTTTAAATACATTAGTTTATCAAGAAATTTTGTGATAGAAGTACACCAGGCCTTGTTCTTGCATCAAAACTGAAATTTGAAATAATAGTGATATATCTTAATTCCGGATGAAGAGATTGGAATGAGAAGAATGTGGAATAAATCAGAAAAATGTCCTTAAAATTTTCTAAGCTTATTTGTTTGAGGAATGAACAATTTCTTCTTTTCTTTGCTTGAGGACCCGAGCAAAATTTAAGTTGGGAATTTGATGAGTCGAAAACTCATTAGATTTTAATCCATTTTCTGAGTTTATAATGAGAATAATGATGAATTGTCTGAAAGCGATAATTGAATAATATTCCAATTTGCGGGGAAAATACGGCATAAAGAAAGAATTTTAGCGAAAATCATAAGAAATGTTTGCGGCCCAGTTTGAAATTAGCTGGAACTTAAGTCGTGACAGGAAGTGTAGTTTCAGCAATTCCAAGTCACGACCTCAACAAATTTGGCTTTGAAGAAGCGAAAGAAGAGTGAAGAAAAGTAAAGTCGTGACACGAAAGTGGAGACAAAATATGACTTGGTAGAGAATAAAAGAGGCAGTCAAATGAAGAAGTTCATGTCGGACATCATTGCGACGTCGCGACATCAAACGGATATAAAGGAAATCGTGATACCACCATGAGGTCGCGACAAGGAGCTGACTACAAAGCCACAAGAACAGCCTTCTCAAGTACAGAAAGTCGCAACTAATTTTGAAAGTAAGGACTTTATGTCGCGACCTTGACATTTATGAAGAATATGACAAGATTATGACGAAACTCCAAATCAGGCGACCAGAATTAATGAAGCAGACGCGATGTAGTGACACCGCCGAGTCGCGACATAATTGAAAGCAGCGATAGACATGGAGTCGTGAAGCGAGATAGAGAAGTTCGCGTAGATCTTGAAGGCCCGAACGCCAGAGGTCGTGACGGTTATAACATATAGAGACATCGAGCCTTTATTTCGGAAGATGTCGCGACATCAGTCGATGGTCGGCGTCGGTTACAAGGAATAGTGGTTCGCGGCGTCCTTCGGTGGTTCTGCGACATCAGCTACATTCAATAGAAATTCGCGGCGTCCTTTAGTGGTCAGCGACATCAGGCACCAGTATCATGGTTGCGGCGATCGCCGATTGGTCGTAACATCAGTTACGAGAATGGAGGTAGCTGACGTCATTTGGCGCTGTCAGCGACATCAAATCGAGAGATGCTGAACAAGTCACAACAATAGAAAAGCCGTGACCTCAAAGAACTCTCAATGCGAGAGAAAGGTGAAATCAGCGACATCAGTCGGTTGTCGCGACGCCGATTCTGAAAGGAGTTGCGGCGTCATTTAGTGGTGTGACATGCGATTAAAAAGGAAAGAAGGTCCGCGGCGTCGGTTCATTGTCGCGACATCATATCCAAGGGATGTTAAAGGCAAGTCGCAACCAGATAAAAGCTTCTGCTACAGACGAACAGAAAAACGAAGTCGTGACGTATGATTGAAGTCGCGACCTCAAAAGAGCTCTCAATACAGAAAGGTGAAGTCGCGACATATGATTGAAGTCGCGACATCAGAATAGATCATAAGCAGAACAGTGAAGTCGCGACGTGAAAGAGAGGTCGCGACATCAAGACAGGTCGCGACACAGAAATGGAATTGCGACATGAACAGAAACCGTGGGCCAGTTATTTTGGAAATCCACAAATAGGTGCATCGAGTGGTGCTGACTTCCCGAGCCTATAAATGCGGTACGCTGCGAAAGTGCAGCTCTTGGCGGCTCGAAGAGAAGTGCGGGTGGCTAGAGAGGCTCGTGTAGTTTAATTTTCTTTTCTTTACTGTACTGTTTTACGTATTTTTAGATTAGATTAGAGTAGATTGTTATTTCTTGCAGATTTAAGATCTACGGATGTTAGTTGTTGAAGTTGAAATTTGAATCTGAGAATGTTATTTTCTTCAGTCTTGCTGGTCGATACGAAGTCAAACAAATTTTGGAATTCGAACTTCCAGTTTCTGATTTACAGTAGTTCTCTTGATCAAGGAGCTACCGTTAGTGTAATGAAGTAATTTAGAAACCCAACTTCCGTTGAATTGACTCTTTGTTAGAATTTATCTTTTATGCAGAAATTTATCACGATTACTAAACTTAGGACTTGAATACGCTATTTGGTTTGTTTATTGTTGTATCTTATTCAAATATTAGTGTCATGCACGCCAATAGGATTGTTTCATGCTACGTTTCCAGGAGGCCCTCGGGTGACACGGAGAAGGCATTCACGAGTTTTGAACAATATCGAAGGGTATGCGAACCTAATATTGGGGATCTAATAGACTCTGTAAATTCTAATCTATAAATCTTCTTCATGAAACCGAGAATGAGTTGAATGACTTATCAATTAAAATGAAGCGGTTGCCTCGATTCGAGCAGTAAGTTCAATCCGTGTTAGCAGGATCTAATCAAGGAAAGAATGGGTGTTTAATTTGAGGATGAGAAACCAGTATAGTGTAAACCAATGCTTAGCCTATGTCTTAGGAGCTAAGGTTTACAGTCCATGTTCTGGGTATGAAGTATTGAAAAAGAAAAATACCCATAACAAGGCAACTCAGATTAAAAGTAGTTATCTAATCCTCTGCATTCGAGAGAAACAGGGAAGATTAGATGATGAAATATGTCATTAAGGAGAGATCCACATGGCATTACCTTCTTCCTTGGACGGATTCTAAATCCGAAGTTCATGAAGTAAAGGTATAAAGTAGTCTACTTGGCGGGAATTGATGTTTGCCAGCCAGGTTGTATTTTCAATGCTCCTTTAAAAACTAAATGATTAATTACATTTCTTTAATTTTTTATTATTTTAGTTTAAGCATTATTTCATTTTGTTCTAGTTTACATATCTTTATTCTTTCATTATTTTCAAGGTTGCTAGGAATATATCAATTGCAAATCATAGTCCAAATAGTATATTAAGCATTCTTGAGATCTCTGTGGGATCGATATCTGGACTTAAATCCACTTTATTACTTGTTCGATCTGTACACTTGCATAATCATGGATCAAAACCATAAAGAAATTTATCTAGTCTTAAGGAAACCATTTTTAATCAGTATAATTGCAAAGAAATATAATTAACAAGTTTCATGGCATTATTGCTGGGGATTAGACAATAGTCCTTGGTAATAGTGTCATAAATTTGTATATGTCTTTTGGTTAAGTCCAACAAACCAACAGGTACCCGTAGGTACGAAAAGTCGGAACTAATCATAATCGTATCACATACAAGGTCAGATCAGACATATGCAGATACATATCAGATATGGACACTAGTCCATAGCAGATACGAATCACAACAGATACATATACCGGATTCATACAGATTCAGAACATATCCAATAACAAACAGATTATCGGTTTATATCATAATCATATTCAGATTCACCGCTTAGTCGGGTGTGTAGGTACTACTGGACTTATATTTATATTACAGAACTTATACTTATTTTACCGTCACGAAGTACCGTGGGTACTACGGAAATTACGTGTACCGCCCCCTTGGTACTCTGAGAGCAAATACGAGGGCACGTCGTACTCTGAACATATAAAAGAGATTGCAGGTATGTACATTCAGATCTTTAATATATTCATTTCTTTATTCTTATTCATTATTCAGAGTCTTATCATATAATTGTTGGATTGCTAGACCGATGTCACGGAATGAGTAGGACGGCTACAATAAGTACCGAAGGTCTGATGCGATGCGGGTGCCGTACTTCTGAAGGAGTGCGAAGCAGACGGAGAGTGTCGTCGCACTAATCGGAGGTACCCGGTACTGTGTGCGGAAGCGCGATCCCGGAGTGTCGTCGCGCTGGTCGGAGTATCGAGTACTGTGTGCGAAACGCGATCGGAGAGTGTGGTCGCGCTAATCGGATACCGAGTACTAATGTGCGGAAGCACGATCGGAGT
Source organism: Tetrastigma voinierianum (assembly GCA_016808115.1). Taxonomy (NCBI): domain Eukaryota; kingdom Viridiplantae; phylum Streptophyta; class Magnoliopsida; order Vitales; family Vitaceae; genus Tetrastigma; species Tetrastigma voinierianum. The sequence goes on from JAEQBH010000288.1 coordinate 415,688, forward strand.
GTCGTCGCCTTGTCAGTCTCGAAGTACTAATGTGCCGAAGCACGATCAAAGAGTGTCGTCGCACTAATCAGAGAGTACCGAAGTACTATACGTATCTGCCCACATAACATAGGTGTCATGTCATTCAATAAATGGTCTTAGGCAATTTTACAATTATTTTAGTTCAGTAACTTACTATCTTATAATAGGGTCCTTCTTAGCCACATTATGTGTTTATGACATATTGTCATTTCATGTTTCATATCAAATTCATGTTTCATGAACATATTTATACATATTGCATTTCCTATACTTTCCTTATTTCATGCCTCTTACATATGGAATTCATATACTTATACAGGAAGACTTACGTATTCACACATCATTCATGTATTCTTGTTCCTCGATGAATCAACTTTGGAAATTGGAATCATTCCCGATCGGATCATCGAAACTAAAGTTATAGCATTTTCATGCCAACTAGTTGGTTTCTAGGTTACCAGGGTCAGTTTGCATGTCATTTTCCAGTGCCTTGTCTCCATATTTGAAACTGGTTACTTATACTCCTTTAAATCTAAGGTTCTAAGGGTTCTCTTCCAACTGGAATCACCCAATCGAACACGAGAACTGAATACGTCGAGAAATGACTCGGACTACTCTATGATCAAACTGATGCAGGAATTGGCTTGCACATGACCCCACTTTGAGTGAATTTTTGGGCTACATAGAGTCAGCATTAGAAGGTATCTATTTCTATATGTTTGGTTCTTCTTGAAGTCTATTTTAAGTATCCACTTGAATCACTCAAATCGGATAATAAATGAGCAAGTTATGGTTAAAATCACAGCTGGTCTAAACGGGGAAACGAGGCGTCACATGTACCTATACACCCCTAACATGTGCCGGTACATGTTGGCCCAAAATGACCAGAACCTAACATGTACCGGTACATGTTCAAGGTGTACCGGTACATGTCACCAATACCCAGAATGTGTGTTTTTTCTCCATTTTTCATATTTTTCCACGATTCAACTCTACTTCATCACCTTTATCAAAACCATTTCATATTCCTCTTGTAACCTCTTTTCTCAATTCCTCTTTCAATACTTATCTTATTTCAAAAACATATTGAAATCCTTCCAAAACAATTTCTAATATAGGTCACAACCATACATGATCCAAACATAGAGTTGTTAGGGTTTGTTCTAAACCATACAACTCCATTACCTCTGATTTAACCATGAATTCAACCTAAAAGGGGATTCCATACTTATCTTACTTGTTCCTTGTGGGTTTTACCAACCTTAATTTCAAGAAATCTAAGGTTAGGATGCAATTCTATTAAAACCTTAGATTTGGAGACAAGCTATTAATCATACAAAGCCTTAAAATTCCATAGATCCATACAATTCCTTGATCAAGGTTAGTTTCCATACCTTAATTTGGCTTTGCTTGAACTTCTCCCCTTAAGTCTTAACCTTCTCTTCTCTTCCTCTTCCTCTTCTCTCATGGTTTCTCCTTCAAAAATGAGACCAATTTTGGTCTTATCCATGGATTTGTTAAGGCCGTGTTTGTGCTTTAAATAAAACCATTTTTGGGTTCTTTTCTTTATTTGTCTTTAAGTCCTTGGATTCTTCCCTTTTTGAAATTCAACTTATACCATATTCTAATTTTACCCACAAATTTTTCTTCAATTTCTTAATTGCATAACTTTTAATTTAGGCCTTTTATGTCCTCAAGTGGTAAATTACCACTTTACCCTTGTCTCTAATAATTCATTTCGGGTCTCTTATTTTATTTCCGAAAAATTCCATTTAGCTTTTAATATACCCTAAACAAGTCCGAAAGCTGCTAGGGTATTTTTCGGGATGTTACAATTCTCCCATCCTTAAAAGAATTTCGTCCTCGAAGTTCATACTCTTTCATTTGCACGTTCTATGTCAGGTCCTTTCTTTTCATATCTTTTACAGAAGCTTGAGCGTGACTCTCACTTGAGCGGCAAGGCTCATTACGAACTAAATCTTACATCCCCCAATCTTTCAAAATTTAGTTAGGTACTTATTCATTCTAGTCAATATTCGAGGACAAGGACATCCGCGTGAGCCGTACATTACTATGTAGAGTATATCCTTAATCAAGACTCTTCGAAGCCTAAACCACAGGCTGTTCAACTGTCACGCTATTCCGGTCCGACAGATTGGCGGATCCGGCGAGTTGAGTGCGGGACCATATCTTTGGGACCTCACTACCTGATTTTTTTATAAAGCCAAAATTCTATATGTGGGTATGGCCAACGTCTTATAACAGTCAAATATCATATACATTCTGAGGTCCATTTACAATTACAAAGCGTACTTTTACATTTACAAATGGAGCACGGAACCTACATGTAGTGAACCCTTACAAGTGTGCGCGGTGTCACGGAAGTTTCGAGGAGTCTTCTCCTACGGCGCCTGCGGTTAAAACACGTACAAGCTTCTGACAGTGGAAACATATCCTATCTGAGGAATCCATTACATTTATCTTAATCACAAATATCATAAAACAATACGAGATGTCGAATCTTCGAGGAATTCATATAACAATTTGCATACATACTTATTCCTCTAACAAACTTATACTTGTTCACATATCTCGTATGCAGGACTGAACTTTTACTTATACTTATAACAAATTTATACTTACTTGGGTCTTACACTTATAGCAGACTTATTCTTATTCGGATCTCATAGTTATAGCAGGCTTATTCTTGTGGATCTTCATACCTGACGGGCTTATCATGTCGGATCTCATACTTATAGCAGGCTTATTCTTATGCAGATCTCCCGTAGGACAAATACTTATGCTTGTATCAGACGTATACTTATTCAAATCTCCCAAAGGACATATATTGCAGACTTATGCGTGCTTGTCTCGAACTTATGGTATTCGGATCTCTCGAAGGACATCTGCCAGACTGTCATACGTGCCTCCCTAGATCTCTCTCGTGGAGTTCTGGAACTTATGCTTATCTGGTGGTACTTAAACACGTGTTGATGTTATATCTATTTCGGATCTCTCGTAGGGTTCTGAACTCATGTATCCTCTGAAATTTACATATGTTCGGAGGGTACCGTGGTATCGAGATTACGGGCATTATCTTGGTATTAGAACTTATCCTTCTACGAAATTGCCAGTAGGTAATGCGGAGTTTAATAAGTCTGAAGGTACTGTAGATACTATAACTTATTTTTAATTGCCATTATGTTATACTTGTACTATGAACATATCCTTGTCTTACGGAGTTTATACTTGCTTTACAGAATGTGTTCTTATATTTCAGATTTTATACATGTATTACAGAACTTATACATGTATTTCAGATCTTATACATGTCTTACAGAGTATATACTTGTCCTACGGATCTTATTCTTGTCCGAAGGTACGATAAGTCGGAACTAATCATAATCGTATCACACTCTGAGTCGGATCAGGCGGTATCACGGATACATATCATAAATGGACACTAGTCCATAGCGAATCTGAATCTATGAATGTCTGCCGGATACATACAGATTCAGAACATATCCAATAAAAACAGATTATCGGTTTATATCATAATCATATTTGGGATTACGCTTGACCGGAGGCAGCGTGATGCTTCTTTGGACTTATATATATATTACAGAACTTATACTTATTTTACCCGTCTGAGAGTACCCGTGGGTACTACAGAGATTACGTGTACAAAAGTACCCTTGGGTACTACGAGCAAATCTGAAGGTACCCGTATGTACTGAACATATCTGGTACGTAGATACGTCGGATCTTGATATTCATTTAACTGTGCTTATTCGTTATTGATCTTTTATCGTATAATTGTTGGATTACTAGACCGGTATCACGGAATGAGTAGGACAGCACAATAAGTACCGAAGGTACGATGCGGTATTGAGATGCCGTACTTCATGAGGTACTTGCCGGCTGGCACTAACGAGAGAGTGTTGTCGCTTCAATCAAAATATCAGAGTACTATGTGCGAGAAGCGCGATCGAGGAGAGTGTCGTCGCACTGTCGGAGGAAATGCGAAGTACTGTGTGCCGAAGCACGATCAGAGAGTGTCGTCGCACTAATCAGAGCGTACCAAAGTACTAATGTGCTGAAGCACAATCAGAGAGTGTTATGCGCACTAATCGGGCATGCCAAAGTATAATGTCTTGAAACGCGATCCCGGAGGAAGTGTCGTCGCCTTGTCGGAGAAGTCTTAGGAAGTACTATACGTGCCTGCCCATGTAACATAGGTGCCATGTCATTCAATAACTGGTCTAGGCAATTTTACAATTATTTTAGTTCGGTAACTTACTATCATATATGGGGCCTTCTTGGCACATTATGTGTTTATGACATAGTGTCGTTTCATGTTTCATATCGAATTCATGTTTCATGAACATATTTATATATTGCATTTCCTCTTTCCTTATTTCATGCCTCTTACATATGGCATTTCATATACTTATCTGAAGACTTACGTGTTCACACATCATTCATGTATTCTTGTTCCTCGATGAATCCAACTTTACGCGCAGAAATTGGAATGTTCAATCGGATCATCTGTAAGTTAGGGCATTTCATGCCAACTAGTTGGTTTACCGATTTACCCGAGGGTCAGTTTGCAATATTCATTTTCCAGTGCCTTGTCTCCATATTTGAAACTGGTTACTTATACTCCTTTAAATCTAAGGGCCTAAGGGTTCTCCTCCAACTGGAATCACCCAAATCGGAGCACCGGAACTCAAGATACGTCCGAAACAACTCGGACTACTCTATGATCAAACTGATGCAGGAATTGGCTTGCACATGGCCCCACTTTGAGTGAATTTTTGGGCCACATAAAGTCAGAATTAGAAGGTATCTATTTCTATATGTTTGGTTCTCCTTGAAGTCTATTTTAATTATCTACTTGAATCACTCAAATCGGATAATAAATGAGCAAGTTATGGCTAAATTAGCTTGGTTGACAGGAAGCAGAGCATCACATGTCTTAGGTACACTAACATGTACGGTACATGTTGGCCCAAATGACCAGAACCTAACATGTACTGGTACATGTTCAAGGTGTACCGGTACATGTCACCGAAAAATACCTAGAATGTGTGTTTTTCTCCATTTTTCCATATTTTTCCACCCAATTCAACTCTATACTTCATACACACATCAAAACCATTTCATATTCCTCTTGTAACCTCTTTTCTACTCAATTCCTCTTTCAATACTTATCTTATTTCAAAAACATATCATGAAATCCTTCCAAAACAATTCTAATATAGGTCTAGCCATACATGATCCAAACATAGAGAGAGTTGTTAGGGTTTGTTAAACCTAACTCCATTACGTACAATTTAACCATGAATTCAACCTAAAAGGGGAGTTATACTTATCTTATTCCTTGTGGGTTTTACCAACCTTAATTTCAAGAAATCTAAGGTTAGGATGCAATTCTATCAAAACCCTAGATTTGGAGACAAGCTATTAATCATACAAAGCCTTAAAATTCCATAGATCCATACAATTCCTTGATCAAGGTTAGTTTCCATACCTTAATTTGGCTTTGCTTGAACTTCTCCCCTTCATCTTCTTCTTCTCTTCCTCTTCCTCTTCCTCTTCTCTCACGGTTTTCTCCCTTCAAAATGAGACCAATTTTGGTCTTATCCCATGGATTTGTTAAGGCCATGTTTGGCCTTTAAATAAAACCCATTTTTGGGTTCTTTTCTTTATTTGCCTTTAAGTCCTTGGATTCTTCCCTTTTTGAAATCCAACATACCATATTCTAGTTTTGACCTGAAATTTTTCTTCAATTTCCATAATTGCATATTAACTTTTAATTTATGCCTTTTATGTTCTCAAGTGGTAAATTACCACTTTACCCTTGTCTCTAATATTCATTTCGGGTCTCTTATTTATTTCCGAAAAATTCCATTTAGCTTTTAATATACCCTAAACAAGCCCGAAAGCTGCTAGGGTATTTTTCGGGATGTTATAATTCTCCCATCCTTAAAAAATTTAAGTCACTCGAGTTCATATAACTCATTTAATAAGTTATGTCAGGTCCTTTCTTTTCATATCTTTTCTGAAATTTGGGCGTGACTCGCCCAGGCGACAAGGCTTATCAGAACTAAATCTTCTGTCCTAATCTTTGAAAGTTGGATTGGTACTTATTCATTCTGAAATCGATATTCGGGCAAAGGACATCCAGCGTTAGGCGACACATTACTATGTAGAGTATATCATAATCAAAGACTCTTCGAGAAGCGCCTAAACCTGAAGCTCACGATACCAACTTGTCACACCCCGATTCCAGGTCCGACCCGATTGGCGGATCCGTATCGAGTTCGGGGTGCGAGACCATATACTGGGACTCTTTACCTGATTTTTTTTTATAAAGCCAAAATTGTACCTGTGGGTATGGCCCACATCTTATAACAGAATCAAAATATCATATACATTTACAGAGTCCCATTTACAATTACAAAACTGTACTTTTACATTTACAAATGTCGAGCACGGAACCTACATGTAGTGAACCCCTACTAGTGTGTTGACCCAGCTGTATACTGAAGCTTTCAGACGTCTTTTCCTGTACCTATACGGATTAAAAACCCGTCTTAAGCTTTGCAGCTTAGTGAGTATATCTTATCTGAAAATCCACAGGCATTTATACTAAATCACAAATATCATAAAACAATAACAGATATCGGAATCTTCAGGAATTCATATAACAATTTTGCATACATACTTATTCCTCTAACAAACTTATACTTGTTCACATATCGGTATCACGAAGAATTGTTTATATACTTATAACAAATTTATACTTACTTGGGTCTTACACTTATAGCAGACTTATTCTTATTCGGATCTCATAGTTATAGCAGGCTTATTTTTATTCGGATCTTATACTTACAGCAGGCTTATCCTTATTTGGATCTCATACTTATAGCAAGCTTATTCTTATGCAGATCTCCCGTAGGACACATACTTATGCTTGTATCAGACGTATACTTATTCAAATATCCCAAAGGACATATTTTGCGGACTTATACTGTTACTTGTCTCGGACTTATAATTATTCAGATCTCTCAAAGGACATCTACTTGAACTTCTATCATACTGATACTTATCTAGATCTCTCATAGGAGTTACAGAACTTATGCTTATCTGAGTCTTAGTACGTATTGAGGTATTTATATGCATTTCGGATCTCAGTAGGAGTTTAGAGACTCATGCTTATCTTATGGGGGTGTTACATATGTGTTCGGAGGTACCGGGTATCCGCAGTACGGGCGATATCTTGGTATTAGGAACTTGTCAGCTCTCACGAAAGTGCACGTAGGTATTCGCGGGGTTTAATCAGTCTGAGAGGTACTGTGGTTACTCTGAGAACTTATTTTAATTGCCCGGATCTTATACATGTACTACGAAGCATATCCTTGTCTTACGGAGTTTATACTTGCTTTACAGAATGTGTTCTTGTATTTCGGATTTTATACATGTATTACAGAACTTATACATGTATTTCAGATCTTATACATGTCTTACAGAGTATATACTTGTCTTACGGATCGTATTCTTGTGCGAAGGTACCCATAGGTACGATAAGTCGGAACTAATCATAATCGTATCACATACAAGGTCAAATCAAACGTATGCAGATACATATATGATATGGACACTAGTCCATAGCAGATACGAATCTAACGAGATACATATCTGGGTTCATACGGATTGAACATATCAATAAAAAGCAGTTATCGGTTTATATCTTAATCATATTCGAGTTAAACATTAGAATATGAAGTAGGTACTACTGGACTTATACTTATATTACAGAACTTATACTTATTTCACCGATACGAGAGTACCCGTGGGTACTACAGAGATTACGTGTACAAAAATACCCGCGGTACTTTCTGAGCAAATCTGAGGTACCCTTGGAATTGCTTTCACAAGGAGACATATCTGAGAGGTACTGTAGGTACATTCGGATCTTTAATATATTCATTTCTTTATTCTTTATTCATTATTGAGTCTTATCCTTATAATTGTTGGATTGCCTAGGTAGTAATCGGAATGAGTAGGACAGCACAATAAGTGCAGAAGGTACAGTACGATCTTGAGTCTGCGTGCTTTGCGAGTCTTGAAGCGACGAGAGTGTTGTCGCACTAATCAGAGAGTATCGAAGTACTAATGTGTCGAAGCACGATCAGAGAGTGTCGTCGCACTAATCAGAGAGTACGAGAGTACTGTGTGCGAAGCACGATCAGAGTGCCCGTGTACTAATTAGAGTACGAGTACTAATGTGCGAGAAACACGATCAGTGTCGTCGCACTAATCAGAGAGTACCGAAGTACTATACGTGCCTGCCCACGTAACATAGGTGTCATGTCATTCAATAACTGGTCTTAGGCAATTTTACAATTATTTTAGTTCAGTAACTTACTATCTTATAATAGGGGCCTTCTTAGCCACATTATGTGTTTATGACATATTGCCATTTCATGTTTCATATCAAATTCATGTTTCATGAACATATTTATACATATTGCATTTCCTATACTTTCCTTATTTCATGCACTTTACATATGGCATTTCATATACTTATCTGGGAAAGACTTGCGTATTTACATCATTCATGTATTCTTGTTCCTCGATGAATCAACTTTACTTGAAATTGGAATCATTCCAATCGGATCATCGAACCAGTTCTGGCATTTTCATGCCAACTAGTCATTCTGGGTTGTCGAGGTCAGTTTGCAATATTCATTTTCCAGTGCCTTGTCTCAATATTTGAAACTGGTTACTTAAACTCCTTTAAATCTAAGGTGCTAAGGGTTCTCCACCAACTGGAATCACCCAGTGAACCTTTGGAACTCCAAGATACGTGAAACAACTCGGACTACTCATAATCAAGCGATCACGGGGAATTGGCTTGCACATGGCCCCACTTTGAGTGAATTTTTGGGCCACATATAATCAAAATTAGAAGGTATCTATTTCTATATGTTTAGTTTTTCTTGAAGTCTATTTTAATTATCCACTTGAATCACTCAAATCGGATAATAAATGAGCAAGTTATGGTTAAAATACGAAAACTGGTTGAAATAGGAAACAGAGCATCACATGTACCGGTACACCCCTAACATGTACCGGTACACCCCTAACATGTACCGGTACACGTTGGCCCAAAATGACCAGAACCTAACATGTTCCGGTACATGTTCAAGGTGTACCGGTACATGTCACCGAAAAATACCCAGAATGTGTGTTTCTCCCATTTTCCATATTTTCCACCCGATTCAACTCATACTTCGCGCACATCAAAACCATTTCATATTCATCTTGTAACCTCTTTCTACTCAATTCCTCTTTCAATATCTTATTTCAAAAACATATCATGAAATCCTTCAAAACAATTCTAATGGGTCACAACCTATACATGATCCAAACATAGAGAGTTGTTAGGGTTTGTTCTAAACCCTAACTCCATTACATACAATTTAACAATGAATTCAACCTAAAAGGGGGATTCCATTCTTATCTTGTTCCTTGTGGGTTTTACCAACCTTAATTTCAAGAAATCTAAGGTTAGGATGCAATTCTATCAAAACCCTAGATTTGGAGACAAGCTATTAATCCTACAAAGCCTTAAAATTCAATAGATCCATACAATTCCATGATCAAGGTTAGTTTCCATACCTTAATTTGGCTTTGCTTGAACTTCTTCCCTTCATCTTCTTCTTCTCTTCCTCTTCCTCTTCCTCTTCTCTCACGGTTTTCTCCCTTCAAAATGAGACCAATTTGGTCTTATCCCAGAGATTTGTTAAGGCCGTATTTGGCCTTTAAATAAAACCCATTTTTGGGTTCTTTTCTTTATTTGCCTTTAAGTCCTTGGATTCTTCCCTTTTTTAAATTTAACTTATACCATATTCTAAATTGACCCACAAATTTGTCTTCAATTTCCATAATTGCATATTAACTTTTAATTTATGCCTTTTATGTCCTCAAGTGGTAAATTACCACTTTACCCTTGTCTCTAATATTCATTTCGGGTCTCTTATTTTATTTCCGAAAAATTCCATTTAGCTTTTAATATACCCTAAATAAGTCTGAAAACTGCTAGGGTATTTTTCGGGATGTTACATGGATTATGCACTATGGGCTTATAGAATTGCTTACAAAACTCCCATTGGAATGACCCCATACAAAATTGTATATGGAAAACCTTGTCATCTCCCCTTAGAACTTGAATACAAAGTTATGTGGGCCATTAAGAAACTGAATTGTGACTTTCAAGTTGTAAAGGAAAAGAGACTACTCTATTGAGATATTGGAAAGTGAGAAATGAAACATGACAATTCCAGAATCTACAAAGAAAAAACCAAAAAGTGGCATGATCAAATGATTTTAAGGAGAGAATTCAAGGCAGGAAAACAAGTTCTCTTATCTGACTCTAAGTACGACTATTTCAGGAGTGAAATCAAGATAGAGTGGTCCATACACAGTGGTAGCAAGTATGAATCTAGGGGTGAATTCAAAGTAAACGGTCAGAGTTTAAAGCGTTATCTTGGAGGAAGCATGAAGGAAACAGATCCAGATTTGGAAAAGGGAGAAAAAAAATTCACGGCGAAGACACTCTGACTTTGTGTCTAGCTAAGGACATTAAACTGAGCAGCTACTTGGGAGGCAACCCAAACAGATTTTGTTTATTTTAGTTACCTTTATTGATGTTGATTGCTTTTAGAATTCTTTGGTTTTGATTTCTATTTGTTAGAAGTTTTATTAGGATTTTTGATCATTTGCTAAACTTTGATTTAGGGGCCGAGAAGGATGTCTTAGAATCGGAAGATATTATAAACCTGTATAAACTGAATTGCCGAGAAATAGCCATAAGGGGGAGTATTTCCAATTCCCTCAACCTATTTTTAGATAATAATGCACAATTGAAGTTTGAGAAATTTGTTGATTTTAGAGCATGAATAATTAGACAACTTCTAGATGCTAATTACTTGAATGCTTTATGAGTGTTAAGATGATGTGTAGTGTTGTTTAGAATTGAATTGAAATTTGTTGTTCCTAAATGCAACAACAAGCACAGGCGCATAAGTGGAATTGAATTGTGGGTGATTAACTGCATTGGAAGGCCGTTCAAAGTTGCAGAAAGTTTGGATAACAAATATTGGGTTACGATAATAAAGTTTATGTCACGACACTGTTTTATAATCAAAGAAAAAGGTTTGTCGCAACAAGGCTTTGACTGGACAAGACAACTTTAAGGAAAAATAGGTCGCGACATAAAATTTTGTTGTGACAAGGTTTTCTTCCTTAGAAACCTACTTAATCGAGACAGCATAAAGTAACGGTCATTGACATCACTTCACTTCACACAAGTATAGAGGAACTTGTCACGACCTTGTTTTCATGTTGCAACAAAATTTTTTACAATTTAAGTGAATGTACTTGAGGAACAATGTCGCGACGACTTTAGAGGCTTATCGCTGACCCTTTTTACTTTCAAAGCCAATTTATGTCGCGAAAATTTTTTTCCTGTTGCGACAGCGAATTGTAACCTATTAGGTACAATGACACGTGTCACGACAATCTCTAATGCTAGGACTAGCCTTTATTGCTACAACCCTAAAATGTGTCACAACATGAAGGAGTTAATAATAAATGCTAAGTGAAATTTTTAAAAAGAAGTCACAACATAAATTTCACATTTAAGTCAAAAGTTATTGTTGTGACCTAATCATTAATTATCGCGACACACGAAGATAAACATTGATCTATTAAGACATTAACTGAAGAATGTTTCAAAACTGAAAAGCCACGTTCTTCCAATTGCCTCACATCCTTCATACCCTCACACAAATCCCACTTTCTTCCTTTCTTCGAGCTCTCAAAACCCTAGACTTCAAAGAGACTAAACCCCAAATCCAGAGCTCAGAAATGGCAGAATCCCATAACCTAATCCCAGATCTCAATGAGATGATGGCAGAATATGCAGCATGTGAGCGGAGGGTTGTAGGACTGAGCCGGTCCGGCCGGTTGGCGGTCGACGAAGCTTCCGGGATGCCGGTTACCAACATATCACTTTATCAAAATCATTTATCAAATACATGGAAAGGGATTTCAAATTAGGGTTAGCCGCAAGCATTTACAAATTCAATGAAATTATTTTACGAAAGGCCCATTAACATTTACATTTAACAAAATACATTTCTGTAAATCCATGCCTTTCAAAATGATTTACAAAATAGATGTTCAGAGTTCAAATTGTTTTTTTACAAAATATCAATGTTCAAAACAATGGAGTGAATGCATATGTCGGAGCATACTCCGTAATTCTTTCTTTATGACTCAATGCTCCTCGATCTTGCCTTTCGTCCCTGTTCACTCGGTACCTGGGCATTGATAAAACAATACGCTAAGCATTTTCATGCTTAGTGGTTCTATACAATTCCAATCTTCTGTTTCAATTTAAGTCAAAGCATGCAATTTTGCTAAACAAAACTTTCCAATCGTTTTGGATGATTAATGTCAATGCAATACATATACTTATTTCATATACAATCATTTACGGTTCATTGATCATGAATATACACTTTCATATGTTATGGTATTTATAGCTAATTCGTACATTCCACGATACTTTCTTTTCATTTCAACTTGCAATCATGCTTTTCAATATCAATATGTTAACAATCTCAAATCAATTAAGTTCTGCCCTTAACGAATTTAACCTATGTTTTATTTAGGGATGTCAGAATCACCCGTACGGTCTACCATTTTGGGATGTCGAATTCGGTATAAAAACATTTGTTTATAACCAAATCACGATCCATTAGTTCTTTGATTGGTTATTAAAAATCGGTCAGTGAACACTCTTGATATTGTCATTGATTCTGGTCGGAGTGACACATCAATACATTTGTTCGCAGTACTGCTAATTTGACCCCTATTGGTATACCAATCTATCCTTAATGCGAATTAAACGGTTAACATTCTATTAAGGGTGTTTGATTAGTGCCCAAATAGTGCTATTTTGAGCCCTATTCGAGATAGGTTTTGAGTGCTTTTTGTGCACTAATCGTATCAATTAAGCTAATTGAGGTGTTCAGGTCTACTTAGTATCACTTATGCCATTTCAAGGTTATTTGTGGTTATTTTGCAGGTTTTTGTGTACCTCGTCCATTAAAGTCGAATTTGATATCGAGATGTGTTGAACCATGAAGATTGAAACCATTTCTAGCCATCAACATATCAAAATTCAGTGATGAAATGAAGGCAAAGTGAAGATGGAGGATGCAGTAAGGGTGCAGTAGGCAAAGCAGTGAAGAACAACAATTCTAGGAAATTTCGCTATGATTGCGAAAATTTCGCTGGGATTGCGAAAATTTCAGCGACCATGAGAATTTATGATCTTAGCGAAAATTGAGAAATTTCGCTAGGCTAGCGAAATTTCGCTATATAGCGAAATTTTCTCTATATAGCGAAAATCAACGTATAGCAAAATTCTCCATTTTAAGCTATCTCTCAAAATTTTAAGCTAGGCCCTAATGAAATTTCGCTAGCTAGCGAGAATTAAGTAGCTAAGCCAAATTTTCGCTACCTAGCGAAATTTTCTGCATAAAAATTCTACATACTGTAAATTTGTGTAAATTAATGCCAAACGACCCCGTTTTGGTGTATTACCTCTGTCCTTGTATGAGCCAATATATTAGGCTTTCTTGTAGTTTCACACATTGGGTGGCCTATATAAGCCCATCATTTTGTAACCTAAGCGATCTTTTGGCAACTTTCATTATGTAAATATCTCATGACTTTCAGTTTAGGTTTTGCTTTTCTCTCTTCTCTCTCCTCTTTCTTTCATTTTCTAGGCTGCCAAACACCCCTCTTGAGGATGACAACTCAAGAGATGCTTGGCTAAGTCTCATAACTTTGAAGATGAGGGTTGCTAGCTTGGTTTTGGGGCAGTTGCAGGTTGTCCTCATGTTTTAAATGCTACAGGTACTGTATTTATGGCTCCCAGCTTTTCAAATTAGGGTTGAATATCATTTAATGTCATTACTTTGGCCAATACTTACCATGCTTTAGGGTACAGTGCATACTTATTGTTAGATGCACTGTTATTCTTTAGATGGCCTTTACGAGCCATTGAAATGAGGTTGAGTGCTAGGGTTTTAAACTGAAAGGGGCTGTGAATGCATGTTGCCTGTGTTGACTCAAATGGAGTGTTCTAGGTTGGGTTTTCTGGTTAAAACAAAGATCCGGTTATGGCTTGGACTATAGGTTGCTTTCCATGATGCGAGGATAAAACCCAAGGACACTTGTTACCCCCATGTTGTCGACTAGTGGCTTTAAACCTTGAAAGTTACCTTTTCACACTTCACTTTCGAGTTTTTACAATTAATCAGCATCAAACAACTTCCCTTTGTTTTAAACAAATCCAAATCCAAATTAAAGCCTCACCATTTTCAACAGCGATGCGAGTCATTCATAGGATGGCCATCGTGTTAGACCTGGTACTATCTTGCGGTAAGCTTGACTCTGGCATTAGGAGAATTTATAGGAAACAAATTTTGTTGATTCGTCACCACCTGTAAAAGCACGAGAATCAAATGGCGTATTTGCCGGGGATGGTGCCAAACTACGTTTGATAAGTTGAAGTGTACTTGTGATCAACATCACAAGTGAAGGTGACCTTACAACCTTTTTGAATTTCGGTTGCGTAGCGCAGGATTTTCACTACTTTGCGGTTGTGCTTGTTTTTACATTTGCATACAGTCGGTTTATTACAGCTAACAATAACCCTTTTTGCAAGTTTGTTTGTGCTATTTCTTGTGTCTCGATTTATTAATAACGGTGTTTATGCACCCTTTGAAGAGACATCAGGTGAACTTCTGGAGAATCGGTACACCAATTGAACAAGGTTGTGAAATTAGGTGTACCACGGTGAAAACATGGAGCCTACGAGAACAACGGTGACCCGGTACCCGGTGAACCCGGCGACTACGGATCCATGAGGACCACATCCACCCTCCTGAGTCAGTGCCCCATCTTGCATCGTACCCCTATTTGAAGATGCGCGGTGAGGCCTGTTAGTGCCCTACTCCCCACATATCATGGTATGGAAAATGAAAATCCATACACACATATTAGGGATTTTGAGGAAGTCTGCACAACCTTTAAGGAAGGTATGATGGACATGGATTTGCTTAATCTGAAAGCATTTCCATTAACCTAAGGACAAGGCGAATTTGAGCTTAACTTCATTTGAGAGCTAGAACCATAAGAAACTAGCGTATGGCCAGTCTTAAAAGTGCCAAATTGCTACAGACTAACAATTTGAAGAGACAAATTTACACCTTTGCGGCTGGATGAGAGGTTCTACAGTCTTGGGAAGATTTATGGAAACTATCGGTGCATGCCACACCATGGGTTTGATACATGGATGCTTGTAAACCACTTATGGTGGTATGTCTCCTATATGAAACAGTTATTGGAGACCATGTGTGGAGGAGATTTTTTGAGTAAGCATCCCGATGAAGCCATGGATTTTTTAAACTATGTGGCTGAAACTTCTAAGGGTTGGGACGAGCCAAACCTTATAGAAATGGAAAAAATGAGGCCTTTAGCCAACCCTAGGAATTAAGGATCATGCCTTTGTCGGAGGATATGGAAATGAAGGTTAGAATTTCAACCTTAGCTAGGAAGGTGGAGGCTGCAGAAACAGGCTCCATGAAGTGCAGTGGTAGAAAATCTGCACTAGCCAATCCATGCACAATTTCCAATCCTTGTCACTCGGAAACGGTATCCTATGGCCCCTTCGGTGAAGGATTTGATCATCAGAATATCTGAATCTTTGTAGGTCGATATAAGCCTCACAATGATGCTCCGTATGGAAATACCTCTGATTCAATTGGAGGATTCACCACTAACCTCTCTGGAAACCAATCCCTTATATGTACCCCCAGTGCAAATCACGGTTGGTTCCACCACTCAACCACAACCACCTCAAGTCCTCATCACGTAGAGCAAGCCGTATTGAATTTGAGTAAGGTGGTAGGTAACTGTGGAAGAGCAAGGGGATCAATGTCTGGTAGCCTGAGGATTGATCTTTGTAGAGAACTGCTTGAACAAGAGAATAGATGGGCTTGAGAGCAATCTTAACCAGAAAATTGACAACCTGCAGTACTCAATCACCAAGATTAACAAGTTGTTGGAGGTACAGGAAAGAGGAAGGTTCCCTTCCCAAACAGTGCCAAACCCTAAGGGAATCCATGAGGTGGGGTCATCCAGTAATTCAGGAATGGATGAGGTTAAGGCTATAATCACCCTGAGGAGTGGAAAAGAGGTTGATCAACTAATGCCAAAACCTATTGAGGAAACCAGGAAAGAAGCAGAAATTGAGCCATAACACATTTTTAAAAGGAGGGACTCGATGAAACTTGATATACCACCCTAGTTTCCATGGGCACTTGACGAAGAAGGCATCTCGGCAGCGGGCATCTAGAAGTCCTAAGGCAGGTGAAGTCAACATACCTCTTTTAGCATCATCAAACAAGTCCTGCTTATGCAAAGTTTTGAAAGATCTTTGTCTGATCAAGAAGTGCATTGAGAAAAGGCATTTTAGCCCGAACAAGTCGGTCTGTAATCAAAGCAAAAACCCGAGTCAAATCTGAGGATCACGGATCTCCCACAATTTCAATCAACATTGGTGGGACTAGCATGAATGACCTTGTTGGATTTAGGGAGCCGGTGAACCTACTTCCGTACTCGATTGTATAAACGATTAGGTTGGTGAACTTAAACCACCAACATCACACTATCATTGGCGATAGATCGGTGAAGATCCTAAGGATAGTTGAGAAGATGTCTTGGTGAAAATAGACCAAATTCTACTACCCGATGGGTTTGTAGTGCTCGACACCGAGCCAATAGCAAATGAGCCCAATCATGTACCAATCATCACGGGAAGACCATTTCGGCCCGCGCGATGCGATCATCAATTGGCGAGATGGAGTCTACAACTCACATTTGGAAACATGACCTTGGAAGTGAACATATTCCATTTGAACAACAAGCTAAGTGCTCAGTAGATGAAAACAAGTGGCCCGATGAGAAGTTGGTTCAGTGTAGTCGGCATACGAGGGAAGTGGTGTCCGGGAGTGCAATGGCCAGCGAGTTAGGCGGAGGTTTTGGTATTGCCATCGTGCTTCGCGGGGGCAATTGCTCAGTTGAATTCAATCGGTGAGAACCCGAGTCATGATGAAATCCCGACACGAATCAGCTCAGGTCACTGCCGGGGTTGAGGAGATCATCCTCCTTGACCCTCCTTGAGTAATTTTGTAACTTTGGGCTGGTTTGGTGTTCTTAAAAACCAAATTGCAGCTCAATAATTTTTGGTTTTTATTTTAATTTGGTCAATTTCAATAATTTTGGCTATTTTTAGTAAGTTTCCCAATTTAGTTGCTTTCCATTTTTAGCAATTTTGTAATTATTTTAAATTATCTAATATTAAATATTGAAGTATATTTTAATATGATAATTTTTTTTTATATTATTATTAATATTGTAATCTTGAAAATCGGTTGCGGGTGGAACTGGTGACGATTTCAGCATTATAGCGAAATCGTGAGAAATATTTGTTGGGTACGCCCGTGACTTATAAATTGAACCCGGGGAGGGCTTTGGAATTCACTTCAAATCCTTTCCCTCGACCACACAGCCACGGCCGAACCCGGGGTTTCCATGGCACGGTAGCCACGAGCCACACCGGTCTTTTGCCCGTCACGATACACCTTTGCCGTAGATCCACCGTGCGTTTGCCTCCTGTGCCCGAGCCACGCGAGTGCCTACGGCGGCGAGCCACGAGCTACGCACTTTGTTCGTACCCAGCCGCCGTCCGCGCGTGACTAGGCACCGGCTACCGGCCGGCGGGTACGAGTCACTGCGCCCGGAGAACCTGCGCCCGAGTGTCGGTGAGCCACAGTTCGATCATGTCTCTGGTGTATTTCCCGGTCATCAGCGATGAGCCCGCCGAATCAGCCTTGCGGTGCGGTTTCATTTCATCGGCGGGCCTACCAGTGCCTTTTTTCCAGACTCTGATTATAGTGCGTGCGGGGTGGGTCCGCGCCGAGACCACGGAGTGGTCCCGGTACCCGGAAGCGAGAAGACGAGCCCGAAGCTCCGGCTGCAGTTTCGAACCCGATCACGGCTCCGAGTCGAGGTAGTCACGAGGCCTCGGGGTTGAGAGGTATCGAACGGATGGGACCGGGCCGTCGCTTTGTGCCTCAGCGGAGATCTAGGAGGGCCCGGCCCTCCAAGCGAGCCAGTACTTCCGGCCGGGGTGAGTCATCCTCATCCAGACCTCAGCCCCGTGCCATCCGTCAAGCGGCGGGGCGACCTCTTGCGCCTCGGTGCTCGCCGACCTCCGGGGTGAGGGAGGCGGGTTATTTGTTGGGCACCTATTAGGAGCGTCGGCGCTTCGTCGAGAGACTTCCATGGGGAGTCATTCTCTGACGTCCGACGCGATGGGTGACCATGGGTCGGGGGATTTCGATGTGCGGCGATCGAGCGCTCTCCACGCTACCATTCATGGTAGGCGTGTGTACCCCGGGTGTAGTTGCAGTTCTACCGTTCGATGACCTCCGGGGGCGCCCTATCCGCTGGCTCGATTCACTATCGAAGCGATCGCGGGGAGTTCTTAGAGGCGGCCGGATATATCAGCCGCGTTGGGCACCTGCGAATACCGCGGTGAATTGAAGGAGTTATCAAGATTGGTCTCACCCACCTCGGCGGGGAGATGGTCGCATTCTTGCGAGACACCAGTGGGCGGTGCTCTTCGGGAGCGCTCCGCCTCGGTCTTTCGCGTCGATCACATGTTGAGACTGACCTCTTCCAGCTGCGGCCTCGTCTGGCGTAGGGGGCCCCGTCCTAGAGCTCTTCTGCAGGAGGTCTCAGAGGATCTTGGTTTGGTCCCTCGTGCAGTGATGACCTCCACTATTACACTTCGGATAAGGTCCATCGTAAGGGCGGCTCGGCGAAAGTCTTCACTGGCATTTGCCACGACTCCTGAGCCATGTGCAGAGCACATGGGCTTTCCCAGAGGAGCCTCAGTTGAGCGGAGGATTCGATGCCCTCGGGTCCTTTATCCCCGTGGAAGGCGAGCGATGGTCAGCGCATATCAACTCTCAGCCGGCGGCGAGGACCGGGAGGAGTCTCTGGATAAAGGGCGAGGACTCCCACGGGACCAGATAGTCACGCCCTGAGCCCGAATTGGAGGAGTCCAGTTCCACATATGTCTCCTCCATCTCCTCCTCCACATGCTACTTCCGCAGCCATAGCTGATACTCCTGGCCCATCTTATACAGCCGGCATTCTCGGAGCACACCTCGAGTTCGAGAGAGTGCTTGGCTTGTTATGGATGTTGTTGTTCTTTGGCCACTACGGGCACCACGGAAGGACCCGGAGGTTGGCTCGAGCTAAGGCCATTTGGGTCCACTTTGTCACTCCATCTTGCAAGCGGATCGCGACACATTTGGGTATTCAGCGTTCTAGTGGAGACTTGACCCTGCAGCGGCAACCTTTGGATATGTTGGCGGCCCAACAACGAGTAGCTTCTGAGCCCACCACCACCACAGGAGTGAAGTGTGGTTTGGTTCTTTTATGATTTTGTATAGTTATCGGCTTATCAAGCGCCTACTAATTTTGTGCAGTTCATGTATTAGCCATAGTAGGCAGTGATATTTTTTGTATGTTTAGCTTTGTTATGCATGTATTAGCCATTTTGGCTATATCAAAAGCTATACAGTGTTATATACAATATTACACTTTTGCATATCACTTTTTGTGCCCCACTTTGTGTATCCAATTTTTGTTTTCAATTGGACAATTGAATTGCTTTAATTGGACAATTGAATTGCCTTTAATTGAAAAATTGAAACCCTGTTTGTCACCTTAATGTTAGAACAACTCCATGCATGATTCAATTTTTGGTCAGTTGAAGTTCCATCATGCTCAACCTTGAACATTCCACCTTTAGCTAATTCACACACTGCACATCAGATTGTACCAATAGGCTGTCAAATTATTTGCCTCCTTTCACTTTGCATGGCGGCCTTAAGCATGTTGGCAGCCTAGGATAGGTTTGTGTTACCCACATTTGAAGACCAATGTAGTCTTTAAAGGAAAAAAAAGCAAAGAAAAACGAGAAAGAAGAAATAAAAGTCGTGAAGCTTTGTCTTTGAAGGCCAGAACACGGTCAGGGGTATATCGCGAAAGCCTTTGGCTTAGAATGCCCTAAGCCTTAATTGGTTGAAGTCATCGACTTAGTGTTCGTTACGGGTGAATGGGTGAGTTGCAGTTATGGGTGCTTGATTCTACAGAGAATCATTCGGTCAGGGGTGAAGCACAATAGGTTGTGGTCGAGTGATCCTTTTATTTCGATGCCCTAAACCTTAATTGGTTGGGAGTCATGGTGGACCCAAGTTCTGGTTTTGTTGAAGTCGAGTTTGAGCATTGCACCCTAGAAATCAATAACAGAAGAAGAGTGTAGCTTTTTCCTATCTAGGTTGTTCAACTACTTAAGGCCGTGCACCGTAGCTAGGTTGGGGGAGGGAACAATTTTGCACTTTATTTAATCAATCTGGTTATATTAAGAACCATTAGATCTTTGTGAAATTAGTTTGATTACTGGATCAGATGTTGACTAAAAATTGTTCTTATGGTTTTGCTCTCTCATGTCGGTTTACCAAGCTTGGTATCAATTCAAATTCATTTTAAAGGTAATGTCTATATGTATATATACCTTTTGAACCATAAACTTTTGAAAACCCTTTGTACATGCCCTTATTATTTTGCATTGCTAAGGGACTAGCAGCGTGTAGGTTGGGGGTGTGATTAGTGCCCCGAATGGTCAGCATTTTTGAGCCTATTCGAGGATAGGTTTGAGTGCTTTTTGCGCACTAATCGTATCAATTAAGCCCGATTGAGGTGTTGGTGCTTAGTATCCTTATGCATTCGAGGTTATTTGTGGTTATTTTGCAGGTTTTTGTGTAACTCGTCCATTAAAGTCGAATTTGATATCGAGATGTGTTGAACCAAGAAGATTGAAACTATTTTCATCCATCAACATATCAAAATTCAGTGATGAAATGAAGGCAAAGTGAAGATGGAGGATGCAGTAGGGGTGCCAGCAATTCCAGGAAATTTCGCTATGATTGCGAAAATTTCGCTGGGATTGCGAAAATTTCGCAGCCATAGCGAAAATTTCGCAATCCTAGCGAAATTTTCGCTATATAGCGAAAATCACTGTGCCTAGCGAAATTCTCCATTTTCGCTATCTCTCAAAATTTTTGCTAGGCTAGCGAAATTTCGCTAGTTAGCGAAATTTCGCTAGGCTAGCGAAATTTTCGCTAACTAGCGAAATTTTCCTTTGCATAAGCGGGAATTCCTATACTGTTAAATTTGTGTAATTAATGCCAAGCGACCCAGTTTTGGTGTATTACCCTCCTTGTCCTTGTATGAGCCAATATTAGGCTTTCTTGTAGTTTCACACATTGGGTGGCCTATAAGCCCCATCATTTTGTAACCTAATGCAATCTTTGCAACTTTTCATTTTATGTAAATATCTCCCTTTGACTTTAGTTTAGGTTTTCCTTTTCTCTATCTCTCCTCTTTCCTTTATTTTCTAGGCTACCAAACACCCCTCTTGAGGATGACCTTCGAGATGCTTGGCTAATCTCATAACTTTGAAGATGAGGGTTGCTAGCTTGGTTTTGGGGCGATTGCGGCGGGTTGTCCTCATGTTCAAATGCTAAAGATCTTTTGTATTTATGGCTCCCGGCTTTTCAAATTAGGGTTGAATATCATTTAATGTATTACTTTGTGATACTTACCATGCTTTAAGTGCAGTGCATACTTGTTAGATGCCTTGTTATTCTTTCAGATAGCCTTCTGAGCCAACGAAATGAGGTTGAGTCTTAGGGTTTTTAAGGCGAAGAATTTGTGAATGCATGTTGCTGTGTTGACTCAAATAGGAGTGTTTCTAGGGTTAGGTTTTCTAATAGTTAAACAAAGATCCAGGTTATGGCTTGGACTATAGGTTGCTTGCCTTGATGCGAGGATAAAACCAGGGACCTTATTTACCCCAGTATTTGTCAAGCTAGTGACCTAAACCTTCAAGTTACCTTTTCACACTTCACTTCCAGTTTTACAGTGTCGACATCCAAACAACCCTTGTTTTGAAACAAATCAAAAATCCAAATTAAAAGCCTCACCATTTTCAACACTGATCACGAGTCATTAATAGGATGAAAACCCATCACGTGTTCAGCCTGAACCCTTTATCTTTGCATTAGCTTGACTACGCGATGGGAGAACATAGGAAACAAATTTTGTTGATTCCGCTCACCCTACCGTGGCACGAATCAGTGTTCAAATCCTTTATATCAAAATACAGTACAATATGTATATTTGTATAAACAGTTCATTTTCAATAATCATTCAATTTTCATATGCAAACATTTCACAATCATTTGCCTCAAATCAATTAAAGCAAATCAATATGTTTTTCTAATGCATTTACAACAAACATTTTCAAATATTGAAACAAGAATAGGAGAAGATAGAACAAACCAATC
>JAEQBH010000289.1:0-45038 GCA_016808115.1 Tetrastigma voinierianum
AATGCCATGTGGATCTCTCTTGTAAAAGCATATTTCATCATCTAATCTTTATTTCCTCTTGAATGCATAAAGTTAGAATAACTTCTTTTAATACGAGTTGCCTTGTTATGGGTGTTTTACTTTCAATACTTCATACCCAGAACATGGACTATAAACCTTAGCTCTAAGACATAGGCTAAGCATTAGTTTCACGCTATCTTGGTTTCATCCTCCAAAATTGGAGCAGTTCATTCTTTCCTTGATTAGATCCTTGCTAGCACGGGATTGAACTTGTATTGGTCAGAAGGCTGACTCTCTTGCTCATCTTAATTGATAAGTCATTCAACTCATTCTCGGTTTCAGAGTGAGAAAGAAGATTTATGGTTAGAATTCTGAGCCCATTAGATCCCTAATATTAGGTTCGCATACCCTTCAGATATTGTTCAAAACTCTTAGGAATGCCTTCTCTGTGTCACTCAGAGGGCCTCCTGGAAATCAGAGCATGAAACAATCCTATTACAGGTATAGGACACTAATATTTGAATCGAATACAGCGATAAACAAAACCCGGCAAGCGGATTCCAGAGTCACAGAAGTTCGAGTGACTGATAAATTTATGCAGAAAAGATAAATTCTAACAACAGAGTAAATTCGACGGAAGCTGGGTATCTAAATTACTTCATTACACTAACGGTAGCTCCTTGATCAAAAGAACTACTGTAGATCAGAAATTGGAAGTTTGAATTCCAAAATTTGTTTGGACTTCGGGCGGACGATCGATAATTGAAGAAAATAACGTTACGCATTCGGCTTCAACCTGACAACTAACATCCCGGATCGGAAATTCAAAGAAATAACAATCTACTCTAATCTAATCTAAAAAATAACGCGACCAAAACAAAGAAAAAGAAAAAGAAAATTAAACTACGAGCCTTCGACTCTACGAGAATCATAACACGGAGCGTAGAGTACGCTTTCTTCGATAGCATTAACGTGTTATAGGAGTTTGGAAGTTGAGGCCTAACCGTGCACTGTTTGTGGTTTCAAAATAAGCGGCCCATTTGTTTATTTCATGTCGCGACTCCATTTATTTGTCCGACCTTGACTTGATATGCGACCTCTCTTTTCTGTCGCGACTTCAGCTCATTCTGCTTATGAGCTATTACGATTAGCCATGACACCGTGTACGCGTGTGATCTCTTTTGGGGTAGCCACTTGATATCACGTCGCGACTTCGTTTTACGTTCTTGCGAGAAGAAGATTTTATCACAGTGTGACATGCCTTTAACACCCCCTTGGACACGGTGTTGCGACGGTGTGATCTCGTGACCTTTATTCCTTGTAATTGATGTCACGACAGCTGAATGACGTCGCGACATCTCCTTTCTGCCTTGTAATGTCTTTTCAGGTAGCTACTTCAATCATACGTCGTGACTTCACTGTTCTTCTTATGAGCTCTTTTGATGTCGTGGAAGTTTTACTATTGTCGTGACTTGTCTTCAGCATCTCTTGGGTATGATGTCGCGACAGCTAAATGATGTCGTGACCTCCATTCTTTGCGGTGATATCGCGACTGCGGGGCGTCATGACCTTCTTTCATTATGGCGATGTCGCGACCCACTAAAAGGGCGTCGCGACCACGCTACTTCAGGCGATGTAAGTGACCAGCGAAGGGCGTTGCGACATCTTCGATTCGGTGTTTGATGTCTCTATCTGTTTTAACTGTAGCGACCTCTATGTTCGACCTCTTTGAAAATCTTTGTTGCAACTTCTAATCGGTGTCCGCGACCTCGTATCTCTTGCTAAGCTTTCAGTGCAGCCGGCGACCTCGAAGTGGTGTGCGACATCTTATGCGCTTCTTCATTTAGTTCTGATCATTGCGATTTGGAGTTTCTTTGCGACCTTGGTGTTATTCTTCATTACTGTCAAAGTCGCAACATCAAGTCCTTTCTTTCAAAATTAGTTGCGACTTCCTTTACTTAAGAAGGCTGTTCTTGTGGCTTTGTAGTCAGCTCCTTATCGCGACCTCATGGTGGTATCATGACTTCATTTATCTCCGTTTGGTGTCGCGACGTCGCAATGATATTAGCGACATGAACTTCTTCATTGTACTTCTTTTATTCTACGACCAAGTCATATTTTGTACCACCGACTTCCTTACTGCGAGTCACGACTTCACTTATTCACTCTTAGTTTCTTCTTCAAATCCAAATTTATTTGAAGTCGTGGCTTTGAATTCTTGGAATTGCCCTCTGTCGCGACTTGGTTCGATTTTGACTTAAGTCTGGCATGGTGATTTCTTATGATTTTGCTAAAATTTGATTTTATAGCGTATTTTCACGCAAGTGGAAGTTGATTCAATTATTAGTTTTCTGACAATTCATCATTATTCTCGACATTATAAACTCAAATGTATTAAAAATCTCGCGATTTTGGACTCATCAAATTCCCCAAACTTAAAATTTTGCTTGTCCCAAACAAAGAAAAATTGTTTGTCTCGAACAAATAAGCTTAGAAAATTTTAAGGACATTTTTTTGATTTATTCCACATTCTTTCTCATTCCACCCTTCTGATACTTGGAATTAGAACCTCCTTATTATTTCAAATTTCGAGTTTTGATGCAAGAAACAAGGCACCAGTGTACTTCTATCACAAAATTTCTTGATAAATAATGTATTTAAGCAGTTTATTGACAAGTCTTGTTACGTATTGTGCGAGGTCATCAATCCTTTCAACACCATATTGAATTTAGTTAATCTGCAGGAGTTTTCTTAGGCCCATTTATCAAGTCCCATACGCTTGTTTTCATATTGATCTCCACTAATGTAGGTAATTCAACCTTCAAATCAATGAGGTCTTTTAGGCTTGTAATGTTGGGCTTAGGTAATTGGGTAGATAATGGAGAAATTTAGGTTGGCATAAATTACGAGTTTCCATCTTATCTCTACATTGTTGCCTCGACTTTTTCCCTTTTTCATTTTGTTCTTTCTGATTCTCGATTTACTTTGCTTCACTCTTTTGAATTCTTTTTATGAATCTCACTTTCCATATGTACTTGATTGACGGGATTCCTTTATTTATTTAACTCTTTTGCCTTTATTTCTCTATGATTTGGAATAGTGCAATGTTTTGTCTTCTTAGGCTTTCATGCTCTTAGAGAACTTTGGGCTAGCAACTCTATACCAGTTGGCATTAGGGTGCTAGGTATTCGCTCCCCCTCTGAGCTTAATTGTTCAGGGAAATAGGCCACAAAATGAGAACTTATTCCTTATTTCACTAGTTTACCTTCTTTACTTCTTCAGCCTTCTTACATCAAAATGCGGAATATTCCCAAACTTGTTTCTTCCTTTATGCTAAACTACGGGCGTGAGTGGATAATTTGGGTTTTTCTTTGCGGGTTTATTACGAGGAAGGGAATTTCAGTTTTCAATTCTTTGTTTGTTGGAAGAAATAAGGCTTATTAACCAAATGAGACTAGAGAATATGCTTAAGCATATTTTGAGGTAGGCTTAAAAGACTCAGGCGCAAGGATGGCCTCTATCATTTCTGTTGGTTGTTTTCACCTAGGATTTTGCCTCGTCGATAATCAAACAAGTTCTGGGAATTGTGGATCTAAATCCTGAATTCACAGAAGATGTTATAATTCCTTTCAAAAAGTTTCATAGATTTTGTTGACATTGTATTATTTCTTGCAAGACTTGTACTTATTCTGGCATACTTACATTATTTTAAACAAGTGTTTTGTTCTATCGCGTAACGATTTTCTGATTTTGCAACTAAGCTGAATCTCGCGAGCCGGTAGAATACTTCTAATTCCGGTTCTTTATTCATGCCACCCATTTGCAATTATTTGTCATTTCAAGTTTATCTCTAGTCAAACTACTTCAACTAGTTGATTATGACATTTAAACATTTTCATTCTTGAGACTAAATCCCGATGTTATTTTTCCTGACAAATTCGAATGAAGTAAAAACCTGGTATGCTTGCCAAGCAACGAACATTTCCTTTTCACAACTTTTTCTTGTTTATTAATGATGTAATGCAACGATTGAGAACAATCGGAAGAGGGAAAAGAAGGATAG
This sequence comes from Tetrastigma voinierianum, assembly GCA_016808115.1. NCBI lineage: Eukaryota > Viridiplantae > Streptophyta > Magnoliopsida > Vitales > Vitaceae > Tetrastigma > Tetrastigma voinierianum. The sequence goes on from JAEQBH010000289.1 coordinate 4,064, forward strand.
ATCAATGGGAAAGTCTATTTTTTTTTCTTTTGAGAAGGAGCAAAGATGTTTGGAGATCGAATCCGAGGTAGCTTGGAAATTAAGTTGAATTTAGGAAATTTCATTTGTTCTCTTCTTCTTCTTGACATTTTCCCTTCGTCACTTTCTTGAGGATCAATTCATTTTGTGAGATCAATCTTTTTATTGAATCATCTTGTCTAAATTACTTGGTGTCGTGTTCGTTGTCGTTCCATTTGATCCTTGACTTCTAAAAATTTGGAAAGATTGTTGTTCATCGAATCCGAATTTTGAGCGGTTTTCATGCAGCAGAGCATCCTTATCGTCAAGCTCTTGATCTGCATCCTTCATAACTTCTTTTCCAAATCCTTCCTGGCTGCATGCCAGGACTTTTGATGTTTGCAGAATTCTCCCCACCCTCTTTGCTCTATCAATTCCTTGAACGGTGAGATGAGTTGGCTGAAACCTCTTTCTCCTACAAATCCCTTTCCGGCATAGTGCTTTTTCCAGACGGAGAAAGCCTCTTACGAACGAACTTCGAATCTTCTCTTCTTCTCATTTGCTTTTCCTTTCCGCCTTACTCTGTTGCTTTTTGTAGCTGGTTGAACCACGGTTGTTCCGGCGACACGTTCTCCTTCGGGTTCGGATGAACTTCCCGCTTGGTCGGTATACTCCTCCATGATTTCGCTTTCGGGTTGGATGAGGTTGAAGGTTCGGCCATTAATCGGGAAGGTTTTTAGGAAGAAGTTCGGGTTTGGGGTTTGCGGGAATTGGGGAACTAGAGAATGTACGAAGATGAAAGGTTGTATTTGCTTGAGGAAGGAGATGGTAGTGGAGAGTTTCTCAACGATTCTGATTCAATTATTGTGTTGTGGGCTCTTTATTACTTCATTTATTTGTGTTTATCGCGACTTTAATTTCATCTTTGTGATTGTGTCTTTATCATTAAATTTAGGGCAAAATTAAAAGCTGCCCAGTTGACATACTTGTCTCTGATGTCGCGACTTATTCTTGTTTGTCGCGACATAAGTAAACTATGGGAGGACAAGTTATCATCAGGCTGCGACATCAGGTATTTGATAGTTGAGTTGTCACGACATGAACTTCTCTTTTGAAGGAATGGTTCTTGTCGCGACCTCGTAGTTCAGTCACAACCTCGATTTATGTCGCGACCTCTATTTATGTCCCTTGACACATAAATATTAGTCACTACAATGCCCTTTGTTCTTCCTTGATGCGAGTAAGTTGCAACCGCAAGCCACATCGCGACCTCAATTTCTGTAAAGACATAAATCTAATTGTGACTTGATACGCACTGCCCTAAATTTGATGATCAGACATCTTTTCATTCATATTAATTTGCACCTTCTTAGCATCCATTTATTATCCCGCACGGCAATTCAAAAAAATGCATTCTATTCAAATTTCCGCAGGAATCTATGTAGGGAGAAAAGTACTCCTTTTTTCAGAAGTTTCTACGTGCATGTGAAGTCTTTGCGGTAATCCTGGAGTTTGTTCCTTCTCGCTGACCGTTTGATTCTTAAATGCATATTGTAAGCAATTCCAAAAAGGATTAAATTAATCTAGTACTAACACAGCAATTTCTAACAAATCATGACTAAGAACTAAAAATTTTCAAAAACACGTAATAATAAAAAATTTCGAAGTCTAAATAAAAGAAACTAAAAAATCTATATGGGTTTGCCTCCCATGGTACACTCCATTTGGTCTTTAAATTGGATTCATTGTTTGAGTTTTCTCTCTTTGATTCACCGGTACAGAGTTCTTCACATTCTTTCTCCTACTTGAGATAATGTTTGATCTTTGCCCATTAACTTTGAATTGCTGACATCGATCCTGAGTGTTCTTTGCTCAGATAGTACTTGACACCCTTGTATATAGTCCCTCCATTTTTATTTGACTCACTGGAAATAATCCTTAATCTGAGTTAAGCAATGAACTGATCCTGCTCACGAACTCTTTCCTCGAATCCTTTGATCATACCCATTTCTTTGTCTTGTCCTTATATATTCTAGCATTGTCATGGAAGCCGTTTCTCAGTTCTTCGATTCATTGAGTTAGGAGAATCTCTCTCTTCCTTTACAAATTTGAAATCGAAGTTAATTTGTTTGATGGCCCTTGGCTTTGTATTTCGATTCGAGGAGGTGACATGGTTTTTCCCGAGACAAGTGTATGGGGACATTCGATGGGAGTTTTAAAAGCGATTAAGCATGCCCGCTAATGCATCGTCAAGCTTAAAGACCAATCTTTCACCGCTAGAACTCACCGGTCTTTCGAATTTTGCTTTATTTCTTTGTTGGAAATTTCGCTTGCCCATTTGTTTGAGGGTGATAAGCCAAGCTCATAATGTGTTTGATACCATATCTACTCATGAGTTTGTCAAACACCTTATTTGCAAATAGCTTCCTCCGTCATAATTATAGTTAGGTGTCCCCAGTCTTGCTAAGAATATTTCTTTGTAAAAACCCCACAAGCGTATTGGCATCATTCTTAGACAGTGCTGCTTCTACCCATTTGATACATAATCCCCTGACTAGGAGTATGTATATATTTCCAAATGAAGCTGGAAAAGGCCCGTAAAATCAATTCCCCATACATGTGATTGCACCACCGGGATACCTTGCTAGAATCTCGTGCCTTTTGATATTTCCCATTCTTTGGCATTGATCACACAGCACCCATTCAAAGCGATTCGCCAAAATTGTAGGCCGGTGAAACTCATTTGGAGGTGTCAGAGTGTTTTATCTCTGCAAAGTGTCCTCCCGGAGTGCATGACGTACCTTAAATCTTTGCTTTGCTCACTTTCGGTACATCTCCTTATAATCGGTGGCTCCTCTTTTAAATAAATATGGATCTGTCGGATGTAGTACCTTTATCAGTCCATACTTTTCTGTCTTTGGTAGCTGAATTCGGTAGCATAATTCCCTGAGCTAAAAATTCACAATATCGTAATACCGGGGTGATTGGGTGGCAATTTGAAATAGCGCTCATCTGGAAAATTTTCTGCTATTTCTCTGCCTTTTTCTTTTACGGGGGTTTCTCTACTGTGACAGAGTGATCGATTTATCCACATTGTCGCTGCCCTTCTTGTCTTTAATTTCTAAATCAAATTCACCGCATAACAATAATACCCACGATCAATCTTGGCTTTGCCTTAACCCATTAAATATTTAATTCTTTGCATGATCGATTGTGTATAACAACATGGGACCCCAAAAAATATATGGCTGAATTTTTCACATGCAAACACTATTGCCGGCATCTCCTTTTGATGAGTAGAGTAATTTTCTTGTGCTTCATTAAGGTTTGCTATCATAGTAGATGGCGCAGGCGCTTTTCCTCTTCTGTCCCAATCGGCTCCCATTGCAAAATCACTAGCATCACATGGTCCAAAATTCTACATTCCAATCTGGTTTTGCCTGTGATGGGAGCTTCCACTAATCTGGATTTGATTTCTTCAAATGCTTTACGCGAGATTCATCAAAATAAAGCACCATCATACCGATGATCTGTAGTGATGCAGCAATTTTGAGAAATCGATAAATCTTCTATAAAATCCTGCATGTCTGAAACTTACGATTCCCTTGTTGTAGTGGATGGCATTAGGTCTCTGCCAATTGAAACCTTTGCTTGGTCTACTTCAAGCCTGGCACGGCTCTCACACTGTGCCCCTAAGACAATCCACTTACCTTAACCATAAAATGGCATTTTCCTAATTGAGCTAGATTTTGTCTTTGCACCTTTGAAGTCTGTCCCCAGGTTATACGAGGCATTGTTAAATGGATCCATACCTTGTAAAATCATCCATGAAGATCTCCATAACCTTACGCTAAATTAGAAAATATAGACATCATCTTTGGAAGGTACCGGGAGCGTTACATAGATCGAATGGCATTCTTCTAAAAGCAAAAGTACCAAATGGGCATGTAAAAGTGGTTTTCTCTGATCTTAGTGCAATAGCTATTTGGTTATATCGAATATCCATCGAGAAAACAAAAATGGGGTGTCCTGCCAACCTATCCGACATTTGATCGATGAAAGGTAGGGAAAATGATCCTTTCTGGTTGCGATATTGATTTTACGTAGTCGATACAAACCCTCCATCTGTCTGATTCTTGTAGGAATAAGTTCATTCTTTCATTTCGATTCTGGTGAAACCCGCTTTGCCCAGAACCACATGTCGCTGACTTTTAGTATGCGATATAGCATATATAAAACTTGCATTTAACCATTTGAACTATTTTAAACAAGCTTCTTTCATATTTGGGTTCGACCTCCTTTAATGCTCAATAGAAGTTTTTGCATTATCTTCTAGCAATATTTTGTGCATACAAATAGAGGGGCTGATACCTTTCAGATCTTTAATTAACCAAGCAATCACACCATATATTTTCCAAAATTACCCGGCAACTACGTTCTTGACTTTAGTAATCACGGTGATATGATAAATGGTTTTCTCTTTTCACGGCTCACAGAAACTCATAACAAATATTTGAAGCGACTCCTTCAATGTTAACCCATACGCTTTAGTTTCACCTTGCGGGTTTGTTGTTTTACATTTGCTCACTTCATCTTATTTGTTTTTCATTTATACTTGAGGCCCATTGATAAATGGAAATTTGAGCGAACTTCACAATCAAAGCTCTCAAGATCTTGAAAATTCATCTCAATTTCATTGATAGAGTTTTGAATGATACAATCGAATTCACTTCATCATTGAAGGCTATTGCTTCTTCTGACCATACAAGCGTCTTCCTCTGCATTAGGATGTTCGAGACGGCAGTAATAAAATGCAACGCCGTTCGACTGCAGTGTCGGTTCCTGCGCTGCGTACGTCGATCAAAGCTCTGTTGCTAAGAAAGGTCTTCGGCCATGAAGGAACTTGAGGATCTTCCTCCATCTTGCATGATAACAAAATCTCTTGGGAAAATGGAATTTCCCGACCTTGACGAAATCACATCTTCGGAGTGCCCTCTGGTTGTGCCATTGATCTATCAGCCATACGCAAAAAGTAATTGTTGTTGGGGTTAGTTCCCCAGGCTAAGTCTGCACCATAGAGGCATCAAATTTATACTTGCTCAGTCACATAAAGCTTTCTTGAACTCACATTTGCCACATAGAACGGGAATAGTGAAACTTCGGGGTCTTTCATCTTTCTTTGGGAACCCACGTTTGGATAATGGCATGCGTAGACGATCAAGTGCTATACCTCCTGGAAGCTATACTTTCTTTTCTTGCTCAGCCCCTCCTTGGTATAAAGAGGCATTGGTGATCCACCTCTGCAAAATGGGATATTTATTTCTTTTCTTGAAAATATCCAGAAATTTAAGCGTTCTTCTTTGTTTGACTTGAAGTCTGTGGGAATGGCCTTCTTGAGGCATAGGTGGTACTCCCTTCTTTTACGGTCATTTCTTCCTTTCATACGTTCAATCAAGGAATTTGTTCTTACTCTTCTTTTCGAGTCTCTTCACTCTCTGCCTCGGTCTCTTGAATTTCTATCACGTCTTTACATTTCTTTTTCAAATCCTTACCTTCTCAATTGAATTGCCATAAGTCTTTAGGGTTCTTAGGTGTCAGGGAATGTTCCCTTGTTCGATTGGCATATTCAAGGCTGATGCCCTACTTGTGTCTCTAGATTTTTCGGTGAAACCGTAGCATTCTTTTGAAACATGCGAATTATCGGACTTGAAAGTTTTCCAGTGGATAGTTTGTATTTCATGGAATTATAATAGCCTCTTGTTATCCCCACGTAGGCTGACATGCGATTCTCAAATGGTTGGGTTCTCCTCGACCACGGTATTCATTACGCCTCACCTCCTTGCTAACGGCTGGCTGGACCTTGGTGGGCTGGCGATATCCTTGTTGAGGATCTTGTCCTGCCTTGGGCCGTGTGCCCCTCCGCCCATATGAGAAATTTTCATGGTTCCTCGGTCTTTGGATGGTAGTGTATGGGCGGGTTAAGTTGGCCAAATGATAACTCTTTTGCTCAGTTCTGTCACCAGCCTCCTCGATACCATAAAGACCTTCTTACATTTTCTCTGGCCTTCTTCATCCAATTCTCTTCCTACTTGCTTCTATTTCTGAGCGGTATGCATCTTCCTCTCTTGTTTGTCCATCCTATGCGTTATAGCATCAACTTAGCTTCCGCCGTTTGTCATCTTGCCGGCTCCATGACCCCTTTTCCTCTGCTACTACCTCTTGAAAGCCGGATGGCTTTCATATTGCATTTTGCAGTCCCTTTATCGGATCTCTTGCCTCTTCGACACTTTTCGGCGAATGCTCTGCGACGCATGAAGCATCGATAATACCCTTGGATGTATCATTCGGGCGTGATACACTATATCCATCACAGGTCTTCAAGTCTATCCCATGCATTGGGGCACCTCTTGATAATCTTTTGAATCTTTCCCAATTGAGCGGCTTATCTGAGCTCATCTTCCCCTTGTTGGAATACAATTATCTCTCTTTGTCTCTTTGAAGTGAGAGATGGGGGAAAGAATTTGCCTAAGTAAGCTTCTACCAACTCCTCCCAAGTATCAACAGATCCATATGGTAATGATTCATACCATGTGGCTGCTGTGTCCTCTCGAAAATGGGAAGAGATGTAGTTTTTATCACCTACAGTCTCATACGGATTCGGCTTAGCTGTATTAGCCATCTGAGAAATCTTCCAGTGCTCATTTGGGTCTTGATTAGGATGACCGGTAGTATTGTTCTTGAACCATTGTAATTAAGAATTTGGTTAGTTGAAGTGTTTGCATCATATAGGTTAATGATTGCGAATGCCTTTCTTGAATAATAGGCCTCAAGAGAAATCCTCCATTGTGCTTGATGGCAGGGGGGCCTTGAAGGCTATTGTCCTCTGTTCCTGTTTGGTCATTGTCTCTCTGCGCCGCCAGTGATTTCTGCTCTTTTTGTCTTTCTTAAGCTCTGAGCGTTCTCTCAAGTCCCGGTGTCTTCCGGAATCGAGTCGAGATCTTGTTTCCTATCATTAAGGTTCTCCTGAAATAAAAGCATACTCATATTAATAGGATTAGTCCAAACCTAACAAATGTATAAACATGGCTTGTTGAAGTAGTGACTAATGTAGTCCTTTGCTTGAAGAAAGCTACTTTGTTCTTTTTTTTTTTTTTTTTAAAATGTCAAATTAGTATTTCCTTCTTTGATAAGGAATATTGATCTAATTAATTTGATCCTGACAGCAGCCTTCAAACGTTGTGGACTTAACTTAAAACCTTCTAATTTATGACACTATTACCAAAAAATTTATTGTCCCAATCACAACAATAAATGCCATGAAACTTGTTAATTATATTTCTTTGCAATTATCTTGATTAAAAATGGTTTCCTTAAGACTAAGATAAATTTCTTTCTGGTTTTTTGATCCATGACATGTGTACGGATCGAAACAGTAATAAGTCGTTTTAAGTCGGTCTCGATCACGAGATCTAGAATTCTCAATCAACTCACAGCTACTCAAGCTCTATACTATTTGGACTATGATTTGCAATTGATATATTCCTAAACGGCCTTGAAAATAATGAAGAATAAAGATATATAAGCCCTAGAACAAAATGAAGTAATGCTTAAAGCCCCAAAAATAAAAAAATTTAAAGAAATAGACCAATCGGTTAGTTTTAAAGGAGCATTGAAAATACAAGCTGTTGTGAAACATCAATTCTGAGACTACTCAGCTTTACGCCGTGAACGGATTTAGGAGTAATTGAGGAAGAAGGTAATGTATGTGGATCTCTCCTTAATGACATATTTCATCATCTAATCTTTTCACTGTTCTCTCGAATCACGAAAGTTAGATAACTACTTTTAATCTGAGTTGCCTTGTTATGGGTATTTTTCTTTTTCAATACTTCATACCCACGGAACATGGTATAAACCTTAGCTCCAGGAACATAGGCTAAGTTGGTTTACTATGCGGTTTCTCATCACTCAAAGTGGAGCAGTTCATTCTTTCCTTGATTAGATCATGGCAACACGGGATTGAACTTCTTTGTTCGAATCGGCGAACTCTCTACTCATCTTAATTGATAAAGTCACTCAGCTCATTCTCGGTTTCAAGTGAGAAGAAGATTTATCGATTAAATTTCTACGAGAGCCCATTAGATCCCATATTAGGTTCGCATACCCTTGAGAGATATTGTTGAAAACTCACAGGAATGCCTTCTCAGAAGTGTCACTTAGGGCCTCCACGGAAATCGAGCATGAAACAATCTATTATAGGTATAGGACAATATTTGGTCGGATACAACAATAAACAAAACCGGCAAAGCGGGTTTAAGTGAAGTTCGGTAGACTACGACAAATTTGCGAAAGATAAATTCTAACAACAGCGTAAATTCAACGGAAGCTAGGTATCTAAAGTGCTTCATTACACTAACGGTAGCTCCTTGATCAAAGAACTACGTAGATCGGGGAAAGCTGGAGTTTGAATTCCAAAATTTGTTTGGACTTGAGACGGACTAGAGGCGGTAATTTGAAGAAAATAACATTGCATTCGGCGAGCTTCAGCAACCTATATCCGGATCGAAATTCAAAGAAATAACAATCTACTTTCTAATCTAATCTAAAATAGCAGCCAAAGCAAAGAAAAGAAAAAAGAAAATTAAGCTACCACGAGCCTTGACTGCAGGACTCCTCTTTATTTATAAGAAATTGCTTTCTTTCGATGCTTGATTCGCGTGTTATAAGTTTTGGAAGTTGGGGCCTAACCGATGCACCTATTTGGATTCAAAATAAATGGCTATTTGTTTGTTCATGTCGCGACTCCATTTATTTGTCACGACCTTGAAGCTTGATGTCGCGACCTCTCTTTTGCATTCAGCGACTTCAGCTGTTAACATAGGCTATTCGATGTGCGACTTCTCTTTTCACGTCGCGACTTCAACGTTCACCTTATGAGCTATTCTGATACGACTTCTACTTCCGCGTCCCGCGCTTCATTTGATGCATTGTGATCTCTCTTTGAGGTATGACTTCAATCATACGTTGCGATTACAGTTTTTACACGTTAAATCACGTAGCAAGAAGCTTTATCAGGTCACGACTTGCCTTTAACACCCCTTGGATCACGATGTCGCGACGTTGGTGATATGTGGTAACACCATTTCCTTAACCGTTGATGTCGCGGCGGTGAATGACGTCAGCGACATCTCGCCTCTGCCTTAATGACTCTTTGAGGTGCTTCGCGATCATACGTCGGCGACTTGATGTTATGCTTATGAGAGCTCTTTTGATGTCATTGGAAGTTTTACTATTGCTTCGTGACTTGTCTTGACATCTCTTGGGTAACGATGTCGCGACTGCTAAATGATGTTGCGACCTCCATTCTTTGCGGTGATGCCAGCGACTCTTTGAAGGGCGTCGCGACATCCGTCCTTTCTTTCAAAATTAGATTGCGACTTCCTTTACTTGAGAAATTTGTTCTTGTGGCTTTATTAATTGACTCCTTGTCGCGACCTCATGGTGGTATCATGACTTCATTGTATCTTCGTTTGGTGTCGCGGCGTCGCGTGATGTCGCGACATGACTGCCTCTTCGTTTAATTTGCTTCTTTTATTCGACCAAGTCATATTTTGTCTCAACTTTATCTGCGAGTCACGACTTCACTTATTCACTCTTCGGTTTCTTGCAAATCCGTTGTTGGGTATTGAAACTGGAATTGCCGTGCACCTCTGGCCGTGAAACTTGAGTTCAGTTTGACTTAAATTAGCTGCGGTTGATTTCTTATGATTTTTGCTAAGAATTTGATTTTACTGTTTTGCCATTTTCTGCAAATTGGAAGTTGATTCAATTATCAGGTTTACATAAACAATTCATCATTATTCTCATTATAAACTTCGAGAAAAATGTATTAAAATCTCATGAGTTTTGGACTCATCTTAGAATCCTTTGACCGACTTAAAATCTTGTAGTCGTAAGTGAATCGATCATAGGGCCCTTGGAAGTATGGGTCTTTTGATGAGGTCATATCGTTCTTTGAACTTTTAGGAGGATCGATGGATACTTGGTTGTAAGATATTCACTTTTGGGGCCTTCATCGATATGATGGCCAGAAGATATTAAAACTTTGCGCGTGATCTGGATCGATATTTCCTTCTTTGATAGTATTTCTAAGATTCATAGTATTCCAAGAGTGGTTAATTATCCAACCTCCAAGATAAATAATTAACTTCCACAAATATCAAAGGCTGACAAAGTGACTTGTTGATATTAGTCATTTTCTGAAATAATTAACAATATATGAATAAAGTGAAAAGATATAAAGAAAATTATAACAATAACTTCAAGAATTTATCAATAATATCAGCTCAAGTGGTAATGTTTTAAAATGAGAACTTGAGAAGCGTATATTTTAGGTTATGAATCAATGACGGAAGAAATCTTTATCAACTTAGATTTTATAACTCTAGTCTATGAATAATGTCGATTTTATAGCTTATGGTACATAAAATTTTCTTTAGAAAAAAAGAAAGAAAGGAAAACCATGCTGAATACCTTACTGGTTTTGTGACTTTGTTTGTTTGAGTTCCTGTGTTGATAACTTGTTATAAAGAATGAAGAAAGGAAGAGAAAAACTGAGAGAAGAAAGAGAGAACTCTAAAGGTCCTTTTCCTACTTGTCTTTCATTATCAGGGATCCCATACATATTGGGGTCTTCATTAATACGATAATAAATTACATCCACCAATGATTCACCGACCAATATGCTGGTCCATTCACATTTCTCAATAAATTATTTATAACATAATGAAATTTTTAGTCATTTTATATATCACTCTTATCATAACCCTCATGTCACTTGTAGTTTGCTTGACTCGCTATTAATTTTAGTTCTGAGTCGTTCAAATCTACATAAGCTAGTCAGAACACCCCACAATTATATAAATATAATAATTAAAATGGCAAAATATTATAAGGATTAAAGGAAAAATAATACTAGAGGATCAGCTTTATGGTGCAAATTAAAGAAGTGAAGCCAGTTGTGAACGTGAAGGGGAAGGAAAGGTGGTAATGTCCATCATTTGGCTTTATTCCTTCAATAATGGTGGCGGCTTATCAACTTTAATAGTGCCATTAGGATATATAAAAAGTGCCTTAGAACCTTGGACCACCCATGAGTCTGTATTTTGTTTTTTCCTCTTGCCAATTATGGTTGCCATTTACTTGATGGGGAGCAAAAGTGGGCATTCAAACCATAACTATCAGTGAATGTAAGGAAAGAAAATAAAGAAAAATAGAGAGCAAGAGGGTCTTGAACCTATTACACGAAGATGTCCTGAGTCAAAGCAAGGTGGTAAGCAACAAATAGCATAGCCTTAATAAGGACTTTTGGTGCATTGTAGGTTCATTTTCTCTCACTACAAGAATGGTCATTGTTGACATATATTACCTTGACATAAGGCAATATATGTCAATAATTTATTAAGCTGAGTAACTATGACATATAAAACTTAGTTAAAGAATAATGACATATATGAATTATAATGATTATTTAAAGCGAGCATGATAATGCAACTTTATTGAGAGAATTTATAAGTCAATATAAATTAATATATTCATATGTCAGAACATCTAAATAAAAGCAATAATGACATATATGATAATAACCTTGATAGAAAAAATTAAAAGTCAATATATATAGTTCAAATACTTCTATGTCAAGGTTGGTAAAAGTTATCTTAACGAATAATTTACAAGCCAATTTAACCTCATTTATAAATCTATTAAGGTTATATTTATTAAAGTTATATGCATAACACGTTGTGTGTGATCATGTATTGTGTATGGTTTGTGTGCTTAGTAGATAGCACATGGGAAAAAAATTTTGAGAGTTTTCTGAGTGTAAAAAGCGGAACAAGAAAGGAGAAATAAAAATAAAATTAGAATAAATTCATTTGGTTTAATGGATAATAAACCAAATGTTAATAAATTTTAAGGTTGAACACTAGGTTTTGGTATTGGGATCAAGAAGAAGGTTTGAAATTTTAGAGAAAATGTCAGAATTTAAATGAAAAAAATGAGGTGAAGAAAATAGTGCTTTCTAAGGTTTTATAGTGTGTAGTGAAGAAAATTGATTAAAATAAATTTTTATAAATTTATTTGTGTATCTGAAAATAGAAAAAAAAATTAGGTATGTTTTAAATGTCTTGATAACTAGAAGAAATGAAAAAAAAATAGATGAAAAAAAAAAAAAAAAATGCGAGACGAGATTGGGCTCTTTGTGATTAAAAAAATGAGTGAAGAAAATAATTTTCTAAGGTTTGTCAATGTGTAAAGCTGAAAGAAATTTGAATAAATAAATTTATTTATTTAATATTGGAAAATGAAAAAAAATTAGAGTATATATATTTTTAGTGTGTTCCGATGCTTGGAAAGTAAAAAAAAGATATGAAAAAAAATGTGAGAGCAGATTGGGCTGCGTTGATTGTCTTGTGAAAAAAAATTGTATGTGCAACCTTGCAATTGTATTGCAAAGAGAGGTAGAAAAAAATTGTATTGCAATTATATTGCAAGAGAAGAGATTAATGATTGGATGGTTTGTATTGCAATGAGCTAACGGTATGTATTGCAATACTGGGAGCTGACAAGGTATTAGGTCCTGATACGGATTGTAATGACCGGGAAGGGTTGGAAGAGAAGTATTGTATTCTGTGTGCGAATTATCATTACCGATAGGGAGGTTGGTGTTAGGTCATGGATTGTATTACAATGCGCAAAACATATTGTGACCAGGAGGTGTATTGCAGTAGGCTGGAAGTGTATTGCAATAGGGAAAAAATTGTATTGCAACTTAGGTGAACAGTACGATGAACAGTACAATGAACAGTACAATGAACAGTAATTGTGAACAGTAGAAAATTTCGGGAATTTTTTTTTTTAAATAAAAAAAAATGGGACTAAAATTTGAAAAAAAAAATGAAATTTTTGAAAATAAAATTTTTGTTGATAAATATGATTTAATATATTGGATAAATGGTCTTGCATTGCTTATGCCGAAATTTATTCTCTAGATCTCGGATAGCCAATGGATTTCTGTTGGAATCGTCTCGTGAAATCTAGCTAACCGCGGTAATTCGTCGAATTAGAGACAGTAGAAGTTGGCGCGTTTTTGAGGCAATCGTTTAGGGTCTTAGTAAAGCACGACATGTGATGTGTGAAAGTCTTTATAACCCGCATCCTCATGTCATAAATTGGCATGAGTAAAGAAATGATGAAAATGATTTGACCGAGATAGTCTTAGAGTGTTCAGCGGGGAATTAGGTCCCTTAACTATGGATGAGTTCTCGCATTTCTCTAAACTCTTCTAAGTCTTTTGAATCATGTTAGTACCTAGATCTTGCCGGGATGAAGGATTTACATGGGGTTAAACTTTGGGATATCCGAATTTGACTTCTATTATCCCTTCTTGTTTTTAATTAAAAAAAGTGAAAACGATATATATTCGATGACTATGTATACTTATGCTCCATAACATGTTTTCATGACTATTGTGGACTCGCATTTTTAATATTATATGTTTCTCATTCGATGGAAAAACTTCGTGTTTTTTAATTTAGTTTTAAATGAAAAACAAAATAAGAAAAAAAAAACCTAAATGTGATGCATAATAAGAAGCGAGTTTGAGAAAACCAAGTCTAAGCCTAAGGTCGAATCTCTATTTGAACTAATTTAAAGCATATATCACAATTGCTTGATTAATCTATCAACATCAAACAAATGGACCATAAATGCGAGATGAAAAATAGGAATGAAAAGGATGCCTGAGTGAACATGTAGAAGTGATTTTATAGAAAGATATATTGGTGTGTATCGAGCAACTATCCATTTAAGTAAGTCTTAGGTTCATATCTCAACAAGAGATGATGATGATGATATAATTTATTTGAGGTAGTAAAAGAAATTAAATTTAATGGAAATTGATGAATTTAGAAATATTATTTATTGAGCTAAAATTTACAACAAAAAGGGTTTAAGTTAGCTAGCTAGGCTATCCCATTGAGAACAATGAAATGGTTAAAGTCTCTCAACTTGCAACTAAACATATTTATTTTTCAAAAACTAAGTTTTAAAGCTTAGAAAATGCGAGCTTTGAAGGAAAGAAATCGATTGTTTTAACGAAAATAAATAAAACAAAATTAAAAAGAAGAAGATAAAACTAAAATAATAATAGTAAGAAAATAAAAGCATAGTAAACAAATTCATGAAAAGATCTTAGGGGCATAGTACAATGACTTTTAAATAAGTCATATTCAGCCCAAACCCAGGTGGGATAGAAAAATGACATAGTGTAACCTAGCCCAATGAGGACCCAATTTAAATATAGTCTATTTAAATTGGCAGGTATAAGCATTTAGCCCAATAGCAAGTCAATAATTTTTGTTCCAATATAACCTGCTTGATTGATCCTTAGTTTTTCGGCAAGCGGTATATCAATTTCAGTCCTCAAATTTATGACAAGTCCAAATTATAGGAGAAGTTAAAACCATAAAAAAAAAAAAGTAAAATCATTAAAAATGCAAGAAATTCCGGATTAATAAGCTTAAACAAAAAAGAAAAAACTTCTTCCGCTTTTCAATCTTTGCTTTACTTCGAGTCATCAATGACCACGATCAGCCAATCTTATATCAGCAAATGTCACAAAAACTCCCAAAAATGTATCTTTAATAAAGTTATTTCTAAAATAGAGTTACATAGTATAATTGCATAGATATTTTATCATTGAACCATCTAAATTTGAAGGACAATATAGCATGATGGTAGTGCTAACAACCCTTTCTTCTACCTTGCATAGTTATATATATGACTAACAATTAAAGCTAATGGTTCACTTTCATTAAGAAATTCTAAACTTCATTCACTAGTGTCATCATTTTTCCATATTGTGTCGGCAACGGAATAAAAGCTAATAAAAAAATTAACCTTACAATTAGCCCTTGTATTTTCATTTGAAAATAAATATAATTAAAACAAACAAATAAACCTCAATATTATCTTTCTCAAATATGCTTGGCATAGTATGATTGAAAGCTTACTTTACCAAGTTAAGTGTTAACACCATTTTCTTTAACTAGTAAAGTATAAAAGAAAAACAAAACCAAAACCAAAATTAAACTAACACATTAGATATATTCACCCTCTTCGCATTCTTTCGGAGACCAAATAAATATAATAGATCACTAATCTAAATCATTTCCTTGATTCAATATCATTTCTTCTACATGCTTTATTTCCATTTTCATATTTTCTAGTAACCAAATACAAAACTTAAAGAAAAATAAAAAAAAACACTTATATTTTTATACTTGAGATTACAAATGCATCCAATCTGAAAATCTAATTATATTTTAGTGCAATGGAACTGAAGAATAAGGATGGGTATTCATTTTTCTTTAATAATAGATCGCCATTGTAAAAGTATCAAACTTATAAATGGAATTCAGTTTAACGAACTCTCGTAACACAAAAATAACAAATTTATAATAAATAAAGATCGGATCTTCCATCAAAATAACAAATTTATAATAAATAGCGAGATTCTTAGAAATAGTGACACATTGATGGTCTTCAATGGATGAAACCAAGTGACAAGAGCTTCATAGTCATAGTACGAAGAGTTGGACGTACAAAAAAATCTACTTCCCTTTCCTAGTAAAAGAATGTGATAATCTATTTGACCTTGAAGCCATAGGTCATCGCGTCCGCATAACATGCCGCACACCTTTCGCGTGTAAGGAAAACCTCAAAGGAAAAAACAACGACTTGGATGGGATCATAATGAATGCTTTGTTGCTTTGATTTCACACTAAATTTAGATGTTGAGTTCATCGATGCGACCTGGACACCCGGATGGATCTGGACCAAATCCTTTATGAGAGTGAGCCCGCTTTTTGCCTGACAGCAAAATGATACATAAATCAATGAGTCATTTTTGGTTCTCTCAAACTCTTCGGTGTTGCTTTGAACAGAAAGCGCCATTATAATTTGTAAGTGTAACACATAAAAAGGCCGATACAAGCAAAACCCATATTGGAACGGACCGATACATGGTTCGTGGTGTCTGTTTCTCTGTCGGCCCCCATCAACACCCTCCCCAAAATACACGATCTCTTCTCTCATACGATTTGATCTACGTTTTGCAATTCCTCATTTCAGTGAGGTTCGTGGACGAGAGATCATGACTTAAAAGGCTGCATGTAAGGATTAGCCCATAGCGGAAGTTTAAATGCGGAGTTGGGCGTCTTTGCGGAGTTGATGTTGGGGCTGAGCGTCTTGGTAGTAGATTTCATCTTTGGGAAAGAGATATTTGACCTTTTAAGTGCATTAGGAGGGAAAGGGTAATGAGGGTGTTCACGGTGGTAGGGATTTAAGTTCTCTTGTCATGTAAGAAATGAGTTTTCTTGTCATGTCAGAAAATGCAATCATTATAGTTAGCCATTATTGCTATATGTAGGTGTTATAGATGTGTTATAAGGGGATGGATGTAAGGATTTCAATATTTGTGCATGGCCGGTGGATCACGAGATTTGAGTGGAAACTTGATTTTTTTCTTGTTTGTTTAAAATATTAATATTTTATATTGAATATTCGAACAACTATTAACCCAAAGCCAAAAAAGGAAACATCCATTCTATTATATTGCATTATATATATATATATATATATATATATATATATATATATATATATATATATATATATATATATATATATATATATATATATATATATATATATATATATATATATATAAGGAAAGAGAGAAAGAGATAATAATCCAATTAAAATTTTAAATAATATTAATGTTAACGAAATGACTTTTATCATAAAGTGAAATAAATTTTATATAGAAAATAATATTTTTCGATTTCAATATTAAATTAATTTTTAAGTTGCATTTTTAAATAAAATCAGTAATAGCATTTTTATTGAAATAAGTTGACATGATGGGGATAATTTCTTTATCTATAATAGGGGTTTTCAATGAGCTAGTCGAGCCTAGTAAAATGAGACACACGGTCTGATTTGGATCGAGCCTAAAGGACGTTGATCAGTTAACGGGTTGGGGCTAACTAAGCTTTGCATTTTTAAGGTCCACGAACCTTTTAGCGGGTTTTCAAAGCATTGTGGTACTTTTTGCAAATTAAAGAAAGTGGAGAAGTGAAAGTATAAATTGGAATTTCAAAGATAATAATAATAATAAATTATCAGAATGGTTCAGGGAAACCTAGAAAATTATACAGATATCGGATGTGGCTTGAATTTACGTCGTTAAATTTATCGCTAGAAATCCAGTGACCGAGAAAAAGTTTCGTCGAATTTTAAGGCGGTCGAATATTTTAGAATTTTGGATGATAAGTTGCAGTAACCGAGGACGGGTACTACGAAAATCTCGGAAGTTGGGAAATAGTTTGGAGTTAGGATTGGTCGAGTTAAAATAGATTGAACTGAAAGAAATAAATTTTTCGGAATAGAAATGGACGAATAAAAAGGTAATATAAGCTATGTATCAAATAATAATAATAATAATAATAAATAAATAAATAAATAAAATGAAAGATGATGGAGCAAGCGTGTTGGGTGGATAAGTAAAAAAAATAAATAAAAATAATAATAAATAAATAAATAAAACAAATAAAGAGAAAGACATTAAAAAAAAAGATAAAATCAAGAGTAGGAATGTAGAGACGGACGGGAGCATGGAGGAGAGAGAGATATTTTTAATTTTTTTATCTCTTCGTTTCTTTCTTAGATTTATGAAAATCGGATTGTGATTTTATCATGAGCGAAGGCAAAGTCGGACTACGCGACAAGAGCTACGCGTAGGTACCAATATCTTGAAGCGTTTCGGCAGGCTTGAGATATGAAAATTTCCCTACTATTGTTATTTCGAGCTTCAAGGCTATATAATGGCTTGAAATTTTCTTAGAAGTCGTGAGATGCCCTAAATTCCAGTCCCAAAATTTTTAGAATAGAGTTAGAATTTTTGGGACTGCTCTTTACCAACGATCAGATAAATTTTGGGGCTGTTTTTCGAATGATCGGGTTGAAATTTCAGGATTTTATTCGGATAGTCCAAACATAATTTTCATAAATGTTTTTGGGTGTTTTTAGACTCTATGGAAAGTCCCTTGAGTCTAGAATCTAGCCATATGCTTGTGAATGGCATTTAGGCGCACATATTTTAGAAAAAAAATTTAATTGTCGCAGTGTGCAACTGCTTAGTTGTGCTGACGTGTGTGGTCTAATACATCGAATGTAGAGGTAAAAGTGGGCGGAAGAAATTTTGGTAGTGCTGATTATTGTAAATCGGAAAGGTGAGTGTTCTAAACTCTATTTTCCAATACTAGTGTATTATTTATAAATCGTTTTACACTGGTATGTAATGGTTTTGATTTTAAACCATATTTGAAAAGCAAGCAAGCAATGTGATTTAGAAAGCAAGCAAACAAGCAATGGTTTGATTTTAAACCATATTTGAAAAACAAGCAAACAATGAGTTTTAGTAAGCGAGCAATGGTTTGAATTATAAACCATATTTCAAGCAAACAATGGTTTTCAATTATCAAACCATATTTAAAGCAAACAATGGTTTTGAATTGTTAAACCATGTTTCAAGCGAAGCAAATTATATTTTATAAGCGAACTAATGAAAACCTAGTTTTAAGCGAAGCATAGGTCGAGAGGTGCATCATTTCATGCATTTTGGTTGCCTGTAGTCGGCAATCTTGGATTCATGCATCATGGAATTTAAAAGGAGACCGTGGCGCGTCTTTGGAGTATATAGGGTTGGCGTAGCTGGGTGGTAGCGTGAACCACGAGGTCTTTCCAACATATTTACCGAGAAAGGTGACATGGACACGAGGTCCTTCCGCAAGCATGGTTGAAGCCCGAGGGCTCCAGTGTTTACTAGGAATGCAATGACAAGAAAGGCCTCCAGTGGTTGATCTTGATTTTATAAGCATTTTCATGGATGTTTTAAAATCAACCCATGGTAAACAAGCAAGCATTTTATAAATTTTTTGAAACTTTAAAGCGGCAGTTGAAGCACAGGCTCGGCGTTTATGAAAAGGATTTTTATAAGCTTTTAAAGTAAACGTGGCGATTTTGAAAAGTTTTAGAAACTTTTATAACAAAGCGGCTTAAGGTTTTACGGAAAATGTCTTGTAAAATATAGTTTCTTGATTTAAAGATATTTTTCGAGAGAAAAAGCAAGAAATTTTATAAAGCATACCTCAGGCTCGTTTAGCTCATTATTTTCCTGTTTTAAAACTATTTTTCAAGTACGAGGCCGCGTCGGACCATTTGGAGCATTTTAGTATTCTCCAGTATAAAAGCGAAATAACTTTAATTTAAAAAATTCAATATGTATTGAAAATAATCTTAACACTAGTTAATGTATATATATGATTTTTCACAGGCTGCCACTTTTGAATTTACGTACCGTAACTAATTTCTACTATGATTCAAACTCACAACCCTCCTTTTTCGACGCCATTAGCTATTTGAACATTAAACGTAGTAGCTAAACATATGATATCATATATATATGATATTGAATCATAGAGAAGTGCTATTATTTGTGATTACCATATGCTAGTTCTAAACTTTGGGTGCCCTTGGGTGTTGGAAGAGTAGTATAGAAAATGAAAGTGAGATTGATGGAAAATTGGGAGGCTAGTGGGGCTGATTGTAGCTCACATGTAAGGTCTCTTTTAGGGGATGATGATGGAGATCATAGGTTTGATGTTTAAGTACTTGCTTGGTTTTAGCCGATAGTAGGTTTTTCTTTTAAAATTTTAAAGGTCATGTGGTGAAAACATGAAGTTTAAATAAAATTATAAATGATGAAAATTTATTAAAGTGATGATTGTTGCACAATGATGACTTACTTTGGTTCTTTCCATATTTCTTTTTAACATGTATTTAGCTAAGAAGTCTCAATAATAAATAATGCCACGCCTCTTGTCCATTACACAATTTTAAGCATTTTAGTATCATTTTCTATTTTATTTTATTTTAAATATATATAAACTTTGGATATAAAACATATTTGAATGTAATTTTTATTTTTTAGAAATAAATCCAAAAGGCAAAAGTAACATTATGTTTGATTTAGACAATATTAAAAATTAAAAAAAATTAATTTATTATATTTAATCATGATACAGAAAAATTAAAGAAAATTAATAGTAGTTAAAAAATCATGCATCTTTAAATTATTTATTTCATGTTAATGAGATTAAGATAATGAAAATAAGCTTAAAGTAATAAATAATTTTTTAACTCTAATTCTTATTTCTATTTTCCTTATCTATTTTGTGTATTTCACTTTATTTTCCGTTACTTTTTGATAAAGCTAATATAACATTAAAATTTTAAAATTATTTTTGAAAATAATAAATTTGTTTTCAAAAAATTAAAGTAGTAAAAAATAATCCTCATCTAAACCAAATATGAAATGAATACATAAGATGCAACAGATATTAACATAAATAGATATTACTTAGTTTATAAAATCATGAATAATAGGAGAAACAATGAGTAAATGAAACATATTAAAATATATGGCATGTTTAGTATAAAAACTATCAAATAATATATCTCATATAGTGATATATCTACCATGTAAACTAATAAATTATATAAATTATTATCATAATTAAACAAGGACATAAATACGTAAAATATAAGAAATGAGGAAATATGAGGAGCAAGGTGTAAGTAAATTAATTAGAGTAGCATAATAAATAATATACTCAGAATTAAATGAGGAAGATAAGGTGAAGTGAGGTGATTTGTGAAACCCCGAGAAAATCCAATTTTCTCAAAAAGAGCAAAATCGTAATTTCGGTAAAAATCCAAAATTTTTCTAGATCTGGATAATGACGGTTAGCGTTGGAATCGTCTCGCCGGTGCCTCTGCGTCCGAATTTTGTCGGGTAAAGAGACAGTCGAATTCTTGGCGTTTTTGTAGACCCGAAATTCAATTTCGTGAAATGAAATATTAATTTCGATTCTGAAAATTATTTATTTAGGTTAAAAAATACGTAATTTATTTTCTAGATCTCGAGGATGACAAAGCGGATTTCCGCAGTTTGGAATCGTCTCATGAAAATCTATTGCTTGGCGTAAAATTTAAGTAAAATTCGCAAGATAGTCAGGGTTGGTAGTTTTCGAGGCATCAGGTTCGAGTCTTGGTAAAATGATTTTTCGATGCGACTAGAGTCGCGTATAGCAGCGTCTTTCCGTGTCGCGTAAGTGGTATGGTGAAATGATGAAAATGGACGTAGAGATGATGCAGGAATAACAGCGAAAGAGGGACAAAATTGGCATTATGAGGAATTGATTTAAGTCCTTTGAAGACAAAATAGGAATAGTGACTTGTCTTCTCCAAATGAAAAGGCCAAAACATGGGAAATGAAAGGATCCGTGTAGATTTTCGTGAAATGTCGAGTCAGCAGGCAGTCATAGTGTCAGCGGGTTAGCAGGTGGTCAGCGGACCCGGGAAATGGGCGTCACGGCAGTATCGAGGCTTAGGTATGCGAATACTGGGGGCTCGGGTTTGGGTAACCATCACCGCTCAAGGTGGTTTGATGTGGAGAATAAGGTATGTGAAACCTAGGGTGGGGCTTGGGCTTAGGCGCGTGATCGTGTCGAACATCACCACTAAGTGTGGTTCGATGTTAAGTGTAGGTATGAGATTAGGAAAAAAATCGCGGAATGGCCCAGGGCATTCGTGCGTGTTTTGTGTGTTTGTGTGATTTGATGAATTATTGTGCGAGAATGGTATGCTTACCATATTGTGTGATGTGGTGTGTATGTGTGCTTAGTGATCGACACTTAAGTGTGTTAGAGTTTATGGAAAATAAATTTTGGGTTCGATTATTATGGCTTGTAAGCATACAAAATAAAGAAATAAATTTTTAGAAATTTATTTGGTTTATCGAATAATGAAATCAAATTCTAAAAAAAATTTGAGGTTGAACACCGGGGTTAGTGTTGTATAAAGAGGCTTTGAGAATGGGACAATTTTCCGAGAATTAAATGGAATTAATATGGAGTTTTCTGATTGTAAAAACTGGAAAAAATTAAAGAAAATAAATTTTTTATAAATTTATTTGGCTATGAGAAAGCGAAAAATGATTTTTTCTAAGGTTTCACAAGTTGAGGAGTGAAAATGGAAGAAAATAAATTTTATAAATTTATTTGAGTGTGGAAAAATGAGAAGAAAAAAA
Source organism: Tetrastigma voinierianum (assembly GCA_016808115.1). Lineage (NCBI taxonomy): Eukaryota > Viridiplantae > Streptophyta > Magnoliopsida > Vitales > Vitaceae > Tetrastigma > Tetrastigma voinierianum. Next base: position 26,334 of record JAEQBH010000289.1, read on the forward strand.
AAAAAATAATATATATATATAAGGTGGAGAAAATTGTTCTAGTGAAAAATTGGAAAAAAAAAAATTAAAAATAAATTTTATGAATTTATTTGGTTATGGTGAAAACTAATTTTTAAGGCTTTACAATTATAAAGCGAAGAAAATTTAATAAAATAAATTTTACTAAATTTATTCGAGTTGTTGGAAAATGAGAAGAAATTTTAAAGCAAAGAAAATAAATTTTATAAATTTATTTGGTTATGAGGAGGAGAAAATAATTTTCTAAGATTTTACAAGTTGTAAAATTGAAGAAATGGGGTAAAATAAATTTTATAAATTTATTTGAATATTATGGAAGAAATGAAAAAATATATATATAGAGATTATTATTTTTATGATTTTCAGTACTAGAAATAAAGAAAAAAAAGATGAAAAAAAAATTATATGAGACTTAGTTTTAGACTCTTTGCCTAAACAATATTAATGGAGAGAAAATATTTTGTATTTCAATAGAGGGATTGTATTGCGGGAGTGTATTGCAAAGTGGTGGGCTTGAATAAGCTTGAGTTGTAGTGTAATAGAAAGGAAAGGTTGGTTTGGCTAGGTAATTGTATTTACGAGACAAGATTTATATTCTTTGACCTAATGGGTAGGAAGGTGGCTAGTTTGGAGGAAGTGTATTTTCCAAGATCGTCAAGTATATTGCAATAGAATTAAGGCAGGCTTTGGGGAGAAAAATTGTATTGCAATATAGTCTTTTGGTGAAGAAATTGTATTGCGAGAAAGCTTGAATGGATGTTTTAATGTTGCAATACAAAAAGAATTGTATTGTGATAAGGGTTGCGAGGGTATTGCATTGTATTGCAATATATGGAGGTTAAACAAATTATATTGCAACTTAGGGAAACGATGCGGATGAGCATTAGTATGAGCGATACTATGAGCGGTATATTTGGCCAGGTCAGCGTGAGCAGTACTTTGAAATTTTTTCTTTTTTTTGAAAAAGTAAAACTAAAAAATTTAATAAAATGGTGTGTGTATTGTGATATAAAATTTAATAAAAATGGATATAATTTTTTTTTTTTGGTGTTTTCCAGTTCAGTAGCAAGATGAAAAAAAAATTAATAATATATATATATATATATATATGTCAATGTAATCAGTGTGTGTGTGTGTGTGTGTATGTTTTGGTGATTTTTCCGGCGACAAAGAAAAAAATGAAGAGATAAGAAGAAAATTATTTTCTAAGGTTTTACAGGGTGTAAAACTAAAGAAAATGAATGAAAATAAATTTTTATAAAATTATTTGAGTATTTTGGAAAATGAGAAAAAAATATATATAGGTATATATATTTTTCTGTGTTTTCCAGTGGGAAAAAAAAACGAAAAAAAAATTGTGCAAGCTAGGTTGGGTATTTGCGGATTGTATTGTGAGAGAGGATTTGTATTGTGACATGGTCACGGAGAGGAATTTGAGATTGTATTGCAAAGAGAGAAGGCTTGTAGGGTTGGAGTGTATTGCAATATGAGGTGTATTCTGAGGCTAGGTGCAAAAATTTGTTGAGAATTAATATTGCAATCTGATTTAGTGTGTGAATGAGAAGGCTTGAGTGGCTGGAATGTCAAATTGTATTGCAATAGAGGATTGTATTGCAGCATGGGTGTACAATAGCCAAAAATTGTATTGCAATAGGCAATGATTTGTATTGCAGAGAAGGAGGCTTGATGGCTGAGTTGTATTTACTGTCTGATAGGATGGGAATAGGAGGTTGTTGAGGATTGTATTACCAATACAATTATTGTATTACCCAACCGTCGTCTACGATGTCAGTCTGATGTCAGTGAACATTAATCCTATGAGCGATGTCGATGAATAGTAATCGGGGTGAGCGATGTCCAGTCAACAGTCAACTATGAACCTTGATAAATTTTGATTTTTTTTTTTTGAAAAGTAAAAATAAAATCAAATAAAATGAAGAAAATTCTAAAAAAATAAAATTAGCAAAAATAATTTTATAATAAAATGAAGTCATAAGATTAGTAACCAGGGAAACACATTCACAAGATTGATAGTAAATTAACAAGTAAAAAAAAAGAGAGAATGATGATAAAAAAATTGATAAGTAATGAATGGTTATTGAATAATAAATGATTATTTAATAAAAGATAATAGTAAATCAATAAATATATGTGTGAAATTATAACAAATAGGACTTAATAATGTCTAGGGATGAATTATTTGATAATAATAAAAAATTATAGTAGAAAATTAAGAGGATGATGAGAAAGAGCATTAAGGTAATATACAAGATTAAAAACTAAGTAAGGTTAATAATAAATAAAGAGAGATAAATGGTAATAGATAAAATAAATAATTAAAGTGTAATGGGTAAGTTAAATAAGCAAAAGAATATGATGAGTGATTGGAGAAAGAATTATATGACGAGGGGTAAAAAAAATAATGTAATGGGTGGTGGGCCCTACCACTAAAAAGGTCAAAAGCAAAAACAACATTTATTTTAGAATACTATTCACGTATAAAAAAAAAACCTTCATATGTGCGAGTTAGTATTTAAAAAAATAAAACAAATAAAAACTTTAGTCGGACCGGGTAGAGACACATGTTTGGGGTGGGGCCGGGTTACGATTTAGGGAATGAATTGTCATTGATTAGGAGAGCGATGTTCCAAGTCATTATTTAAGATAAAAATTTTGATAAAAAATGTTTCAACAAGGTACATGTACTTACATGGAAAGGGACATTTACACCATCATTTGCAAGACACATCATTCACCTACCAAATATGACAATGCTTCCATTGTTGAGTTTTATTGCCAAAAAGGTTCTTTTTCTACTTGAACACTAGTCTCCCACCCACGTCCTATGAAGTCATAGGTTATGAAGCTCTGTTGCCCTTGGATTGATGTCGACCATGAGAAGCATCAACATGCTCTGCACCATGAAATCTAGCGTTACTGGACTCTGTGACAATTGTGATGGCATCGCGAAATAGCGGTACCATTCTCAAGCGGGCGGCTCTTAAGTTGAGATTGATGGAGGGTCTTTCCGGTTTCGGTTTGGTAGGGTAATCTGACGATAGAAAGGCAAAAAATCTGTCGGCGTTTTTTTAGATGAAGAAGCGACTCTGGTCTTCTTACATTGAGACAACGATGTAATACTCGCTCCCAGTTCAACACTCCATTTAGGTCCCGGCTTGCTTATATGAATGTTTTCATCTTGAGTTATTTTTAGATAATACATGCGATTTCAAAATTCACCTCATTTATGGTGTGTATTTAGGAAACCCGGGAAGATGTTACTTTTCTTATTTTGGTTGTTATTATAGGAAAATGTAGATTAGGAAAAACTATGCATGCCTTTTCCTTTGTTTTGTAGAGTAAGAAGCTTGATGATCTTTAGATAAGGATAAGAATAGCAGCCATCTTGATGGTACCCCATTTATGAACTCTACTATGTTTTTTAATGGTAAACAAGGCACTAAGATTGATCCATAAACTTATTAGTGAGTCTTTGAGCTTCCTATTTGATTTGCTTGGATTGACCCATCTGGCGCAGGTTTTTAAGTTAAGTCGTTCGAGTAAAGTCATATTCTGCAAAAGTACTAAGGAAGGAAAGAAAATAAAATGTAAAATATAGAGGAAAGTGGAAAAATAAAGTTTGGAAGAATTAAAAAATATTTTTTTTAATTTTAATAAATTATTATATATTTATTCGACCCAATTCTCCCTATTATAAAGGGTTTAAATTTTAATAATGTATAAAATTTTTTGAAGAATTATAATTATATTTGATTACACATCTATAAAATTTTTAAACTACATCAATAAGATTACTCATTCAATGGAAACAATTTAAAAGAGAGAGAGAGAGAGAGAGTTAATCGATTGATGATTTAAATTGTTTATATTAGACATAGTAAGAAAAACTCATTTCCATGAGGGCTCAATTTATTATTTGGATGGTAAGCGATTTGAAATTTTTATCCCGATACATTAATGTTATAATTTTGATTATTATTTTGAATTTAGTGTTAAGCTCCAAGACATAATGAATATTATGCATTTTTGATTTGATTGTTTTCAATTATCTCCTTTTAGCCATCTAAAATAGTTTGCTATTTATGAATTTGCGGATATGTGCTCATGGTTCAACTTTATAAACTTTTATATTGGTTAATTTGAGCATGGTGCAATAGATTTATGTTTATACGTGTTTCTTTACTCAACTAATTATGAATTTATTTTTTAAGTTATATTGGTCTTGTTTTATGAAGTAGAATAGTGAAATGAGTGTTTATTATAATATTGCATTAATTCTGTTGATACTAATGTTTCAGTTTCATTGGTGCTGAAAAAAAAGAAAAAAAAAAGAATTAAAGAAAAAAAGAAAATTTAATATTTGAGTAATCTCAACAATGTTTTACCTTTTCTATGTAAACCCAAACTAAACCTAAAATTAAAACTTATTGAAACCATGAATTACAAAAACTTGGTCAATTGTACTTTTTTTAAGATATGGAGTTACAAAAATAAATTGAGAAAATTATAAATATATAGAATTGAAAAGGAGTTTTTTTTTTTTAAATCAAGCGTAAGCTTAAATATGTTTTGATATTCACTCATGATAGGTCATTTGAATTATTATTTTTCAAAATACTTAGAATATATATATATTTTACAAAAATATAAAATTTTAAAAATATTTAAATATATATATATATATATATAGGATTTAAAGATGACAAAGAGTGGATTATAATTTTTTTAAATAAAATTGGAATAAAGTGATTCATTAGTGAAATCGAAAAATAAGAAATCATTGACAATTAAGGCATATGTGAAAAGAGAAAAATAATAATGGAAATACCGAGGTTTCTATATGTGTTTTTGTTTAGGCATGCTTGATGGTTGAGTTAATTAGACAATAGAAAGATGTACTTCCTTAATTTTATGGGATAGGACATCCAACATTATTGCATAAGCGACTAATAAATTATGTATGAGGCCCACCCCTGGCCTCAGACGAGGGTGGTCTACTCCTGTTATCCACATTCAGGGTTTAACTTTCGCTCACGTGAATGACACCGAGGCAATGAGGGCAGATCTTGTGAAGTCAGTTTAATTTCTGCGTAGGCTACTTTGTAGGCCCACCTGGCCCACTCCCAGACGAGAGGGGTGGGTCCCACTCCATGAGCTATCCCCCAGCTCCACGGGGGACTTCTTTTGCCTAGTGAGGCTCGAACACCGGGACCATGAGGCTGATACCCGGTCGGTGGTTCCGCTTACCAATTGAGCTCTTGGCTCGATTGGTAGTGGGAGCTACCTCAGTGGGTATCCTGGTCGAGGTCAGCCCGCAATGAACAAATAACGTGGTTCCGCCCTCGTCGGAAATGGGAAGAGTGAAGACCCGCGCCTTTTTTGTAAGGGCCCCACCCCCTGGCCCACTCCGACGAGGGGTGGTCCCACTCACAGGCTATAGGGGCATGTCCCTTTGCCCTTTTCTTTCGCCTCATTGAGGCTACCGGGCAAGGCCAAAAGGGCATGTGAAATGGGGGCACTCTATACCAGTTCAATAACACTAAAAGCCAGCGAAGTCAGTTATTTACCCGTCCCGACCGCGGAATACAAGTGGATGTCGGGTGCAGAAGCGCCATAAGTGTCGAGGCCGGGAGTTTCCGCTGTGCGGGGGCTCTAGATTACAAAACACATTGCACAATCTCAAGCAGGTCAATATATACCCAATACATCAATATGGCCACTTGGGCCCATAAACAATACTCATCACGAATTATGTCGACTATATTCAATAATTATCTCTAAAGTATGTGCATTGAGACATTAATCTTTTATAACTCGGTGTATCGTAATCAATTTAGCGTTTAAAATATTGTTTTGGCGAAATTTTATTTCTCAAAAAATTTTATTTTGAATATTTTTATTTTATTTTATTTCCATTTGAAAATTTGTCTCATTTATTAAATTTTATTTTATTTGATTTTTCAAAAAAAAAAAAAAAAAATTTTCAAATGCGCCCATTCCTGATTATTGGGTCAATCATGTTGTTGTCAACGTGGCCCCCCTCTTGTTCTGGAGTGCCCATTCATGAGTGCTATTAATCACAATACAAAAATTGTATTGCAACACAATTACCTTGTTCACTACTACCTTGCAATACAATTTCCAACTTCCTTTCCTTTGGCCTCTTGTATATTACAGCTGATTTCTATGTTGTTTGCTTCCCGCTATATTGCAATATAATGTTGCAATACAATTTACTCCTTCTCTTGCAATACAATCACTAGCCACTACACAACCAAGTTTGCAATGTTTTGTATTGCAACTCAGCCCTTCTATTCTGCAATACAATTCAAGCTACTCGAGCGCTTCTTCTCTGCATGTCAAAATTGTATTGCAATACATTTCCTTTACTTTAAGCCTTCCTTGCAATGCAATCCTGCAATACAATGGCTAGCCACTACCTCCTCATTGCAATACAATTCTCACCCTACAAGCCCTTTAAGTTTGCAATCGACTCAGCCTTTACTTGATACAAAATTTGTTCTCACAATACAATACCTCCGGCCCTTGAGAAACCCATTTCCACTGCTGATACAAAAGTGTGCAATAAAAAAAAATTTTCAATATATTTAGGCGTGTAGCCCAAAAAAGCATTTGCCCAAAAATTAATTTTTTTTTCATTTATTGAGAAGTGGAAAAAATCTCTAAAAAATCCACTAAAATCATTTTTTTCATAATACATCAAATAAATTCATAAAAATTCTTTTTCTTCACTTTTCTTCAATTTTACACTATAAACCTTGAAAATTATTTTCTCTCCTCTTAACAAATAAATTTATAAATTTATTTTCTTTTTCAGTTTTCGAAAAATTTTCTCCTCAAATAAATTTATAAATTTATTTTCTTATTTCTTCAATTTTACTACTTGTAAAATCATAGAAAATATTTTCTTCAATTCTCATCAAATAAATTTTTGTAAATTTATTTTTCTTAACCCAAATTTCTTCTCATTTTCCAACAATCCAAATAGAATTTAGTAAAATTTATTTTATTCAATTTCATCGAGTTTTACAACTGTGGAAACCTTAAAAAATTAAATTTCTTCACCTCTAAACCAAATAAATTTAAAAATTTATTTTCCTTATTCATTTGTTCAGTTTTACCTTGTAAAAACTTTAAAAATTTTCCAACACCTCATGTTTTCCTATGTGCTAATATAAGCACACAAACATTTCCAACACCTAAAACGCCGAGCACACCAAACACACAACATTTCATCAACCACACAAAACACATCAACACACGTGCACGTAGTGTCTAGTTTTGTCATTGGATTTTCCTAGGTAATCCATACCTAAACTCAACGTCAAACGCCACACCTAGTGGTAGTGGGGCTACTCGAATGGGTATCTAAGCTCATGGTCCCGAGTTCGAGGCCACGGAGCAGAAACCCTGTGAGCTAGGGGATGGCTTGTGAGTGGGACCACCCTCGTCGGAGTGGGCCGGGGGTGGGGCCCTTACAAATTCTCCCGACATGGCCATTAGGCTACATATGGATCTTGAAGTATTTAATTTGGTCACTAGTATTGTGAAAGAAAATTGCCTATGTTAGAAACTTAAATAGGTTACATTATCATACATATGAATTTGCTTGTGAAGTTGATGACTTTAGATTTTGAGTATTAACTTCTATTTTTGTTCTTGCCAAGTCTAATTAAATTTCTCTACTCATGAGTTTTCAAGTGAATGTATTTCTTTTTTCTTCTAGTTGGAAAATAGCAAATATATTAAAAGGATTTAGAAATATTTCCGTGTAATGTTTTCTAGGGTACTTAGGTAGAATTTCAATAATTAAGTACATACATGAAGATTAGACTTCCCATTCTAGCATCATTGTATGAAATAAAAATTCTTATTACATATGAAACTTTGAGGTACAATAAAAGTTAAAATAGTTCTATGAATGAACTAGTTTGAAGTTGACAACTTTTAAATTTGTCTAGCATGTGAATGAGGATTCATTTTTCTCAAATGATGCTTGAATTCGATTAGACGTTATAAAGGAAGCATAATTTATTTGAGTTCCACTCTATATGGCAGTTCATTTTTCGAAATTTCAAGCATCACTCCTTTTGTTCTGCAGGTGCGTATTTGGGTAGGCTAAATAATTAGCGCTTATTTCTCATGCAGAACTATGAGGAAACTTCTTGAATTTTCTAAAGTGAAACGAAACATAATAGCAGTTGACACATAGGGATTATGTATTCCTATATGGGATATGAACCACGACCTAAACTAGAAAGTTGGAAATTCTAGAAAACAAATATAAGACACGTAGTCTAAGTTGATTTTAGTTTAACAAGATAGAATGATAGTTAAGTTTGTTTCTAGGTTTAATATTTTGGTAGTGAATTTTATTACAATTTTGAAATATACATATTAAGAAGATTTTGAAGATCATCTGAGAGTGAACAAAGACTTAGATAAATCCTAATATATCTTGATTTCCATTTTATATGGTAGTACATGAACTAGATAAGATCATAATTCTATAAAGAAACATCAATTTTACTTTGGTTTCAATATATGAAATTACATATATTGATAAGATGGAACATTATGAGTAATAAGAGACATGCAATTTTAAATTAATAATTTTATGGCATGAACTACAATGACAGAATTGAATAACACAATTTTAAATTTAACCGTCCACATTGATATACTTATGAATAACATGGGTATATTGCCAGTGGATTCTTTTGTTTATGATATAGGACTGAAATTTCAAATTAGAGTTAAAACAATAACTTGTTGTAGAACCAAAAAAGTGATATAAAGCATGAGGCAAAAGCCCTTATTCTTAACAACTTGATTATAATGTTAAAATTCTTTGTGGTTTAAGATTTTGTGTATTTGAATCATAGAATGGATCGAAGTTGGATGTTTAAGATGAAGGTCAAGGGAGTCAGAGGAAGGAGTTGAATACTTCATTAATTTGCATTGCAACATTGTTCGAATCAAGGTACCAAGTGATTTGTCCGCATGCGATGTGGAAACTTAATACATCATACACCCGACAAGATTCGGGAACATATGTTTTCCAATGGTATTGACCATAGTTATCGCAGATGGTATTGGCATGGAGAAGCGGGTCTCACTAGTAAGCAACCAAGTGAAATAGTACAGTGTTATGATACAATGGATTGTGGTGATGTGCTGGTCTGATAGAAATGGTTCATGCCATAGAAGATGGAGTTCATGACTAATCGATGTCATTCGAACAATTGCTTGAAGATCTTGAAAAACCTTTGTATCTGATTTGTGTACAATTTACAAGCTTTACGCGTGGATTAAATTAATACAACGTGGAAGGCCACGATATGGGTGGTCGGATAAAGCTTTTGATTTACTCAAAATATTAGGGGATATGCTTAGGTCAACAATGAGATGCCTTTATCTATGTATGAGGCTAAGAAAACATTAGATATGGCATGGAATATGAAAGAACCACTTATGCCCAAACTGGTGCATACTTCTGAGGAATAGGTTGAAGGATGCATCTTCATATCCTACTTGTGGAATGTCAAGGTGGGAAAGCGAAACAAAATGGGGTGAGAAACTTCACTTTAAGAGGATTCACAGGAAAGATGTTGTAGTATTTCACACATCCACTGGGTTTGAAGGATCTTTCAATCTCCCAAAACAACTAAAGACCTAAAATGGCATGCCTGGGAAGAAAATGTGGTAACTTGACACCGGTAGATTCTGCAGTGCAACTAGTGAACCAAATGTAACAATTTGCTTGATTGTAGAAACTTAAGACTTGCCATTTAAATGGATGGCATCAAAATCTCAGCTCTATGTTAGCCAGCATAGTTGTTGGCTGTCCTCACAATAACTTTACAACCTTCCCCTTGGTTATGCATGAAGAGGAAATTTATGATGTTATCTTTGCTAATGCTCGAGACCACGACAACTTTGGTAATGATATGGTATTTACTTGACACCTTACAGTGGATGATTTGAGAAACTTTATGGGAGGTAGGGGTGGAAGCATGATGCGCATCAAAAGAGTTTTTACATTAAAGGCTATTTTGCTATGGACAATTAATGATTTCCCACTGCATGAGACTTATCAGGTTACCCAGATTAAGGGATATTATGCTTGTCAGATGTGTGGTGAAGAAGCATATTCTCATTGGCTAAAACATGGGAATAAGAACTGGAAATTATCTGAGGCCATAGAAGATTTCTTCATGCAACCATCCATTTAGAAAGCAAAAGAAGGCATTTAATGGTGAACAGAGTTTAGGTTGCCTCGAAAAGAACTTCACGGAGATGAAATATTTAGAAAGGTTGATACGATTCATAATTCATGGGGAAAGAAGGGTGAAACAATGTCAATCCTTTGTTAATCCCCTCTGAGTTGTTGGAAAAAGTCTATATTCTTTGAACTTGAATCTTGGGAATATTTCTATATTCGACACAACTTGGATGTCATGCATATTAAAGGAAAAGAATGTTTGTGAGAGCATCATGGAACTTTGCTTAATATTTCACGGTAAAACAAAGAGATGGAGTAAAGTCGACTTAAGTCTTGTTGAAATGGGCATACGATTCAAACTTTAAATTTGGGTTAGACGAACTTATCTTCCCCTTGCATATTATACTCTAAGTAGAAAGGAGAAAGAAAAGGGTGTATTACAAACTTTGTGATTTGAAGGTTCTTGAAGGTTATTGTTGACTTTAGAAACCTTGTGTCTATGGAAGAGCTAAAGCTTAGTGGTCTCAAGTCTCATGATTATCATTCACTTATGCAACAACTATTGCAGGTGGCAATTAGATCTGTGTTGCCTAAGCATGTTAGATATGCTATTACAAGATTGTGTTTTTCTTTAAATACTTTGTGCAGGTGGTGGATGTCAACACTAAATGAAGTGTGCAACCAGACATGGCGGTCACTTTATGCTTGCTAGAGAAGTATTTCCCACCTTCGATCTTTGACATCATGCTTCATTTAACAGTACACTTGGTAAGAGAGGTTAGATTATGTGGACCGGTGTATATGAGATGGATGTACCCATTTGAAAGGTACATGAAAGTCCTAAAGGGTTATGTTCGAAATCGTAATCGCCCAGAAGGTGCATTCTGAGTGTTATATCGAGAGGAAGCTTTAGAGTTTTGTCAGAGTACATATCAGGCATGGATGCAATTAGGATTCCTTTTAGTACTAAAAGATGAATGGAAATGGAAACCTTTACTTGGTGAGTCGCTGGTACTATTCATGATTTATAAATTAGTGGAGAAGCACATCATTATCTACAAAATACAACCTTAATGCGACCTTATATTGGAGTAAGTGTCACAAATGTGGATATATGAGTTTGTTAGTACTACAACTAATATTTATGCAAACCATATATTTGTTTGTTTTTACTTTATAGTGAACATATGAAATATTTTGATAAAATATCTCGATCCAATCAAAGGGTGAAGTGGTTGGAGGATGAACATGTACTTACACATTTAGCTATTTGAGTTAGAAAAAAAAATTATGAAACTCGATACGCATAGTACTCTATAAATTTAATTATTATAAATTTTAAATTACACAAACTTATATATCAATCAAACTTATGGTTTTCAGATGAAATGATAAGAAAGTACCTATTGAAGAAGTAAGTAACTTGCACAAGGACCCGAAGCTGACAAGTTGGCCCAACATCACGGTTATATCATTAATGGTTGTAATTTACCGCCATCAAGCATCGTGAGACACGAGTCAGCAAAATAGTGGCGTTGTGTTAATGGCATCGACCATGCAATTGAGTGCTAAAGATAAGAATCTCGTGCTTTGGTGACATGTGTTTTTATGGATTGTCCCACTTGGATATATGGGACTTGGATTAACATGTTTAATATTTGTGTTTTTAAGTGTGATTGGGTTGTGATACAAATGGTGTCAAGTTGATGAGCTTGGGTTTACATTAGTTGATCTGAGTAAGATAGGACATAAATCAGATCCTTTCATTTTGGCAACGCAGGCCAAACAAGTATTTTATGTAGAAGACCAAGTTGATCAAAGATGGTCCATTGCATTATCAAGGCGAAAATGGGAGGACTTCAACATTGAGGGTGATGATAGCGTATTAGCGTGTATGGAGCATAACATTTGCGAATCAGGTGCTAATATTGACTCTTTTGAGTGAAGTTGAAGGCGCTGATGAAATTTGTATGCGTCTTGATTGTGAGGGACTTGGATTGAAGATCAAATATATTAAGGCATGCTTTATTTTTCTTGTGTTTTTGTGACTACTAAGTAATTGCTAAGTGTATTGTGTGATTTTTGAGTTGTTAATATACAATGTGATGATATACAATGTTACGTTTTAATTTGATTCCTATTAAATATGTTTTTCCTATTATACACTTCTAAGACATTCTAAATAAGTGGAGCTAGTATCATATTTCATGTCTATTGAATAATTTTAAGTTCTATTTGATCTTAATTGATATGTATAAATAAATATTTGCTTGTATGTTGGTATTCTAAATTCAAATTTTAGATTGGACAAGATAAAACAATCGCACTCACTTATTTCATATTGATTGAAATTTAAATTAACTAAGGAAAATCTCATTAATATTTCCAACGTTCAACACTAATAATTAACATTTAATGAAATAAATGTAAACATAATAACAAATTGTCATACATAAGGTGAAGTTATAGAATCATCAATAAAGGAAAGATCACTTTGTAGTGATTGTTGAATATTGATTTCCCCACTAAAACAATATATTAAGAACTTGATTTTCGTCTTCTTTTCTTGCTTCCTTTGTTTTTTAGAGTAACTTGTTTATGATATGTAACAAAATTATTTTGAGAAATAAATTAAGCAAGTTGCAAATTTAGGGTAGATGAATAACATTAGTTCTAGAAAGTGGAATAAAGTTTCATTAATGTAAATACAGTAATGGATTTGCGATTAAATGTCAAATTAGAGAACATGTTCTTCAATTAATTTAACTTTAATAAAACTTATGTATTTGGCTTGTGATTGTTAACTATTAGTGGCATTACCTTATCATGAATGTTACATAAGTGAAGCCTTGTATCCTAGAATCATTACAATTGATCAACGCTTATGTGCTTCATGGTAGGAAAATCAAACACCTTGCAATGCATCATCAACCCACACTTTTAAACTTTTTTTTATGAATATTACATCTCAACTTGAAGCTTGGATTCTAACTAGAACCTTGTAACAATTGTGAATAAAATAGATATAATTTAATCAAGCCATAATGGTGGAATATGTTTTTATTATTATTTTTAATGAGATAAGTAGTAGTATTTTTCTTAAAACTTCGATGATATGTTGTTGTTAAAAGATTAAGCAATAGATTCTCCTCTGGAGCTTTTGTGAATATTTCGCTATCAGATTTGGGTACCATGTATTGGAAATTTTTGTAGAACATTAATTAATTCTTACTAATGGAATAATTTTGTAACTAACTTCTTCATATTGAGTTGATATACATTTTCAATTGATGTTTTATTATTACTTAATTCGCAATCATTGAGAAACATGAAAAGTTATACATGTTTATAAAATGTTTCCACGAAGAGACAAAGGATTGGTAAACTACTAAAATACCATGCTTTAGTTTGAATATAAGATATATATTATGAGATTGATCATATTCTTTTATTGCCATGTAGATGGATGAAAGGGGAAAAAAAAAAATATATTACTTCACTTAGAAAGGTTAAGAGGCCGACTAAAACACAGGTACTAAAAAGAAGTGAAGAGTGAAAATTGATATTCAATATAATGATGATGGTGAGGGAGTGGGAGGGATATATCTGACTAATCTCATACTTGGGTGTGTTAGCACGGACCATGGTGCCCGATATATCATGATTTGGAGGTGAGTGCCGGTGGTGAAGGAGAAATTATGGGATTGTGTGAAGGTATGTAACAATCTTGTGAAATTATTTTTTCTACATTTGTGTATAACACATGCTTATTGAATAATTAAGATATTCTTATATTGTAGGGTGCATTCTTGGTTGATGAGAATAGCAAAAACAACATCATGTCATCCATAGGGACTAGCTTTAGATCATTCAGGCACACATTGACAAAAGAGTATATCCTTCCTTATAAGGATGGCCTGCAAGGCTGCGGCCACGATTGAATATAATTACATTCCCGACTGAAGATTGGAGAAAATTAGTGGCTAATAGGTTGTCAAAGGTTTGAAATTAAATCAAAAGGGAAAAGAAGGAGGGCAAAAACATCTATACTCCGCAGTGAGTAGGAAAGGATATGCGAGGACTTCAAGAAGAATTGGTAGTTTAATTATTTTATTTTATTTTATTGGACTTTTACCTTTGTAAAATTTAATGATTTCCTTTTTTTATTTTTGAAAGATCAAAGGCAGGTTCTAGGAAACCTATTGATAGATGGATCTTATGGAAGCTGGCAAGAATGAAGAAGAAGGTGAATATGATGATATTTACAAGGGTTGTAGTAGAAAAGATTGTAAGTTATTCTTCTATATATGTATATATTTAGTCAATTTCATTTGTTATATATATATATATGCCATATATATATATATATATATATATATATATATATATATATATATATATATATATATATAATTATGTTCTCTATTTTATATGACTCTTGAAGCATCTTATATTTTTTGGAGGATGAGTTAGTGAGGATCAAGGAAGGGAAGATTACATGCACGTTGTGAAGCAAAAGAATAATATCTCACTTTGGCATTGGGCACACCCAGGAGCATCTGGACAGAAGTTAGGGAAGGGTGGGAGAAAAAAGCCCAAACAATTCTTCCAACACATAACACCTTCAGCTCCTGAAGAAGAGAATCACGGTAAGGGAGAAAGTGAGGACCTTGGAAGGAGATTATTGTTTTGAAGCTAAAAGAACCCCTCGCCGCTCCCGAGTGAGCGGCACAAACATAAGAAGCAATTGTTGCGACATGAAGAAATACAGAAAAGGCTCATTATGGTGCTCATGGAGGACCCATCATCCTGAGGATTGTAAAAGCTTCTCAACTAACTCAGGTATATATGGCTTTTCCTAGGTTAAGTTTGTAAAAACAATATATAAAATAACTAAAATTAAAGATTAAGGATTACAATATATGTTTTACAGGTTTACTAAATGTATATGTTTTTTACGAGGTTTATAAATGCAAATTGGCTCTTCAAACTCAAGGAAACATTGTTGCATATGGAACTTATTCTGAGATTTTAAAAAGTTCGGCTGTTGATTACGATATATTAGTGGTCATCCTTTATCCTCTTCAACCTAATACTTCTTCCATTCCCACTTGCACAAAACATACATACAATAAAAGGAAATTTGTTGGATATGAGGTTTTTTGTGGCCTACTACATTTGTGATAGATAGCGAAAATGATGAGGAGGTGAATATTAGTGTTATAACTAAAATTTTCAAGTTAAGTTACATTTTCCTACACTCTTGGTTTGTTTTCTTAATGTCATGCATCTATTTATACGTGTTTAGGATGTTGGCAAAAGGAAGAATAAAATGAAGAAGATACAAGCATCCCCAAGAAAATCGAGTATGAAAATCTAGAGATATACAAGCGTTTTCTAAAAGCAGTTTGACGTGGAGGGTAAACCGGCACCCAAGTTAACTTTCAAATCAATGTATTTGGGATGAAATTTCACAAACCTTCCTCTTGACAAGCGAAATGGATGATCTATTTATGCAAAGAGTTGAATATGAATTGTTATGCTTCTATATTTGGTAAGATGTTGTTATAAATCTTTTTGTTATGTTCATAATATAAATAGGTAGAATTCATTTTTTCTTTTAAAGTCATTCCTAAATTGGGTGACATTTCATTAGGTGGTTACATGCACATTTGGATAATACTTCTGAGGAGAAAATGATATTTGTTCATCGGGGATGGTGTCCAGTGGATTAGTAGCTCCACAAATTGAAAAAGCGAGCAAGGTTCATTGCCCGATCGACTAATTGACTCCTAAATTGGCGGACCTTATTTTGATTCCATATATAACCCAAGATATTAATTAATCATTATTTATTTTAAATTTCTTAGCCTTATGTATGTTATTTATCTAAATCATATTTGATGTATTGTAGATTTCATTGGGTTTTGGTGTAATTGACCCAAAATCACAAATGATCTACTATTTGAATACAATTACCAACAACCATACAAAGATCTAAAGATATCGTGAACATATGATCTATCATAAATTTTAGTTTTCATGTCTCAAAATGAACACTAATTTGAACTTTTATTTAGGGGTTTTGAATTTTGAATCTCAAAAGGAAGGATCTAAAAAGAGCTCAAATGGATGGTTATTGAGGTAATATTTTCCCTGCTTCAACTTTTTTTGTTCATTTTCTAATTTTTTAACACTTGCCTACATTTGAGTGCTATTGAAAAGTTCACTTGATTTTGAAATGTAAGGATATTTATATAATTCTTGCATTTAGTTATGAATTTTCTTAGCTTATATTTGGTTTTAGTTTTATTTCCTATTCTAACTTGAGTTGAGAAGGATGTGTAAACTAACTTGATTAAGAAATATATTGTAGCGTTAGTTGATCACCTTATGAAAACATAATCCTAAATTGTTATGAATACAATGCATTCTTATCCACTATTCCTCTAGTAATGAAGTAATTACTAAAAGGAACAAACCCATTTTATCATGTGATTGAAAAGATTTATGATTCATTTGCACTTTTACAATTAATAAATAAAAAATAATAATGGAAACTATAAGAAAGAAATATTTTGTAAATAATGCATAGTACAATATTTTTTTCAATCATATTCTAATGTTGAATATCAAACCTTAGAAATTCAAGCAAAAAAATTTAATAATTTATAATTAGTCAATTCACAATGTTGGTCATAGGAAGAACAATTAATTAAACTTTAGTCACTATATCCATATATTCTCTTATATGTGTGGGTAAGGAAATAGTTAAGCATATAGATAACTTTGATCATACTAATTATGTGTGAGTTGTTCTTATATCTTTCATTTGGCCTTAGTATATGTGTATACTTTCTATATTTAGTTTACACTCCTGTAGTTGGGGCATAACCCTCTCTCTCTCTTTAAATAAAACTCTCAAATTTGTTTTATCCATCTTGAAATCAATTCATTGCAAACAATTTTTCTTATAATTTGCTAATTGCATTTCTTTTCTCTCAATGATAATCTATGAGATGTAATAAAGAGGTCAATACCATATTTCTAAAATATATTGTGATGACTACTCTTAAAAGCGATTATGATATACCCAGTAAGAGCCTTAAAATCATGATATTTTATCTGGATGTTATCCCCTGATGAATAAAATGCAAATTCTTACCCTTTTAATAGTGATCGCCATTCTTAATAAATATAATTAATCATTGTCTTCATCTATTACTTTTTTTATCCCATATTTACATGAACATATTGCTTGACATTCTTATAGCTACATTTATAAACCAGTTAGACCCTCAAATCCCCGAAATTTGGGAGCTTAGGGTCCTCTACTAACTCTAGAGATATTATATTACACATATGTTGACTTCATTTAGAGTGTAATTTTTGCTTCAAACTAATATTATGTCATTCATTATTCTTATAAAATGCGAAGGATGAAAAAATTAACCAAGTTTATATGATGTCATATTTGATCATGAAAATTTGATATAATTTTCCTTGCGGGGGCTGCTTGGTTGGATGGTGTCATGTGTGGGGATATTTTTGTCAAAATACAGATACATGCGGGACTATAATTGCAAATAGAAACCTCTTAACATCTCAAGGTTTATTTACCTATGTATTTGTCATAAGTGCACAGAACTAATACATATATTTAATTCTACATATTAACTATTTTTTTCTTGCCATATATTTTAGTTTGAAAAAAAACCTACTCCGCCTTGGCTGCGAGTTAGATGAAGTGAGATCTGGATAAGGTATCATTTTTGACCCTCTTATCTTAGATCAGAAGTATAGTGGGTATGTGAATTTTATAATTTTTCAATAAATTTCAAACATAAATTTTAAATTAATGTTGCATTTTCCTACTTACCAAAGTAAATGATGACATTTGCACTATTACATTTTTAGATTACGAGGATGATGCATAAGATCTTCTTGTCATATATAGATGTTGGATTTTGTTTGGGTACATATCTACATCTTAATGTGATGAAAGGTACAAGCTCATACATAGTTTTTGTTTTAATTATATATATTTACTAGAGTTTCTTTTTCATAATTTTGGTACATATTACTATCTTTTAGTAAGTTTTCAAATATAAACTTTAATTAATGTAGTTTTTACCTATCACCACAACATGTTGGATGACGTTTGCGATAAGTGCATTTTGAGAGTACTGTGACGCCCCAAAACCGGACACATGTATGATGTACACATGTATTGAAATTTCTAATTTTAATATATGTTGTATAAGAGTAAAACATTTGAACTCTTAGAACTATTGGATATAGTTGGTATGTTTTTATGGGTATTGTAGTATGGGCCCAAGAGGCCGTTTTTATCCATATTTGTATCATTGTGATTATATTGGACTGCTTGGGACAGGTTTCATGCAAGTGTTTTAATTGGG